>JAFIDM010010028.1:34538105-34554759 GCA_023159025.1 Thereuonema tuberculata | reverse complement strand
TGAGTGATGACTTCTGGGTATCCGGCATGGCCTCTGGTGACAGCTTGGAGAACGTCGCGGAACCTCTAGCGGCGGGGATCAGAAACAGCGGGGGAACAGCCCAATTACAGAGCTTAATCCTTTTAACCCATGCTGGACAAAAGGCGCACTTCCCATATACAAAAAGCTATAAAATGCTAACAAAATGTAAATTAGGATTGGAATAAAACATTTCTTAAACAATATTTGAATGAAGAAACTAAGTTGCCTATTAAGCACATATTAAAAATTAAATTAACAGTTAAAAGTTACTGGTGAAGAAATTTATAATTTTACCATTAAATATCATGGGCATTCATGTGTTTCCTCTATTGTAATGATTGGACACATGACGTCCATGTCTTTTGGTGGTATATATCATTAGACGTATTTACATCCCCTTCGTGCAGCAACTCCATATTATAATCTGATATAATATGATCTGTTATCTCTGAATTAAAAAGTTGACGTGAGATTTTCATTGACCCCCCTCTTCCCTTTAAATGATGATTTGGTGAGATTTTGCCGGACCCCCTCCCCCCTATTTTGAGCTCACGTATTTAATGGCCGCCCCCTTAAGTTATATTACAATTCTTTATTGTATTACATAATTTTCATTCCTGTGTCCCGGTTAGTTTCTTCAGATAAATGTAGGAAGGTTTTTGTTGTTGTTTTTTTTTAGATTCTCAAACTACGTTCTTTTACCAACCAATCTTTCACCCCTGATATTTTGAAAGACAGTTTGATTCGTAAGGAAAGTCCAAGGAATCGAAGAAAAGTAGAAAATAGTAGAATTCTATTATAGTGGGTTGGCCGAAAAGCTCGTTCGGTTTTTAAGTACAAATAAAATACATATTTTTCATTTTCACCAATAATTTTATTGAACAACGTCTTCAACGGTTTGTTCCACTACCTTCTGCCATCTTTCAGGTAACTTCATAATTCCATCTTTCCAAAACTTTTTTTCTTTTTGCCTTTGGGAATCTTCAATCTTCCAGGGAATAGAATTTTTTCCATTGAGAGAATTTTGTAAAGACCAAAATAACGGAAATCCGAAGGTGCAATATCTGGTGAATATGGCGGATGAATCAGAACTCCCACACAAGTTATAATAGTTCTGCCTGGTCATCGAAGAAACATGCGGTCTTGCGTGCTTATTTTCTTCCAATCTTCAATATTAAACTCCGACCAAACTTCACCAATTTTGATAAGTTTTTATTTTATCTGATAAGACAGCTGGTCACAATACAATCTAACAAAATGGTGACGTTAAAGACACCTAAAGGCCCAGACGCATTGGCACTCCGTATTACGTATTGCGAATTCCGTATTCCGACTCCCGTATTTTAAACACGCATTGTTTACCGTCTTCGCCATTGTTAAAACCGGAAAAGGAAATGAACGTTTCCCATAATGCATATGTTTTCGCGCCAAAATTGTTCAAGATGGATCGGCTGAGAAACGACCAGCGATTTTTGGTGAATGCTTATTTTCACACGGTATTGTCTGCGGAGGAAAAAAAAATGAGGAGGAGGAAGAAACAATGGATGCATGATATTCTTCAGCGAATTGGACACTCATGCGAAGGGACACATTAATTTCATGTTCGCTTTTTAATTTCGTAGGTTTCGATTCGATTACAAGAACTAAAATAAATGCAGACTTATCTGATTTTCCTAATTATTGGCTAATTTGGAGCCATGCTTTCTCCTTTAGTAATTTATTTCTATAATTTTTCGATCCAATAGCATAAAGCTCAGGATAAGTTTCCACTAACAACATAAGTTTTTCCTTGAAGTTGGGCATCTTGGAAAAGAAAATACCCACAGTAGAATCCGCTAAAGCGCGCAGCTGCGTTGGGATTGGTTGACGTTGTAACAAAAGAAACATTCTGATTGGTGACGTTAACATGACGTCACATAAGGAATACGGGAATGTTCAAGATCGTCCAACTTTCCCATATAGTGAAAAAATACGTGAGTTTGACGTCACAAATCGACGGACGTAGTACAAAATGACGTCATTTGTCCGTTTTTCGGATATGTAATACGGATACGGGGTTCGATGCGCGTCCAGCTTAAGAGCTACTAGAGCCAATGTACGTAAAAAAAAACAAAAAAAAAAACCGCACGAACTTTTTGGGCAACTCAATAGAATAAAAGTACTAATTACTTCTACAAACCTAGATGCAGTTAATGTAGTCAGCTATTGTATTCCAGACGATTCTTAAAAGTAGTGGTTATTGCAAATCATATCTTGAAAGAAATTTCTTTAAATTTAAGTTTACAAATAAAGACTAAAAACTCTGTTAAAACAAAGATTGTTCATCAAATTTATAATTAAAAAATTCTAAATTTATTTCATTTAATTATTCCAAATTTAGAAATAGTTTTGAAACTTTCTAATTTCATTTATTAAGAATACGAAGAAATATTTGATTTGTAATTCTTTATCAAATATTAATTCAAATCCTTGCTGTTTTTATTAATTCTGTAAGAAATGTGTTATTCAAAGATTTATTCATTTTTTAAAAACTTTTATGAATCAGTAATAGGTATTATGATTACAACTCTTATAATAATTATACATTGGTTAAAGTAAATCATGCAATTAGATGAAATACTAAGATTAGGTATCACTGTTTAAAAAACAAATTACCAGATTCTTAAAGAGTATATATTTATTCTTTTAGCTGCTCAGGAGAACAAATGTAGTCCATCTGTGGCAGCAAGCAATGCTATTGCTCAGGGAAATTGTTCCCTACCAGAGACACCAGATTCTACTAAACCTATGGAATGCCGGTAAATATTTAATTTTTAACATAGTTGCAGGAAAGAAATAGAAATACGTTATCAAAAATGACAAATTTACTAATTTTCTAATGTTGTTATCATTCTTAGGAAGCTGCTCAGAATTCAAAACTGTTTTGCAAGATATATGAATGAAGGAGGTTGCTCTGAGTCCAATATCACTCAAAACTGGAAATTAACTAATGAATGGTTAAATAAAGCTCACGACTACTTGTGTGATAACGAGGAATATTTAAACAGTAAGATTTCGATTTAGAAAATAATTCTTCGTAAGGAGGCAATCATGGAAGAACTCAAGTACAGTCGAAACCCGCTTTTACACGTTTCAAGGGACTCTGGAAAAATGGTATAAATTGAGGGAAAGTGTAAATTATGGGAAAGGGTTTCCGCATATCATTAAGGATACAATGTTCAATACATAGAATGGTTTATAATCAATGCTTGGGACTTTTGTAATACACACGATTATATTAAATATTATAATTATTAAATGCTTAATTTAGAAAAGGAAAATTATCATACACATTATTTTAATCACTTTAAAATATCAAAAGATAAGGCCCACACACACACATTTTACACGAAACAAGACGAGGTAACAAGAATGCCAAATGACGAGGAAATAGGAATGAAGCCGAAATCAAACGAAGACATCGAGTGTCGAGACAATCGATGTATGCGATGGTCTCGTGAGTTGCAATCACAAAGCAATGGACGTTGGAAGTGGGAGAGACTAAAGTCCTCCCAGTGAATGATGGCCGCCCTGTTTTTGTGAGATCTGCGCATGTATCATCGATTACTCTGGTCAGGCACTTCCGTATGAGTTTATTACAGGACCTCGCCATTACGGTAAAGGCTTGTTACTTTGCAAAAGGGCATTGTATTTATAAATAATATATATTTATTTATTTATATAAATACTTATTGTTAGCAACTGGTATTGAAATAACGCTAAATAGTCGAGAGAAGTTTTAATTTGGCGTTATCAACATGTCTTTCTCAGTGAAAACAGACGACGGGCGTCCATTGTGACAGGAAAACATAATTGATCAGCTACCGGAAGGGCTGCGCAGTTCAAACTTCCGCCGGTCATCTTTCATTTTGAGGACAGTATATTTGGCCGTAAAAGCTGCACATAAGTTTCGGGTGAATACGGTATTTTGTCCTGATGCTTTTGAATCTGCATAAATTGACCGTATTTATGATTAAATTTACGTTGGTATTCGCCGTTTAATGTTCAATTTTTCGCAAGGACGTCATTTTTTTTACTCCGTTGGCGGAAAAAACGTAGATTCCGGGAAGTTCGATATTACGACAGCGTAAATACAGGGAAAAATATATTATAATAATAGGAAAATTGAAGGGACCCAGAAAAAATGTGGTAAATGACGGGAATACGTTATTTGCGAGAATGTAAAAGCGGGGTTCGATTTTATTTGCCATTGCTGTAAATCATTAAATGAAAAATAAAATCCATAGGATATTCAATCAGTTATTTGTCTACTAAGATTTAACGTTTAAAGATTTGCACTGAAAAAAAATGTATTTATAAGTTCGAAAGTTGTTTTAATTGTAAATATCATTGACACTGTAGTTGGAACAGTGTATGTAAACGAAGCATTCTATTTTATGTTTCCAAGATTTATTGCAAATAACAGGTCATTTAATTTCTAAATTACTATTTATTTAAATCTATTTACTTAAAGAAGCTTACTGAAAATATTTAAATTTCTAAATATTAAATAATTTATGGAATTTTCTATTTACACTGAATTCAATGATTGCACAGCACCGAGAAAGCCTAAAAAATTCTGATCCAGAAAAGCAAATTCAATACTAAAATCAAATCTTTGAATATTAAAATCTTAGATGATGAATGGAGAAAAACTTGATTCAAATGTTCCACTCGATATTTCTCCATGATCTTTACGAATCTAATTTCACATTTGTTTAAGAAGCTCAGATAAACTAAACTGTCTGTTAAA
Organism: Thereuonema tuberculata; assembly: GCA_023159025.1. NCBI lineage: Eukaryota > Metazoa > Arthropoda > Chilopoda > Scutigeromorpha > Scutigeridae > Thereuonema > Thereuonema tuberculata. The sequence continues at coordinate 34,549,946 of JAFIDM010010028.1, read as the reverse complement.
TCCTAAGGATTTTAATTTTCAACTCAGTAGGTGATAGAATAGATATAAATTTACCTTTACACACAATTGGGACGAATCTTTACACATGATTATCCGCAGACTGATGGGCCAGTCCATTAATCTTGGATAGGTAGTCAATACAGTAGCTACTACATAACGATGAGATTCTTAAAACAATCGAGAAACTAACATTTAATCCTAACACAACAGTGTAGGAAGATATAAATTCAAGCAAAATTAAATATTCAAGGCAAATTTGTGGGAAAAAAATTTGATTTCGATATTGAAGAACCTACATCCTGGTGGCAAACAATTTTACAGAATCGATATAAGTGATCCTCCCTCAAATCAAAGCAGGGAAGGGGAAGATGTGCTTTTACTTAACTCGGTAAATTCGAAATATTACAGTCATATGAACTCATAAGATTACCTGAAGCAACAGCTGTCTTATTCTTTTAAGATTTAGATAGTTTTTGATGAAATCTCATCTGAGGGATTGCGGTTAATTTCCTTGTTTTTTTTTTCAACGAAACGATTCGTAAATACATAGTAGGAATAAAATTGATGGAAAACATTTTTGTACTTTTTAAGAAAATTCTAGATTTTCATGGATAACTTTCTTGGAAGGCGGATGTCGACATTTTCGAAGCAAGAAGTTGTTAAGTCGTTAAAATCCACTAAGAAACCACTTGGCGGGAAATTCGTAAGATACCCTCTACAATAGTAGTATAGTATGCACTATAGGATATAGTAGAAACCGTGGTATGCCGGGTTTTTGACCTTGAAACGTCTGTTTTGTCCTTGAGATCTGTTTAAAAGAGTTGGAATGATTGAGAGAAAATTATGGTACGCTTCGAGAAATCAATGTATGTACTAAAACAAAACAAAGATAGACATAAACAAAAGAAACAAAGAAATCAAATTTAAAATGGAAAGAGAGATAGATAATGAATTAAATTTTCTAGATTTATGTTTAATCAATAAGGAAATAAAATAACTCTAAAACATTGTAGAAAAAAATTTAAAAGTGATCATATTTTAAACTTTAAATCAGTCACAGTATAAATATCAAAAGAAACATAATTGACAATTATATAACAAGAATTGACAGGTCATCTAGCACAGAAGAAAATAATTCTAAAGAAAAATGGATACAATGAAAAATTCATTAATTCCAATATCCAAAAATATAATACTTTCAAAATTAAAGAATTAAATGAAGATAAAGAAAAGAAAAGATTTTTCATTCCTTACCTTAACCAAAATAGTTTAATATTGAAAAAAATTTGCAGAGATTTTAACATTAATATTGGATTTAATTATAATAATAAATTAAAAAAAAATTTATGTAAAAAACTTAATGAAAGTGACAAAAAAGGAGAAATGGGGACTGTATACAAAATAGAATGTTTGTGTTGTGACAAGTTTTATCCAGGGGAGAGCAAAAGAACTATTAAAGAAAGGGCCCTGGAACATTGATATTACATTAGAAACAAATTATTTGATAAATCAGAAATGGCAGAACATTGTTCCAGGAAAACCCATTGTATTAATAAAGAAATTAAAATTTTATATAATGAGAAAGATTGTAAAATGAGAAAAACAATTGAAAGTTTATACATACGAAATACCAAAGAACAAATATAACTAGAAGCAATGGTGTTGAGGTTAGTAATGTTATTGCAAACTTGGCGAGAGATTTAATTAGACAATCTCATTGTATTAATACGGTAAGAATAGATGAGATGAAGTGTTAAAATGATATTTACTACAATGAAATGTTATAATATCATGATTTTCAATTCCCATATTTGTTAAAAATGATTGTAGCTGAAGAAGAAGAGAAGGAAATAGTCTCTTCGAAAATTCCTGTCTAATAAATGTATTTTAAATTTATTTTTAATTTTACTTTTATTTTATGATATAAGATGATGATAAAGATAGACATTGTTTTTGAGATTGAATTTTCGTATCAAATGGTTTTGTTCGCAACACAAGGTTTTCTGAATAAATTAATAATTGTTTGATATAATTTTAAATTTAGAAGAAATTAGTGTACATTACATTACTGTCTCACAAGATGATGAAATATTAGTATTTGACAGAATCGAAATTCAAAACAATGTTCATATGATTTATCAGGAAGATTGTATGAATATTTACTATGCAAATCTTGACGAAATTATAACGTTCAATTTATCAAATTCCGAAACAATTAGCTTTCAAATTTATAGTGAAGAAAATGTAATTAAACTTTGTTATATGAAAATTGATATGATTTTCGAAGTCATTCAATCAAATGCAATTTCTTCTAGTGACGGAGAATTAGGTCATAATTTAGAAAATGAATTTCACGCAGACCACGAAATCCAGAATCCATCAATCACTTCTACAACAAATTAAGGTAAGTTTTCTTTATTACATATATTTTATGTTCTAAATTTCCTTATCAAACAATTATAATTATTCATGATATCTGTCATTCGATGTTGCGAACTAACCCAACTCTTTTTCGCTCGTTTCAAGGACGAATCTGTCTGTTTTTAGTACATGCATTGATTTCTCGAAGCGTACCATAAATTTCTCTCAATCATTCCAATTCTTTTAAACAGTTCTCAAGGACAAAACAGACGTTTCAAGGTCAAAAACCCGGCATACCACCGTTTTTACTACATCGTATAGTGCATACTATACTCCTTACAATGTTTCGTTTCTGAATAAAACATAAAAAAAGAAGGCAAGCATTTTCCTTTTAATTAACTGTAGGTTAGGTTAAGTGAGGTATGATACTTTCCAGGATATTTCGTTTACCTTCGATTTTGCAGTAGTTCTAAGACCGCCATTTTGATGATTTTGAAGGGGTGCTTCCGCAAAGAGTCCCACTTAAATTTATATTTTTTAAAAACAAAGTCGCACTTTTCCAAGGATTTCATTATTACTATGTACTAACCAATTGTTTTCATCCAAAAAAAAAAAAAAAAGAAAAAGTCTTAATTCCGCAGGTGAGATTTCATCCAAAATCATCAAGATAAAAAAAGAGAAAAATTTTAAATGTGTCAGTATAAATTATAATATTATCTACTAGTTTAAAATGTTTGCTTTGATTAAAACCCAATATTATAAATTAAAATATCAGATCGAAAAAATAAAAAAAACATAAAAAACAATAATTCTACAGAAATAAAAAAAAACCACAAAACACAGTTTCAAACAAATTATTTTAAAAATTTCATATTATTAAAGATTACACTAATATTTTAAATCTCCTAATTATCAAATATTACAATATTTATAGCTTCTTTTTAAGAACTGCCAGTGAATTATATTATTAAGCAATATTTTCTTGATTTCTTTAGAATTTTACAGATATGGTTTGGATTGTTTTCAAAATATCTCTGGCTGTGGCCACAACTTGGCTGTTACTCTTTTTGGACCAACTCATTATTACGAGTTAATGAAATCATTGTTTTCAAGAAATTACAGCGAGAACTTTTGCACGTAAGTAGATTTTTTATCTTTACTTAGAAAGACAAATTCTCAGTTTCTTCTAAAATCCCAATATTTTTTAGTAGAAAATATTTTTGTAGTGTTAATATGGGAAGAATTAGCTTTATAGTAATAATTACTTATGGTGAAGTTTTAAAAAAGGCCAGACACACGATAATTAAAAACAATACACCTTAAAATCTCGGACAGATTTCGATCGGACCTGCTGATCTTTATAAGTGAATTCCAAGAAGGTACAAGTTGCTTATAGCAAAAATTTGAACCAATGACAAACGAATGCAAATATGTTGTCCCCCAAAGTCCTCTGGTGTCAGGAACTGCAGACATGAGCAGAAGAACGTCAGAGAAACGGAAATGGTGAATCTTCGTAAATCCCCTCAGGAGTGATATATAATATGAATATGAGTACCAGGATGTAACTATAAATTCAAAGGACAACAATGCAAGCTAGATATGTAACAGGAAAAATTAAATAAATAAATAAATAAAATTAATTTTAAATGGAAAGAGAGGGGGTTGGAGAGAGGGTATTTGGATTATTTGAAGTGATCGGGAATAAATGGAAGGTCAGATAGTAAAAGGGATGTCTTTATCCTGAGGTGGAAAGCCGTAGTGATAAATGGTTTTGATTGAAATGGAATCGTGGTAACAATCAGGATCTGTTAATATAAATAGAGACTCACGACATTTACAAATGAAATGGTTAGATTCATGATAGATAATGAAAGGTTTTTCCAAGTCAAGGGAATGTCCACTTTCGCGAACTTGAAATGCAGTTAAATAATTGAAATCGCCAATTCTCAGAGCATTGGCGTGCTGAGCCATCCACGGCATTACCAGCTTTCGAGTCTCGCGAATATACTTAAAGGGAAACCCCTTCAAGTAATGACCTAAACAAAACCCTTGGGATTGGTTGGAACAATGCTTATTATTCTTGTATTAACAGCAATGGCCAAGTAGATCTTACCGATGAAGTGAGTGTAATAATTATGCATTAGTAACGTTGATGGCCCTACTACCCATTGGAGGAGGTGAGAGGAGCGGAGGGTTGTAAATACGCTGCATTGCAAACCGAATATGTGAACTAATAAAAGAAGGCGGATAATTGTTAGAGAAGACACCGTCTAATTTTTTGGAGCTCAATGTTAAGTAAATGTATGGAACTAGATAACTTGAATGCTCCATTTACCGCCATGTGGACGATGTTATTTTTGTAGCTTAAGGGGATGCAGAATCATAATTAAAGGTTAACCCACTCGCTGTTGGTTTGCGATAGACTTCAGTGGAGAAAGTTGCAATCCTCTTAGTTTAATTACTTACTCATATACAAACGATCCCTGCTTTTAAAAATGTCAGTTTTATTTAAGTCACTAATAAGATTCTCCATGATCTTTAGCGAAGAATTTCTTTAATGTTAGTAGGTTTTATGATTTTTATTAATAAAGTAATAAACATTATTTTCTATCTCTCAAATGCAGTTTCTTATTTAAAACTGATAAAATGTAGGACCTCTTTTAAAATTATTATTCCTTCTAGTTTGCTTATTTTTTTTTTATTCTTCAAATTACAAAAATCAATATCCGTTTAAAATTAATTTGTAATTTTTTTTTTATGTATGTATTTATTATCTAAATATTAGTTCAGTAGTGTTGCCTAAAAATACACTGATATCCTTAAATTAATGGATCTTGCAGAATGTTCTGGTTGTCCGGGGACCAAACTTGGTAGGCGGGTGCAGGTGTTCCCAATACCTACACAAAAAAGAAAAATGGAGAATAAATAAAGTTAAAAAATGCCATCTGTGTAGTGGCAGTGCTTGTCACGACACAGCACGATTTCTGTGACAGTTTTGTCACTGATTGTACAGTACTGTATGTCAATCTTTAGTCATGGCCCATCGTGCCCATTTGGACCTGCAAACGAGAGGCAGAGTGATAGGACGTCTTGAGGTAGGCCGCAAAATGTCAACCAGCATCATCTCTCGCTTATAGAGACGTTTCCAGCAGGATGTAAATATTGCCGATTCTATAGCAGAGGACGTCCATATGTCACCACACCCCGGGAAGACCGCTATCTGTCGCTAATGGCGAGACGGAATTCCCGAAGCACGGCATGCCACCTCGCCAAGGGGCTGTCAGCAGCAATAGAGACTACTATATCTAGACAAACAGTGTACAGGCGATTCCATGAGTTGGTCTGTATTCCAGGAGATCCCTTGAGGTGCAACCTCTTTAGCCAAGTTCACCCGGAGGAGATACTTATTTTGGTGAACTGAACACGCACCATAACACAGGCACAATGGAGCCATGGCATGTTTTCTGACTAGTTCCGGTGCAGTCTAGACAGTGATTCATGACTGTTCCGCGTATGGAGGGAGCAAGGAACCAGGGCTAATCTTGACAACATCGTCGAACACGACCAGTACGGGGTCGTGTGGGTAGGCATTATGCTGGGCTCTCGCACACCACTGCGCATCTTCGATAGAGGATCCGTAACTGTCCAGTTGTATCGGGACAATGTCCTTCACCAAAAGTGCGACTTTTCAGGGGTGCGGCTGGTCCAGAGCAGAGTTTCTGTTCTTGGATGACAACGCCCGTTCTCATCGGGATCGTCTGGTGGACGAGTACCTCCAACATGAGGACATCCATAGTTTGGAGTGGGATGCACGTTTCCCAGACCTGAATCCAATCGAACATGCATGGAATGCTCTCGAAAGACGTGTTGCTGGACGTATTCCACCACCACGAACGCTACCCGAGTTGAAGACAGCATTGGGTGAAGAGTGGGATGCAATCCACCAAACTAAGTTTGCTTGCATTGGGTGAAGAGTGGGATGCAATCCACCAAACTAAGTTTGCTTAATACTATGGTGTGCTGTATGCCAGCATGTTATATTGCTTTTATAGCTGTGCGGGCGGACCATACAGTCTACTGAACGCTTTTTATGCCTTCCACAAACACCTGGATAATACTATAGGTGTTTCTATTAACAATATTAACAATATCTCAACGACGTTTCGAACATTTTTATTTCTTCTGTTACTGGCAATGCTGCCACCTTTACTTTTTATGTGGAAGACCTCCCCCGTACCAAGTTTGGTCCGGATCGGATCAGAACAGTTCATTTTGCAAGATTCCTTAATTTAAGGACATCAGTGTACATAAATCACTATCTGTAATGGCGTCTTCATCCAATTACATTTAAGTGATATTTAATACTAAGCTTTTGTTTTTTTTGTTGAATTTCAGATAGAATTTTAGATTAAATATAGGTAGATCTCGATATACGCGATAGATATCTTTCTTCGGAATCGCCGTCTGTATCGAAGTCGCATAAAATGGGAGTCATTTTATATGAACAATATAAAATTAGGTTCTCACTTATTCACAAATTCAGCTTAAAATAATCGGGTTATATACTATTTAGATATACCAACAACCAGCATTATCTTTCTGAAACTTAATTTTAATGCAGAAAATCAGACTAATATCCTGAAAATATAGTTCACTGCTTAAATCTTTGTTTTCTCTGCCGCAGCTGCCTCTCCACATATTTTTATATTGTGGAAGGCATAAAGATGCTGGAAACGATCAAACCCAACATGCCGAAAAAGATGCTGGATCATCCTCTTCTTTTTTTTTTTTTTTTTAATGTTTTTCAGTCCCATTAGGTATGCTTATATAAACTGCATATCTGTGTTATGTGACTGAGAGTTTACTATGTTAGTCAGTAAATAATACTATTAATTATCATTATTTAATTTAATTCTCTCATCCACCACATCAGAGATTAGACTTCGTTTTATTTCTTTAAATGTTATTTTTTCTTTTTGTTCTAAGTTTACTTGTTTAAAAACTTTATATTTTACTTACTTATCCAATCTCTATACAAAATTGTTACTGATTTTATCTATTTTGAAAATTTTATTCCAGTTGTTTCTTGTTTTAGACTCTTCATCTACTATTTTTTTTTCTTTTTATTTCAAAGTAGTTGTTTATTACAGTTTTATAAATAAATTTTTAATTTATTTTTAGTTTGCCATATTTTTTTCTTATACTTTCTTGTTCTTTTTTTGGTTTATATTTGTAATTTGTATAAACGTTATTAAATATTTTTATTGTTATTTTGTTTATGTTTTCCATTTGTTGTTTTGTGATGTTTATCCAGCACTCTAATCCGTAGTTCAACAGTGAATCAACCAGAGATTTGTAAATTATCAGTTTTTGTTTGAATGGAAACGTTTTTTTGATGTGATAAAAAAGATATAAGTACGATCCCAGTTTACCCATAACATAATCGTATTGTTTGTTCCAATTAAATTTATCATCAAAATGCACTCCTAAATATTTGTAAGTTGAAATAATCTCTATCTTTTTATAATTACAATTTTTCATTGGATTGTTGATATTTTGATTTATATTTGAACTTTCGTCAGATCTTCATTCAAACTCATAGGTTTCACTTGATTGGCAGCTCCAGCAAGAGGCATGTGGTCATGGTGCTCAATCCAATGGCTTAGCATCTTCTCCATTCTTTCCATCGCCTCCGAGCGAGATTTAGTCACTTTAGTTACACTCAAGTTGGTTGACGATTGAGCAGTTTTTCGATTCCGCCTTGTCACGAATAGTTCCCACAGTAAATTCACTAAGTCCCATCGCATACTGAATGTCAAAAATACGCTCACCTTCCTCATTGTGATCCAGAACTTCTAACTTTGTTTCTAACGAATACAACCTTCGTACACACTTCTTCTCCTCGATAGATACACTTTCTGTCCTTTTGCCTGGCATTTTCAATATAGATCCTCTCAGACGCAGCTTTACAGCTCTACTGATCTCATCTGAGCACTCACGTCTTGATAAAAACATCGAAAGATGCGCGTCAAGATGCGCAAAAGCATTATCGTATCCGCGTAAAGTTAACAGATGGCACCGCTGGACTTTAAAAATGAATCGCGTATATCTAAAACGCGGATAACGAAATCGTGGATAACGAGATCTACCTGTATATTGCTGATCCAAGAAAGTTTGGAAACTGCTGATATAAAAAAAATATTAAAAGGATTCGTAATTTATTTCTTTTCCTAACATCTTCTTTACCATTTATTTTATTGAATAATAAAAATAAATCTTTGATTTGGTTTGATTCCTTCTGTTCTTTATTTTTCTCCATCGGAATTCAACGAATGAGACAGAGAATCATAATAGATTTCGCAAGATATAGTGAATTAGAAAAAAAAAATAAAAATGTCCATCAAGGTTTGCAATTGCATTTGTTGAGACAATCACTTGATCAGTAAAGGTACACAAGTACCGACCGATCTATTTATTAAAAACAAAAGACTCGATGTCAGGTCACTTTTAAGAACCCTTCCCCCCAAGCTACAATGTATTGAGAAAGAATTTAATAAAATATTCCATGATAATTCATTTATTTCCAGTTGCTGTTGTTTGTTTTTTTCTCTTATTTTTCTTTCTTTTCTGTCGTCTCTGGGTTATAAAGCAAATAGCCACCTTCCCGTGTCCGTCTCCATAGCCATCTGTCCTGTGTATAGTGATTGTTTTAGTTTTCTTTTCTCCAAACACTTCTTTATTCCCTCAAACCATGATTTTTCTTTTGGTCTCCCTCTTTTACGTTTTCCTGGTAATTGCTTAGGCCACCTTTTCTCCTTCAAATTAATTTAGTCGGTGTTTTTTTAATATTCTACATAAAATGTTTTCATTGGCATCCATTCTATTTCTAATTTCTTCGTTTTTAATACAGGGTGATTCACGAAGATATGCAGGAACTTCGGGAGCTCATTCTACATGTAAAAGTAAAGAAAAAAATTATATAAACATAGGTCCGGAAATGCTTCGGTATCGAGTTACGGCTAGCGAAAGATTTCGCCCATAATTTAGTACAACAATGCGCACATGGACTACACCTCAGTTGTTAGCTCTCACAATTAATCAAAACAATGCAATTCACATTATTGTTGAATAACTGTTATTGTGTTGCCAACTTTTTTGTAGGTTCCACGTGGGATAAGCTCCAAACCACTGGGAGATACAGTTCTGCGACATGTTTCATTCGATTTTTCAGGTCAACAACCGAAAGAAACCACTGATTTCGCCCCTTAATTTACCTTCCCAGACTTCCAGCATGTCTTCATTTCACCCAGGGTACTACATTATGGGCGAAATCTTTCGCTAGCCGTAACTCACTACCGAAGCATTACCGGACCTATGTTTATATAACTTTTTTTCTTTACTTTTACATGTAGAATGATCTCCCGAAGTTTCTGCATATCTTCGTGAATCACCCTGTATAATCCAATATAGAAATCCTTGAGCTTCTAAGTAAGTCATCATTGCTATCTCCTTTTAAAATGTCTTCAGACATTAACCAAATTTCACTTTCATATCTCAAAAGTGATTTCACCAGCATCTTCCCAATGTACTGTTGCAATAAATACAAACTTGATATTATTTATTGTAATTATGAAATCTTGAAAAGCGATTTAGTAAAATTAAGCCCAGAGTATCATCATAAAAAGATGAATTTTAATATTTATATTTTCCATGGAACTGAATTGTAACATAAGCTGTAACTAAATAATTATCTGATCTGCAGTTACATACTCTCTTGACTATGGAATCCCCAAGAAATAACGTTGATTTCTGTTTAATAATTGTATACTGTAGTACAAAATATATTTCTGGCTCAATATAGATCTTTCCCACAAAAACTTTTGCATATCCTTAAAAGGTCTTTAATATCTTTAAAATTAGCTATTTGCAAAAATTAATAAGCCAATCTCCATTACTATTATGGTTTCACTATGCTCTTCATCATTTTCCCTTCTGCTAACTTTTCCATTTAAGTCTCCATAAAAATTATTTCTTTATGATTCTTCATAAAGAATTGTTTTGACAGCATTTTATAAAAATCGTTCTTTTCCTGAATTTTCGTATCACAGTGGGAACATTAACTACATTGCGACATTTCCAAAAAAACTTCATTACCAATTTAATGCATCTCTCACTAACATATTTCTCCAAATTAATGTTAGTTTCTAACATTTCTCCAAATTTTTTATGCAGGCTACTACTGACAGCTCTTTGGGACTTGTGCAATCCTGTCCAGAAAAACAAATATTCTCCATCAGTTCTGTTGTATCTACACTTTTGTTTTGATTCTAGTAATACAATTACTGATTCTAGTAATACTTGTATTTCCAAAAGCTCTTTGCAAATCTCATTGATCTTATCAGTAATGCTTAATTCCACGTAATCGTAGTTTTACAATTGGAAAAAATCGTTTTCCATTTAATTCATATGGCTTTTTATTTATGGGTCGTTAAGCAATTGAATGTTTATAATGAGTGGGTAGCTGGCATATTGTATCAACCACGTAACTCTGGATTGGAAACCAAAACCAGGTATTGATAGCCAGGTCAGGTAAGCCTGGGATTTGAGATATTGCTCCTCCGCCTCCACCTTTAACGACGAAGCATGGGACCTACTTTGGAGGAGTTTATTGTTTGTTTATTCTGTTTGTAAATGTCTCATGAATTCCACAAACGGAATAAGAAAACATCATTTCATTTATCCATTACTGTGTTGCCTCTATTTGAAGAAAAAGAAGTCTATTTCTTAAAATGACTAATGAAGACTGTTATTCACCTACTACATTTTCATGTTGTTTACATAATTTCGTCTTTTCCTTTTAAATTCATATTTCACCAATCCCATCTTTGCTAATAAATCCATAAAATGATCATATTAGGTAAAAAACAAAAACAAAAAAAAAATCTATTTTCAAAATAGCTAATCGACATATAAGCAAGTTATATATTTTTTCAGATAACTTATCTAGCATATCTTTGAGATAAAGAAATGTAAGGTGTAGTTTGAAATATAAACACCATATTCTGTCAATTGATGTGAATAGAATTGATTTGATCAAAAGAAACAAAACCTAAGAATCATTTCAAGTAAAATTCATCCATTTATTTCCAATGCAGACAAAGAAAACCTGAAATAATTAAGGGAAACGAATAAATGGATAAGATCAAACAAATGATTGAAAATGACTTAATACTGTAGAATAAATCCTTTTGGTTTAAGCTTAAATTTGAATGTTTAGAAAGATGCAGACGATTCGTGTTTCTATTGAATGCATCCAACTAAAGAAAAAAAATCTTTGATAAGAATCAGAAGTTGAAAAAGAATGAATGATTGGATTCCTGTTAAGAGACTAATACCGAATTGGTGATTGTTCACTTACAAAAGTACTATAATTGAACTGTAGTCTTTCTGTCACTGCTATCAAGCTCAATTATGTTAAAA
>JAFIDM010010028.1:34526362-34536578 GCA_023159025.1 Thereuonema tuberculata | reverse complement strand
CAACCAATCACAAATCACTGTAGGCTAAATACGTCTATTTAAACCCATGCTCTCCCTAAAATAAACAGTTGAGTTCAGATCCAGCTAACTCAATCCACCTTCCTTTATGAACCAGTGACCAGATTTATATACCACAACAGTTATATTACAAAAATACAGTGACTGGGAATTAAAATTGAAACCCCAAAGATGGGATTTTCAATTTTCAGATCGAAATATTGCGAATACCGTATATGCTCCGTAGAGGCCCCCGGCGTTTATTTGCGAAACTAGCCTCGGCTCGCGGCGCTTAATAGAGACCGGCTGCTATTAGAGGCCGGCCATTATTAACAAAAACCTTCAGAACGCAATATTTTTACACATAAATAAATACCGGCTAATATTACAAACAGGTACTTTTATTTGAATTTCACTTGCTACATAAGACTGTTAAATGTAAATGGCAATGTCTTTCTGTACGTTTCGCTGCTATTCGTCGTCCGAATCCGCAAAGACGGACGGCCGCCTCACCGGAAGTTTCTTTCGCATATTCCACCGCGCGAATCTTAAAGGCAATGTCAAACGACCGTTTTGGCGGCATTTTGTAGGCAATGTACAGTAAGGTATTACGCACGACTATAAAGATACGGACGCTTACACTAGTACCGGTAGGCAAACAGCAAAGACCCGGCTACTGTTAGAGACCGGCTACTATTTGGCCGTGTCCCCTCTGCAGCCCGGCGCTTATTAGAGACCGGCGACAATAAGAGACTCGGCGTTTATTGGAGCATATACGGTATATGAATTTGGAGCACTAGAGATGTCTGTGTTCAGTTGCCAAAGCTAGACTATGAAAGATCATATCAATGAATCATAATCACACAGCTATGATACGGCGGTTGTACGAGGGACATTGAAACCTAGCAATGGGTTACCTAGCAATAACATGTTCTATCTTACTGTGAGAGTAACTAATATTAAGAAACTGTGAGGATAAGGCTTCTTTAATTAAGCGCTGAATAGTTCTAATAAAATATAAGAAAAAGCTAAATAAGGAAAAAAAAACTTACTACGAATTGGTACATCTGGTTAAAATAGAATGGATGATAGATCATTGCTCTTCTAACTATAGTATGGCTATTAATTTACAGAACTGAACTGCTGATACGGCCCATTTGACAACTATGATGATTACATTTTAAAATCAGCAATGAAAAAAAAAAGAAAACAAAAAATCAATGTGTTATCTATAAAAAAAAATTTTTCCATATGTTCTTTTGTTACGTTTGATGCACAGTTCACAGCTTTCCTCCATGTTTCTAGCCATATTATAAATGGTTGGTTGCTGCATGTACAGTATCATCTGAATGATATTCTCTTTCAGCTGCTGCACCGTGGATGAAGGGTATTCCCTTAATTCCTTCAGCATACCCCATACATATATGTATCCGGTGACATAAATCAGGAGAGTGGGAAGGATAGTAAAAATCAGTGAAACGTGAAATCACGTTATTTTAAAACATTTCTTGTAGAAATGCTCTTGACGCATATGATATGTGGCGTATCGCTTGGTCCCGTTCAAACAACAGATCACAAAAAAAAAAAATCCGTGCCTTCAAAACCTAAGATCAGCGTGAAAGGTGTCAGAACCTGATTGAGGTAATGTAGTTAGTTGCTTAACTGCAATTGGACGTCAGTTCTCCGCAGTGAAGTAAAGCCCTATAACCCTTATATAGCGCACTACTTTTTCATTGTTTTACGTTACTTCCTGTGCCTCTTCCGAAAGCTGGAAGCGTAGGAACCTGTTGCTCGCCTGTTTACGTGATGAAAGTGGGCATTCACCGCTGAACCAGATGTTGTCAATAAACGACGGACTGTCATAATACAAGGCAAGGACAGTGGTCTCGCAACATAATCACCCATTCGCAGTTGTTGTGCAACCTGAATCATATACGAATTGGCATTCAATGTTTTCAATATTTTTCAAGTGGCCGTCGATTCATATCCACGTCCGGTACAACCTCCCTTGGTGCAACACACTTCCGGTGAAAAGACCTTGTCCTCAATGCACAGCATTATTAATACTGTTTATAAATGCGCAGCGCGTGTCGAATAAAAAAATATACGTCAGTACCTCAGACATATCACGTGGTGGGTTTTCGGATATATAATCACAATCCAAATATAATCACGTGGTCAGCATTTTCGGTACTGTAAATTAATAGTCATACTGTAGATGAAAACTGAGGAGCGGTGTCTTCTCGACGTATTGTGTAATTACAATTAGAATGTACTGAACTCATATATCTGATGACACTTTCAGTGCACCTTTGTCTCTGATTTGATGTCTTTGCTAACTTTTCAGACAATTTCTCGGAGATATCTTTGTTTTTGTTTTGTAGATTTAGTAGATATCATGAAGAATAACAGATCGTTTACGATCTATACCGTTAGAATGACCCTAAATCTAAATAAACCCAATTGTCTTAAATCAGTGATCAATTTATAGGTCTCGACTTTATCTAATGTATGGAAAAGTTTCATAAGCTTCCATTCGATGCTACCTCAGTGTAAAGTCTGTTAAATAACGTGGTAGCCACAGGTAGCCAACTTGTAGTTACGATATGAGAAGAAACAGTTTGGACTAATTGAATTACTTTGCCTTATTTTACTCTTTGAGCGAGTCTTTGATGGCCTCATTCGATCAAGGATATCGTCATCGTTCTTACTAGAGATTTCAATTTTTCCCATTTACCACTTTTTTCCTAACCCTATCAATGGCCATCTATAATCGGAGTTTTGCCCAAACAAGATCAGGGGGAGTCCAATGAGATGTGACTCATGGGTCTCCGACTCCTGTTTGAGGCATGAAAGGCGTTTTCCACACACATACACACTCGGGAACCCTAATAGTGCCTACCCAAGAGCTTGCTAAAAGTTAGCGATTCTTAAATTAAGACTAATAATTTTTTAACGACCCATTTGGGAGTTATTGTGATAGCGACCAAAATCGGTAGCTATTGCGTTTGTTCTGTCCGCCCGTCCGTGTCTGTCCATCCGTAAAAAATCCCGAACAGAAGGTCGGATCTTTCAACGGATTTCACCATCGTGTTCCAAACATTGTAGGAATGCGATATTTTCAGGGGCCAACGCCCCCCCCCCTCATGTTCGAGATATTTAGTATTGTTGTCATTGTATCCTCCTAAAAACTCCTGAATGAAAGGAGGGTTCGACAAACGGACTTCACCATCGTGTTTAGAGGCCCAAACAACGTAGGAATAGAGTATTTTCAGGGACCAACGCCCCCCCTCCCCTGTTCGAGATATTTGGCATTGCTTTCATTGGATTCCCGCTATTAGTTTAAATGTTAGAAATGCAACCATCTCATTTCAGTTGTCAGCTGGAGCTTGTTGGGTAAGGTCTCGGACTTATATGCTGGAGGTTGCCGGTTCGAATCCATATAAGGTTATCTACGAGGGCGAGTCAAAACGTAACCTTAATTATTTTTTATTGACAAAATACGCACACATACTTCATCACTTTCTAATATAGTCCCCATTACGTTCAATACAGGTGCACCAGCACTTTAGCAGAATCTGGATTCCGCGATAAAAAAATCTTTTGGCTGACTGTGAAGCAGAGTATGCACCGCCTCTTTCATCTCATCATCCGTGCGAAACTTCGTGCGAAACTTTGTGCCTCTTTGAGGGGTCCAAACACAAGGTAATTACTTGGTGCAAGGTCTGGTGAATATGGAGGATGTGGAAGACACTCGAAACGCAGATCTGTTAGTTTTTCTACCATCTCAAGATGGTATTATCCTGCTGCAACTGCACACCTGAACAGAGCAAACCGCGACATTTTGACTTGATTGTGGGTTTCAAAAGGCTCTGAAGCAGATCACAATACGATTCACTGTTCACAGTAAATCCCTTGGTAATGTAATGTTCCAGGATTGGGCCTTTACAACGCAGAAGAGCGTGCGCATCACTTTGCCAGAATGTTTTTGGTTTCGGCGATGATGAATGTCACCACTCCTTGCTTGCTCGCTTGTCTTGCTTGCTCGCTAGTCTGTGGCTAGTAATATTTGATCCAGCATTCGTCACCTATGATGGTACATCGTAAGCAGTCATCCTCATCAATTATAAAGTCGCAATAGCGTTTCACAAGCATCCATACGAAGTTCTTTGATTTTGGAGGCAAGTTGTCTTGGTACCCACCTAGAGGAGACTTTGTTCTACTTTAAGTATTTATTCCATATTTCTTCCTAATTTCTTCTCTTCTGGAACTATTATTATTATAAATCCACAACATACTCACATAAATAAATGCGATAAAACTTACATTTATTCAAAGAAATTTTCGAAGAGATATAACACGTCTCTTCTTCTTCAGCTTAAAATGAAATTGTAACGAAATAAAAAAGAATTTAAATAACAATTAAGGAAGACTACGTGAATATAATATTACATCGATTGTTAAAAAACAATTGGTATTAAAACAATTACAATAATTTAATAGTAGTACAAATCATTAACCATTAAATACATCTAATTTTATTTTGTTTTTACAACTTTCACAATTTTTACTGACTATTTCCTTAGCCATTCTTGTTATCCTTTCATTCACTTGAATCCCATCATTTCTATTTAAATTACTACTTTTTGTGTTCCTAATATACATGCTTTCTATGATCTTTCTTGTCTTATGGTCTTTTTCCACGCATAAGATTTTAATCTCATTATTCATACAATGAGTTCGCTGAATACAATGTTCTGCCACCTCAGATTTGGTTATTGATTTATTATTTATGTAGCCATCGTGTTCCATTACCCGTTCCTTTAATGTCCTTTTACTTTCTCCAAGATAGAATTTCCTGCAGTTCAGACATTCTATCTTGTATACAATTCCCATTTCATGTTTTTTGTCATACATATTTAATTTATTACATACAATATTTTTAATTTTATTTTGATAAACAAATCCAATTTCAATATTAAAATTCTTACAAATTTTCTTAATTTGTAAACTATTTTTATTCATATATGGTATAAAAAATCTTCTTTCGTTTTGTACATTTAATTCCTTAATTTTAAATTTATTGTAATTTTGTATAGCTTTATCTATGAAATTATTATTATAGCCATTATTTCTTAAAACAACTTTCATGTTTTCAATTTCCCTCAAAAAATCATCTTCTGTACTTGTAGATCTGTCAATTCTTTGTAGGTAGTTATCAATAATGTTTCTTTTCACTCCTATATCATGCCCAGAATCAAAATTAAGTAAATGATTACTTTTATATTCTTTTTGATAATGTTTTAACACCAATTTATTTCCTTATTTATTAGGCATAAATCCAAGAAATTTAATTTGTTGTTCAATTCTTTCTCCATTTTAAAATTAATCTTTTTGTTTCTTTTGTTTATATCCTTAAAAAAATTATCAAACTGTCTAATAGTACCGTACCAAACCACCAATATATCATCTGCATATCTAAAGTATTCTAAATTATATTTACATTCTTTCAAAAATTTGCATTCAAAGTTATTCATATATATATTACATAATAACCCTGACAAAGGAGAACCCATTGGGAATCCTTTCACTTGTTGGAAAATTTTATTTCTATGTTTGAAATATGTGTTCTTAGTAATTATTTCTACTAATGGTAGTAATGGTACTAATAGTACTAATGGTACTAATGGTAGTACTAATGGTACTAATGGTAGTATTTAATGGTTAATGATTTGTACTACTCTTAAATTATTGTAATTGTTTTAATACCAATTGTTTTTTAACAATCGATGTAATATTATATTCACGCAGTCTTCCTTAATTGTTATTTAAATTCTTTTTTATTTCGTTACAATTTCATTTTAAGCTGAAGAAGAAGAGACGTGTTATATCTCTTCGAAAATTTCTTTGAATAAATGTAAGTTTTATCGCATTTATTTATGTGAGTATGTTGTGGATTTGTTCTACTTTATCGTATGTATGGTATGCCAAGACATGACTAATGAACACTATTTCATCCGTCTCGTTGATTGTTATCCACCTGTTTTCCCATATCAATCGTTCCACTGCAGCGATAATGTCAGCCCTAGTCGCAGTGTCACGCCGGCCGGAGCGAGCTGCATCAGTCGAACTTGACACCCCACTTTTACACTTCCTGTGCCGTTCGTAAACTTGCTGAAGCGACAAACAACTATCCCCGTACTGTCTTTGCATTCTGTAATGAATGTCTGCCAGTTTTTAACCCTTACTGCCCAAAAACCAGAAAACTTGCCGCTGCTTCTCCTTGTAACTGCGCGGCCATCTTGGCTTTGGCTTGCTGACGTTACAGTCGGCGTGTAGGCCAAAGTATGATTCTCGTATGAGAATCCTCTACTACGAGATTTTAAATTTTATGGCCATATTAAGGTTATTTTTTGACTCATCCTCGTACTATTTTTTTTTCTCTTAATCTTTTCTCAATATCCGCGTGCTTTGTTTTTTGTTTTTTTTCTAATTTTTTTCACTTTTTTTTTTCCTTACGTTAATGTACTTCCTTTTTTATTATTATTATGGGTCGCCCTTAAATTTACGCTTTCGCACAAAATTATATTCACTTTGTTATCTTTTTGTTTTGCTGATTTGAAATAAAATCAGCCAAATGATGAAGTATCGGGAAATTTTTTACTGTCAGTTTTTTTTAACAACTGAGTTTTGCTTTTTACTGAAATTAAAAACTTAGTATTCCATGAAAAAGAGTAAATTTGTCAGTTGCTTTAAGTACCGTCCTCCAAATGAGAGATGGCCGCCCTGTTTTTGTGAGATCTGCGCATGTATGATCGATTAGACTGGTCAGGCACTTTCGTCTGATTTTATGACAGGACGCCGCCATTGTGCTAATCGCTTGTTACTTTGCAAAAGAGCATTTTATTTATAAATAATATATATTTATTTATTTATATAAATACTTATTGTTAGCAACTGGTATTGAAATAACGCTAAATAGTCGAGAGAAGTTTTAATTTGGCGTTATCAACATGTCTTTCTCAGTGAAAACAGACGACGGTGTCCATTGTGACAGGAAAACATAATTGATCAGCTACCGGAAGGGCTGCGCAGTTCAAACTTCCGCCGGCCAACTTTCATTTTGAGAACAAAGCGTTTCAATTGATAGAGCATAACCTTTTTACTCTTTGCAAGGAATGATTTCATTCATTCCTGAAGAAAAATTTCTTACTCACAGATTGCTTGTTAATTTAAGTAGTACAGGGCTCGCCTTGGGACTCCAAACATGTCCTTCTATCTTCTCTTCAACTCATAATAACTTCGGAATTCCAGTATCCTTTTGATTGCCTCCAAAAACGTTCCTCTAGGCCTTCCTCCGCTCTCTCTTCCTGTAATTTTCCCTTCCAGAATCGCTTATTATATAAATATAAAAACTGTCTTATTATTTTCTCTGGTAGAAAAGTGAACCCAAGTCTAAAGTGAATCAGAAGCAGAGACCAAAGACAGACATGAAGCAGAAGTGCAGGGATTCGCTTCAGTTGATCAGACAGAAAAATCGAAACCAAATTGTAGAGAACAAAAGGAAGATATAACGAGAATAAAGGAAGTAACTCATTCCAAATTTCATTGTTAATTATTATTTATTAATGCTTTCCAATCGCTTTCCAATTATTGTGTTTTAAATGAAGATTTCAAGTTCTTTAACTTAAATTAAAATTCAAAAGTTGTTAGATTAATGGTTAATCATGATTTCTGTCCTTTTTGCTTCTTTTTTTATTTAATTCATGTGTAATAGAAATAACACAAAATTTTGATTTAAAGAGATTAATAAAACAATCGTAATTCATTTCATTCGAAACGATGTAACCTGTATTAAATTAAGAAAAGTTCAAATATGTTTTGTAATAGGTTTGAATTAAGAAAGAAATTTGTTAGAATAAATGTTATTTCAGTTAATCGTTGCTTTGTCTTTCCTAAATTGGATTCGGATTTTGACTGCTCCTATTATTTACAACAAGTGGTTCTACTGTTTTCCATCCCAGCGGAAACTTCCCCTGAACATTGTTAACTTAATAGACAGAATTTAGTGGAATGGACTCCGTACACTTTTCACACACGACTGGAACAGAACGGAAAAGAAAATTTCGATAGGCATTCTTTTCTGAATTTCTTCTTATGTCGTAAATTGTACACAAAAATCAATTGCTAATACTAGAGTTCATAAAAAAAAAAAAAAAAAAGCATTGGGCGCGGAGAGGTTGGAAGGGCGCACGGCGCACGCGCGTCAAGAGAGGGAGGGGACGAGAAGGTGGCGACTGGTGACGGTCGACTTTATTGCGTACTTTTGGGACGTCTGCGCTGCGACAAGATATTTGAGTAAACAACGATGGCATGAAGGTGAAAAGGATCGCATCCCGATAGCTAAATATGAATGACAAAAGATTACCTGCAACTGCAATGAATGGTTAATCTTAAAAATGTCTAAGATAATACTATTATTGAATCTGTGTTAAATTCGATATTATTGTTGGACTTGTGTGTCATCCCAATATTCTTCTTCTGTAAATTGGTTTTACAAAAGTTATAAATGGCAAATATTTTATTTATTTTCTTTGCGGAGGTAAAATAAATAAAAAAATATTTTGTAATTTTAAAAAATCCTACTTCGTGGCGCCCACCTAGCCGCGACTCCCGGGGCGACCACCCCGCTCGCCCCGCCTTCGGAACAGCCCTGCTGGACAGCAAACAAATATATATATACGAGACATAAAAAACAAATATAAAATTTCTCTAAATACAAAAATAAAATACATATATATACATATATACATCAACATAAGATCAGGTCCCATCTATTTCACTAGTCAATCACAGTGACGTGAACTTATACAGGGTGTACCTGAAATATGCTGCCAAACTTAAAGGCTGTATTCAATCATGCAAAACAACGAATAAATGTCATATATACATGGGTCAGGAAATGCTTTATTTCCAAGATATGAACTTTTCAACAATAAAGAGGGTTGGCCGTACAGTCGCTCAGTTTCACAGAAAGTGCTCGAAATGTCCTTCACCGGCCGCAATGTACGCAACACAACGTCATTCCATCGACTGCCGAAAACGGTCGAAGATGCCAGGTGCACGTCGAATTGTGTTGCATCCATCCACTATGGGATCTTGCAGTGCGTGGGTGTCAGGAACCGGTGTGCTATACACTAATGCTTTAAGATAACCCCATACGAAAAAGTCCAGAGGGTTTAAATCAGGGGAACGAGCAGGCCATGTTTGTTGGTCACCCTCTTCCAATCCAATGACTCTACAATACGACGTAAAGACCAACACTTCTGTATCATTGCATCGTTCATATAACGCATTTCCAGACCCATGTTTATAAGACATTTATTCGTTGTTTTGCATGATTGAATACAAAGGAGTTTGGTACATCCTGTATATGAGAGTTCACAACAGTTTCTTCGTTATCCACATCAGGACAATTCTTTTTTATAATTTTTGCTAGTTGGATAATAATAATTAACTGAATATACTCTCAGCGTAATGCGGACCGAGTATTCAGCGAAGGGAGGTCAGTTTTAATGACGTGGGAGGGATATTCGCTCTCATATTTAAATTGGATCTTAAAGAAGCAGCGTACCTAATTTATGGAATAGCCTTTTAAACGTGATAATCGCACAGACCGACAGACAAAGAAGAGAAATGTTCAAAAGAAATAGTAAAAATTCACAAGATCAATTAATGAATCCATCAATTTTTAATGAATTTGTTTTTTGTAATAAATACAGGAGTTTTTTGTAATAAATACAGGAAATGAAAAATCAATTTTTTTAAATTACTTTTCCATAATAATAAAAGTAATTGACAACCATTGCTTTACTTGTACAACATCTTATAAATAATAAGAATCAATCTTTTTTTTTTCTTTTACTTATTATTAAAAACTTTAAGTTAAAAAAAAAAAATCAAACCAAATATCAAAATTCGTAATGCTGTAAACTATGTAATGCTAACTATTGAGAAAGACGTTGTTAATTAATAATTAATTAATTAATGAGATTGTGATGTTTTCTAGTATTATTAATTATTACAACAAAAAAGTGGCATATTTAAAATTTTTAAATAAACGTTAATTATTAATATATTTATTATGTATTTATAATTGCAATGTATTATATGTATTTATGACATTAATAAATCAGTTTTTGATTTTACGATTATTAAA
>JAFIDM010010028.1:34503707-34516179 GCA_023159025.1 Thereuonema tuberculata | reverse complement strand
CTTGATGATTTCATAATGGGATAGTCCATCGTTAATTGTAGGGGTTGCAGCAATAAACAATTCCTTTTATTATTGCTACAACCCCACAGTTAATGATGGACTATCCCATTATGAAGTCGTCAAGTGTTTAAGATGACAGCTCAGCTGCACTTTATAGTACTGATGAAGGCTAATAGACTGCAATGTTTTCTGTATATGTTGTAGATGTATTAAAAAAAAATATTTCATATATTTTTGGATTAATTTTTTTATTTTTTTGTGGACTTTTAATTTGTCATTGAACTTTTTATTAAACAGATGTTTCGATATCAAATCCTGTTTGATCAAATTTTTATGTTTTGTGTCTTTGTACTACTCTTATGTTATACACTGAAGCTCAGTTATAACGCAGTTGTTTATATCACGAATTCGGATATAATGCAATTTGGTCTTGGACCCCTTCTATTTTGGAAAAGGTGCATAATTGTAAAATTGCAAAATTTACCGTTTTTTCGCCTAAAATCAAGTCAAAGGTGTAAATTAATAGGCTTATTTCCTTATTATTTACAGTAATTGAGACTCTATACCCACCCTAATGTCACGAAAATGCATCAAATACAATATATTTTAAAAAAAATACCAGAATCGCAGACTTTTTCGTTTAACCAAAATGAATATCGAGATCTATTTTTCTGCCAATGACAACCAGTAAAGAGGCCCATATAATCTAATAGGCATATGAATACCTAGTTTCGATCCATGTGACTCGTCGTTTGTACAAGATGCCAAGATGGCAGAGCCAAATCGATTTTGGCTAATATAACCCATCGAAGTGTTGAAAAGGTAATGATTTATGTGTTTATAAATATAAAATTCTCTCACATAGCTCTGAATGACATAGGTAATCGCAAAATGACCATTTTAAATCGATTTGGAATCGTGTGGGTGATAATAGGGTGCAATATACGACATTTGACATCGCGAAGTAATAAAAGTTCGGTTCTATCGCAATCTTCGAAATCTTGGATCCGAAAGATCGCATTATAACCAAGCTTCTGTGTATGATGTTATTATATCAGTGTTTTTTATTGATCTTTTGTTTATCTGTTCCTTTGTAATAACAAACTTTTCTTCTGTATCATTCAGTCTACATAAAAACTGACTTAAGTGTGAATCCAGGGTCTTATGCTGACTGAAGTTGTTTGTCCTTCAAGTAGACAATTTCAGTGAAATGATTGAATCAAATATTTTAGCCAAATAATTGCTAGAACAAAGGATTTTAATAAAAAATAGCAACTTTGAAAGAAAATGATTAATAGTTGATTGGTAG
Organism: Thereuonema tuberculata; assembly: GCA_023159025.1. Lineage (NCBI taxonomy): Eukaryota > Metazoa > Arthropoda > Chilopoda > Scutigeromorpha > Scutigeridae > Thereuonema > Thereuonema tuberculata. The sequence continues at coordinate 34,514,870 of JAFIDM010010028.1, read as the reverse complement.
TTCTCCACTAAGATTAAATCCTATTATAAATGTTGTAAATGCTTTCTATAACATATATTATTAAATTACTTTCATTTATACATTGCTTCCTGGTATTTTTTTTTTTTTTGAGTCGCCCACAATCACTTTTAGAGTCCAGTCTGTCTAGTACAGCAATATTCAACCATAGATACAAGAAGACATGGAAGGGGGTTAGGAGATAACTGAAACAAAAAAAATCTGATTAGAACCACATTAATTAATAGGTGAGAAACGACTTGATAGATTAATTTTGATTTGCTAAAACAACTTTTATTTATTCAGGCTCTACAAGTCAGATGTCGTCTATATCTATTCATTTTATAATTTCTGTAAGATAGGAAAATACGTATTTGTAAAATTAAACTTTATTTTTTAATTATGAACAAATATTAAACTTATAAATCCATAACTATGAAAATTCTAAATACCACAACAGACATCAATATTTCGTAAGTAATCTGGAAAAAGTCTTTGAAATAAAAGACGAAATATTGATGTCTGTTGTGGTATTTAGAATTTTCATAGTTATGGATTTATTTGATTATGACATTAATGTTTTTGAAAATATTAAACTTTAATACATTATATTGAATGTAAATTATTATTAGTAAAACCAAGTGACACTTCAGAAATTAAAGAAAAATACCAATGAAATGTGGAATTCTAATCCTTGGGCAGCTTAAATGCTTATCATAAAATACATTATATTATATAAAAATGTTATTCTGTCTGTCATTGTCATAAGACTTTAAGTTTTTCCAATTTTGTGACCGAACTATAAGAGATAGATTGGTCATGCAAATCGATAAAATGTAGATCTTTTTAAGACAAACAAAATGCTACAAAAATCTTTCGAAAAAAGTTTTTGGTTTCCAAGATGTCGCCTTTTAAAAGGTCAAATTTTGACTTTTTCTCAATGTAAACGAAAAGTATAAAAGTTGGAAGAGAATATTATATTGAGAAAATGTTAGTATTTGAAAGTTCTGTCGAACGATATATCACTTATTCACAAATGTTTCTGCTTTTGCAAGATACATGCAAAAATGTGAAAAATTTCATGTTGGCTATTGTGAGAAGTTTGTGAAGGCACGTAAAAATGAAACAACTGTAAAATTCATGGAAATATGAAAACAAATATAGATCATATTTTCATAAATAAGCATGATATAGAAACATGCGGAGAAAGCCACAATGGGCTGGGTAGTCGTATATTCCTCGATCTCAATATTAATTTGCTAAATAAATAAAGTTTTTTTTTTTAATGCTATAAATGCAAGGGTTTCCGGTACCCGGCTAGTTTGACCATAAAAAGTCAGTAATAATAAAAAATAAAAAACCCTCTGATGAATAAAGGAAAAAGAAACAGTAATAAAATGATAAAGGGAAGCATTTTGAGTTAATCTGAGATCCTGGGACAGTTATAAATTATGTAATTTATTTTAGTTGCTTGCTCTCTATGTCTTAGAACTTATATATAACTAAACTGTATACGTTGAATTGTGAATCATTAACCTTAAGGTTTTACGGTTATGAACGAACTACATCTAAGGATATGTGAACAGAAAAGGTTGAATACCACTGATCTATACACAAAGGAGCACAAATGAAGAAAGAAGTGTAAATTAAAAATAAATATAATAAACAACATACAGAAAAAAGCCTAATTAATAGAGATAAGGGGAAAAAAAGAAAAAAATGAAATCAGATATACAAAGAAGAGTTGATAAAAGTTATGAGTTACTTAGTTGAGAGATACAAAGGAAAATATATAACACAAAATGTAGTAGACTTGTTTTATGTAAGATGTCTCAATTATTAATCATTAAAAGAACAGGAGAACATTTATTGCATTTCATAATTATGCAACTGAGTTTAGCAAATGTTTTCTAGATATAAACTGAATAACAATGGTGTGTCTCAATTTGAAGAATTGCAGAAATATAATGTTAAAAGTTAGTTCTAGTTTTCGATAGTAGAATCCTGTATGGTTATAAACATTAACTTTGATTTTTATTAATTTATAGACCTGGTCTATTATTAAATTTAACTTTTTACCAAGGACAGCAATATTTCAGTTTTATTTGATTTAATACTTTTAATTCAACAATTAGCAATGTCTTTTATAACTTTCAAAGTAAATTTCAAAATATCAGAGATATTTCTCTCTTATTAAATAGATTCTATTTAATTGAATTTCTAATTTTAGTAAAATTATCAGAAGAAGACAGGTTGTTGAATAATTCTGCTTAATTTTCAAAAAAAAAAATTTTTAAAATGGGAAAATTAATTGTGACCAATGTTTTAAATTTATGATTATCACTGAATTAAAAGAACAAAAAGAGAATGAAAATAAGACAATGGAATAAGAAGGGATAGTTATATTTTTTTATCCCAATAACACTTTATTGCCATGTACAATTTGCATACCAACAAGTACTCTGTAATAAATTACAGACAAAAATTTAATAACCATAAAAATTACTGCATTTCTTATTTAATCATATTTTGTTATTGTGAAACAAAAGTTATCAGAGTAACAAACCTTGAAATTTATTTGAAGATTTGTTATTTTTAATAATGATTGTGGTTTTAAGATGGAAATTATTAATATACAGGATGGTTGGGAAGTTCCCATCCCCCTATTATGTTGTTATTATTATATTATATTAAGAGGTACAAAACTTCCCGGCCACCCTACATATTTAGATTATGATGCTTTTGTTTATATAGTAAATGACCTTTACATCACTTGAATATATCTGTATGGGAAAGTTTGACTCTTGGTAGGGTGCATCTAATACATATACGAACCACTTTTTCTTCCAAGAAGTTTCCGTAGTTTCTTTACTTCAAGTCTTAAAAGTTTTGAATTCCTTACAGATTTGTCTTCGAAGATCAAAAGCTAACAGCAAGCATCGTCGCATTCGTAAAGCATTTGTAATATAGGCCATCATCATCAAAAAGTGCATCTGACTCAACAAGAGATAAATTCATCTGTTTACATCTGGATTTTGTCTTAGTCTCAATCTAATTGTCGTTCATAATAAGAATAAACGAGTTTTAAGATATTCACTATCAACAGTTACTAACTGATAGTATTTGCAATATAATAGACGGTATAATAATAACATAATAGGGGGTACGGGAACTTACCAGCCACCATGTGCAAATGGATATTAAATTCATAAAACTTTAGGTTTCTGGAAATATTAACAGTGCAATGAATTTGTTTGCCATGTTGGGGAAATGAGAATGGATTAAATGCAGCAACAAATAACATTTATTATCTAATATTTAAAAAAAAAATATCTTATTACAGTTTATAAGTATTAATGTGTAACATTCTTTCCCTCTAGATCAACGTGTTGGTTTAATTTAATGGCTCCAGAATGTAATTATATAATTATATTTAAAAGTGTATGTTTAAAAATTCTATTAATTTAAGAACTTTTTATAAGCACTAGACCCAATTCTGATTTTTAGTTTGGAAAGTAATAAAACAATTAAGGGGGAGAAAGTGGGGGGGGGAGCTTTCCTGACAGGAGCAAGTAATAATTTGGCAATTACTTCTCATTGTGTTTCGGTTTGCCCTAGGCGTTTTAGTCAGACTTGGGAGATCGGACTCTGTCTCATCTGCCAAGTATGCCAGAACCACCCGAAGCAGACCGAAACACAATGAGAAGTAATTGCCACATTACTTGCTCCTGTCAGGAAAGCTCCCCTCCACTTTCTCCCCCTTAATTGTTTTATTACTTTCCAAACTAAAAATCAGAATTGGGTCTATTGCATAATGACCCTAATTTTAATGTGAGAAATAAATTTATCTGAATTTTGGAATACTAAACAATGAAACATTTCAGTTTTTGATCAGTTGTCTTTTTTCCTCCCATCCCCATTTTTTTTTCCAATGTTCCCAAACAGATTATCTATTTGCCAACCTTTATTTATTATTTTACTTCTATTTTATAATTAAAAAAAGAAAAAGCTAAAATAGTATAAGCTACATTTTTTAAAATAATAATAAGAAATTGTGTAATATTATAACAATCCCATATTCAGGCTTTGATTTTTTCCATCTTTAGAAAATCAGAACTACTTTACCTTGTGCTGAGAAGATTCGGTTAAAAAGTATTTTTTGAGAGGGTGGCTTTTTCTTTATTTTTAATTTAATTCTTAAAATTAAATAACTAGTAGAAAACTGTACAGATATCTAATATCATCAAAACAACGTGTTATGTTTTATATTAGCTGCTGTGCAGTGGCTCTTTTAAAGCTTTTCTTATTTCTGCAACAATAGTCTGAACTTCAGCCATAGCTCCATTACCAACATCACCACAAATGAGAGTCTTCTTTACCACAGGGACTTCTGTGTAACCTAAATCATGGAGGACGGCCAAATGCTTTGCTGTCAGAGGATGATCCCACATAAACGTATTCATAGCTGGGCAGAAGAGCAAGGGTTTCTTCATATCCCATGCCCTTGCCACACATGTTAGCAAATTATCACAGATTCCATTAGCCATTTTGGCCAGCGTATTGGCATCTAATGGTGCAATGACAAACATATCAGCCCAGCGACGCAGTTCAATGTGTACAACTGGGTCTCCTCGCTTTGTCCAAGCTTCCCATTCATCTTTATCTCTCAAAAGAGATATTTCGGCCAGTAAATCATTGACATTGAAGAAATGAAGGCTATTTTCTGTGGCTATCACTTTGATTTCCAACTTACGACTAAAGGAGGAACTTTGAAGCTGTCGTATCAATTCAGGGATTTTGATGGATGCTACACTTCCTGTACATCCAATTAAGATATGGATGGAATCATTCTTTATTGTTTCCAGTTCTTCACAGGCAGAATTACTGGCCATTTACTGAAAAAAACACAAAGAGAAATATTAGTAAAGAAATGAAACATCTTTAAAAAACAAACACACATACATATTTTAGTTGAACTCTCTCCTGTAGTTTTAGCAAACAAAAAGAACCTTTCATCTAATTAACGAGTATCAAAACCACGATAATCCAAGAACACTGAACCTGATCAGCATCTACTGCTATTTGATTGGTTTGAAATTGAGGTTTCCAACTTTTGAGGGAAAATAATTGTGATAATAATTGTGTAATAATGGAAGACGGCAAGTTGACCTATGTGAAATTCTTTCAAGAATTGTGGAGGAAAAAAGTGAAAACAAAATAGTTAAGGAAGTGACAGATATTACAAAATTCTGTATATTGTATACCTGCACCGTATTTTATATAGGCTAGAAGGAATGAAGGGGAAATAAATGAACAGAAAAGAAAATTTATGCAAAAATTTATCAACCGAAAGAATCCAATGACAGACATGTACTTCTCTTTTTTTTCCCCTCAGAACCCTGAACTTTGGGATAGTAATAACTGACATGGACAAAGAGAAATGGTTTATCAGTTAGGAACTATTTTCAGAACACTGTCTTGTAGCTTCTCAATAATTTAATCTTTATGCACAATAAATAAAAATCTCTACTTAAAATTCATATTCATGATTTTCCATGCTTATCATTGTGCATACTGACTTATCCATGCATCAGCATGATTGAATGTGTATTATTAGTGATTGGAATGCTTTCTGAAAATGTGCAAGAGACAAAGAAATATCTACATAAAAATCCTTAAAAACCAGGCGTGAAAATAGACATAATGTGAGATGTTTCAAATATATTTCTGATCAGTCACGTCTTGTCTCCCTCTACTTTTTAAATTTTGCTTTAATGGTATTTCATGCAATCCAAATGAAAATTTGAAATCAACTTTTGTCCAATCTCAAGCAACAATTGTAGATGACTTCTACATTTTGTTTTAAATAAAACCATCGCGGAAAGAAGGTCCATTTAAAGGTGAATACTCCAGTGAATAAATGTTTATAATTGTAAGAAGATCAACGGGTACTTCAGTTTCACCTACAAATATCATAGCATCAATGAGCATCTAGTTAAGTTTGCTTAAGGTTTACACCATTTCAGACAGTGAAAATAAAAGCTTTTATATGTGATATTAAAGATTCTGGAGCTCTTTCTCTAAATAATTTCCATCACATTGAAATGATTTCTCGTATATTCCTTAATCCCCGTAAACCAGGCTTTCACGGGATTTTTTTTAGTATACGAGTGTTTGTGATTTAACTATTTCAAAATCTGCTCAAGAAAAAAAAAAATAAATTATGGTAAACTTTTTCCCATTAACTATTAATGATTAACCACTTACAATCCAAAGTCTAACGACGCTAAACTTTTAAGACGTTTCTAGAAAATAAAACGTCCGCAATCAACATCACACAAGATGGCAGCACAAGCCTTCCAGGCATCTATGATTGATATTTGATTTCAAGAAAAATATTTAAAAATTTGTATTAATTTAGATGCTTTTTTAACACTAGGGTTATATTAAATTGTCATAAAATATTTAACTTTATTAAATCGTTTGTTTTATAAACGATGTTTTATCACTTTCTAAAGTATAAGTGAGATCGATTGACTCTCTCTGGACAGTTGCAACAGCCAAACGTCAATCGGCGAGTCATTTCGTGCTAATAAGCAGTTCTTAATTTTTAAAGAATTAAAACAAATCAAAATGACAGTACGAATTATTCCAGATGATTCCCATTTTCAAAGTGAATTAGCAAGTGCAGGCACTAAATTAACGATTGTTGATTTTACTGCTAGTTGGTAAGAACTTATTGCTTAGCTCAGTTCAATTCTTGGTCACGTAGAGTTCGATTGAAATCCTTCTTTTTCTTTTAAGCATTTAAAAGGTAATTTCCATTTGAGGTTAGATTTCCAAACTTTGATCAGTAAGTATATTTTAACCAATATCTTATTTATTGTTGAATATTACTTTGGCCTTGGAGGGAATCAATCGAAACGGTCTTCTTTCACTGATTTCAAATATCTGGATTTTTATCGAATGGATCATTTTTGTAAAAAAACAAACAAACAAAAATTAGTTTTTATTCTTAATTAATTTTTTTCGTTTGACTGTTTATACTTTTAGAAGGTGTTTGACTTTCATTCTATTCTCTTTCTGTTGCTGGTACAACTGAATAAGATGGAAGGAGTGAAACAGCAAAATTACGAACAATTAAAAATTCCTGGAAAAGTAATTCTAATCAATGAAACAGTTGAATAAGCCTTTTATTACACTTATTATTTAAAACTATGGATTAAGAAAATAGCACGTGTTCTCTCAATTCTTAAAACAGCCTGAGGATATTTTCTTTTTACGATGGTATTTAGATTCGCCCTCATGCTATACTGTTATACAGTCGACCACATAGAAATTTAATGTATTGATTAGTAAATCTATCGTCAGATCAGCCTTTGATCTGACATACATAATTCTATCTGATAACTGTTATTAAGCAGACAAATAAACTTCCCATAGCCCTTTGAGAATAACTCACAATTCAATTCATAATGCTGAAATATCCCTGCTCCACATGCTGTAGAAGTTTTTTTTTTTTTTTTTACTATAAACCGTGCTCGCAAGTGATATTCAAAGAGTTTGAGAAGGCTCATCTTTTGTAATGTATTTCTTTCATTTAGTTTTATGGCATTATGGTTCTTCATTCAGGTTTACATCCCGTAAAACCCAAAAAACTTGAATTCATACATAATAGTTTCTTGACAATAATATTTTCTGGTGCAAGGGGTTTGTATTTTATTGACAGTAAATTAGCATAAAAGATTTTGCTTTAGTGCACTGGAAATGCACATACAAAATATTCATAAATGATCTGATAGTTTCAAGACACACTTTGCACACTCCATCTTCCCAAGGATGGAGGATGACACAAAAAACATGACAAAAAGGAAGGGAATTTAACAGTAATGGACAATGCAGTGTAAGGCCATATTAAATTCCCTTCTATGTCAACGATTCCCCTGAAGTGCACAAAACACTCCAAAACTGTAGGAACTTCATCACTTTTGTAACCCTTTCTTTTCTCCTGCACTCCCTAATTCATTGTTACTAATGCACATTAAGCCTAATAGCAAGATCTTAAAAATTACTGGAACTGTTAAACATTGTAAACATTCTTGTAATCTTATTGAAAAGAAAAATAGATTTATATGATTAATACTACAAAGTCACAAGAATTAGTTCTAGTTATTGTGGCTTATATATGTTAAATATAATTGCCATAAGATTCTATGATATCATAAAAATTATTTTCAGAAAATGTATGGTGGTTGAGGATGAAGTGTTTTCCATTTCATTCACAAAAGATAATAATTCAGTCTTGTTTTGATTGTAAGGCAGAAACAAAACAAACTTCAATTCCCTCGCTATCTCTTTTTATATCAGTTTTTTTTTTGTATCTTCAGAGGGAAAAGACCGATTAATCTGATAGAAGTTGTTCCGAACATTGATTTAACTACATTAAGATCTTGTAGTTTATAAACTTTCCTATATATATATATATATATATATATATATATATATATAGTGTAACGGCCCAAGGTTGTTAAAGAAAAATAGAAATAAATAAAACGCACTTACTTACAAATAGTTGAGAGAATTATATATGGTAATAATCCGACAGTTTCGGAATACTGTGCGTATTCCTTCATCAGGGACGGCACAAACATATAGGACATACAGACAACATTTAGGACGACATGATGAGGGAAGGTATGTTGAAAGTAGGGTTCCCCTGAAGCGCACAAAACACCAAAACTGTAGGAACTTCATCACTTTTGTAACCCTTTCTTTTCTCCTGCACTCCCTAATTGAACCTCATACCTTCCTTCATACCTTTCAACATACCTTCCTTCATTGTGTTGTCTGTATGTCCTATATGTTTGTGCCCTCCCTGATGAAGGAATACGCACAGTATTCCGAAACTGTCGGATTATTACCATATATAATTATCTCAACTATTTGTAGGTAAGTGCGTCTTATTTATTTCTATTTTTCTTTATTTCATTCCATGCATGTTAAAGCCTTCTTTGGCCCAAGGTTGTTACATCTTTCTCCCTTTCCTATCCTTTATTTTCATCATTTTCTTTGCACGAAAAATCTTCAGAAATACTTTTCTTATCTCTTGTTTCCCCATCCATTGTCTAAATTCTTTGTCTTCTCGAAACAGATGCTTTTGGGAGGCTCCCACAGTGTTTAAAAAAAAAGTGAAATAATACAGTGTGCAAGGAGCGTATGAGAAGGGCAGGCGGCCAGTTACCTCGCTTGCCTTTTGAATGCTCACTGCTATAAAAGAAAGGCAGACTCTGTGTCAAATGAAAACCACTTGACCCATCTCTTGAAGGAACAGACTGAAGTCCGCTGAGGAAGCAAGGCTCAGCAGCAGTTCGCAACCCCGAGGATCTCGTTGCATCTAAAGAGCGTTCTTCAAATCTTCGGGCTTACATAGTGAAAAGTGCGTCTCTACAGATCGAAACCGGCTATCTCAATGAGGAAATCCTCTGTGAACTATGTAGTGTTTTGGCGCATAGGAACACCACGACTGAGTACTACCAGTATTGGATATTTGTGTATTCTCTTATATTTTATTTACTTCGTTTCAAACCCCTGGGTAATGTATACTCTCATTATACTCATCTACCTGTAAATATATATATATATATATATATATATATTGTTCTTTAATTTTAATCTATTTTAACTCAGTAACTAGTTTATTGACCCTTGCACTGACAAGCGTTGAGGGACGAGCTCTGCATTAGTGGTGGATGCCCAAGGCAAGTCTCGTCAGACACACTTCTTCCGCAACCAGACTACACGTCGTCATCAGCCTCTCCGGCTTTGTTTACAAAACAGTCCCTTATCCTCACACATAGCTTCACAGACAATTCATCAACTCCTTTTGCCCGAATCCTTTCCTTATTTCTAAGTTCCTTAACGAGATAAAATTGGACCCAGCTACCTCGTATTGTCCTTCAGACATTCCACTACGTTAATTCTCCTTATTCTAACCCTCTCCATACGTGTATGCCTACAAACCACGGCAAGGCGTTGCAGGAGGATATCTTTTGAGAAGAAATGCTAAAAAATATGTTAAATCTCTAGCTGTTAATGGATTTTTCGTTTATTTTTTGCACAATGAGCTTTTAAGAAAATTACACTTTTAAACCAATGAACAAGTTGTTCTCGTACAACAAGAAAATAGAAATGCACATAAATAAACAAAATTCACTGAGCTATTTTTTGGTATTTAATACTGGGAATCTTACGACGGCACTGTTTCAGGTTGCTAATTTCTTTGTTCTGTAATATTGTAACGGCGCACATAATGGTCTGTGAAAGTCTTATACTGTGTTAATTCTGAATATATTAATTCTCCAGTTTGCTGTTAAAACACTTTGTGCCATAACATCAAAAAATTGTCTAGAAATATCCTCAAAACTATTTAAAAGAAAAATCTGTGCTTTTTCTATATAATGTCTTTCCGTTTGTTCTGTATTACTTAAGAAAAGCACAATTGTTTTACATAGTAATGACTAAAGCATTATTTCTTAAATATTCTTGATGGCAGTTTAATTTTTTGGAGAATTAAAGAGATTAAGCTTAACGAAAAAAATATTACAATTGGAACAGCCATTTGATTTGCAACTTTTTATTTTTAATTCTTTTTGAGTTTTAGAGCGGTGTGCACCAAGCTTTCGTTAACTTTGAGGGTTGTCAAATCTCCCCTCAACCGACATTTTCTGTATATCAACATTCATTAGAGGCTTAACAGTTGTTAAACCGCTAATGAGTCGTCAAATTTTAGTTGCAAGAATCTGGCCCATCAAATCACTCGTCAACTTCCATCAGCCACCATGCTGTTCAGCTTTTTCAAGATGGCTCACATCGGCTTCGATTGAAACCATCTCCTGTGTAAATTAGATGAATTAGATACATTTTTTTTTATGAAAAGTTCAAAAAATAATATTTAAATGTCAAGAAACACAATGAACACGCACAAACTACACAAAGGATTTGCACACCCTGAGCTGTCATCGTGAAGAGACTGGGACAGACCGTTTTGCACTTATTAGTGCTCATCAGCCAGCCAAACTCCACCGATAAGCTCAGGAGGTGCGAAACTATAGCCATCCCAGCTCTTGCTCCCAAGAGCGGGACCTCTCCACAAAGAAATACAAAACA
>JAFIDM010010028.1:34491228-34503607 GCA_023159025.1 Thereuonema tuberculata | reverse complement strand
TTTCTGAATATCATGCAAATTCATTTGATGCTGTTTGTTTCCAAAAATAAATTTGTTTTGAGGCATTTTTTTATAGAAATAGATTTTAATACAATTAACAAAAAAAATCTATTTCTATAAAAAAAAGGCTTCAAAACAAATTTATTTTTGCATGATATTTTAGAAAGCCTTTAATAAAAACGTTTTACATTATGATTATTTGAGAGCACGTAAAAAAAAATTAATCTCACACAATTTTTAAAAAAGCTTTCTTTAAAAATTAACTATTGCATTAATAATAAATATTTAAATACAAATCTTTATTTTACAATTTTATTATCATTTCAGATAGTTATCAAGTTTTTTAAATTGAGAATACCAATTAATACCTCGAAAGTCCTCAAAAAAATGACTGCTTTTGAATTTTAGTTTAATTAATTACAGAATAATTTGGAAATTATAAACAAGAAAACATAAATCCCAGATGCTTTACAAGTTCATATTTAAATTTTCAGAATTTTAGGTTAATTGGTAAAAGAAATATGTAAAAGAAATAAAAGGTTTGCAGTCGCCTGAATTGCTTGAGTCAGGACCTTAATGTATTTTAGACTTTTAATCCAATCAATTCAATCATATTTTTAGAGGAATAAGATGAATTTCTGTACAGATCTTCCTCAACAACATACTAAAGTCTTCACCGATCAGAAAATAGTTGCCGAAAAATATCTTCATATTTCTAGAAAACTATTTCATATACAGGAAAAATATCCCAGTACAAAAAAGAAGAATATAATAATAAAATGACCATACCGCACAATACATATAAAAAACTATTTAATAAAATGACATGTTTCGAGATACCCGAAGTAAACGGCTCTCTTCCTCAGATATAAAGAAAAAATTTCTTTTTTTTTTTTTTTGCATATGAGGAAGAGAGCCGTTTACTTCGGGCATCTCGAAACATGTCATTTTATTAAATAGTTTTTTTAAATGTATTGTGCGTTATTGGTCATTTTATTATTGTTACGGTACTTACCGCCCGTTAATAATCTTCATTAAGAAGAATATAATTTATTCTTTAAAAAAAAATATTCTTACATATTTTTTTATAGGTAACAATTTGCTCTCAAAAACCTTAAAAATTTAATAGATTTTTACGAAATGATTGACTCCTTATTTCTTGTAAATGTTCTTTCCTCAACTTCCAAAATGAAAGTAACGAGGTTTTTTTGTTGTTGTTTTTTTTGTCGAATGTGGATGAAGATATGTGTAATCATTCTTTTTTTGTCGCTTTATTCTTAGCCTAAATATTTAATTAATATTTCTTCTAAAATTTCAGATTTTAGACTCATACAGGTATTTGATAACGTTGCCCGTCTCTTCGCTGCTATTAATTTAGATAAATTCTGCATAATTGGAGAAAACATTCGAATAGAGCAGCCTAACCTAAGTTCTTTTAATCGCGGAATCCTTTTTACCTTAATAAAAAAATTTGGAACCCTGACAATTTTGAAACTATGAAAAGGTTCATACTATTTTTTTCAAAGACCATGGTCCAGCACTACTTTCGTAACAATGAGAGTAGGTCTCTTTTGTGTTGAAAATATTTACATTTCTTTCTTGAATGGAGAGAGAAAAACATCATTCAATTTTGTAAATTATCCCCAAGATAAGCAATTTGATGCAACCCCGAAACATTTCTAAAGAGATTTGCTAATAGAAATTTGTCATTGTGTAAGAATATGGCGAGCTGATTCAAACAATCTGACAAGAACTCTGTCACGTGACAGTCATCTAATTTCCCTTTAAACTGGCAGCGATGTATGTTGGTTGCCTATACCTTCACATTTAATTTTGAATAATCTTGTTTTTAACGGTCGAGTTTTCATAAAGTTGATAACTGTCACTGTTCATCTAAATACATTTTAAAAATGAAGGAATAAATCGAGCAGCATAGTGACTACTAAGTGTAGACACTTTAGCAACACTTTTAATTTGTCACATAACACTTCACAAAAATAAATAAAGATTCGTTGAATATTTATTGGTTTTTAGTATTTTTGATAGGGAATCCAAGACAGATGTTTAATGTTTTTGTTTAGGTATGTTCATGTTTTCATTGTGATGTTATGATTTTCGCACGCTAAATTTGTTGTTACTGTTCGTTTTCGAAAGTCAGAATTACCACGGGCGGACGATTCTACTCCGCAGAGGGTGATAAACTGAGATGGCTTATGAACTTTCCTAAAAAATTCTTTTGGACATTTTCACTTTTAAGAAAAAAATAACGGAGGAGCTTTTTTGCAATAGTATTTATTCTTTCCTTAATTCTTTCCCGAAAAGCGCAAATAGAACTCAGCGCAAAAGCGCTGAAGGTTTTCCTAAACAAAAAACGGACAGTATATGTATTTTTTTGCCTACAACTAATCTATTACTAGGTGCAACCCGTGAAATATTCAAGGAAGTAAAACAAATTCCACATTTTTGAAATACTGTGAAATTTTTCAAAAACAAAAGATTGAAAAAGATGTTCTAAGTTCATTTTTTAAAAGGAATAAAATATATAAATCCTGCTGTATTCGATCTATTTGCTTTTTCCCTTGCTGAGAAAGTCAAATTATCTTTTTTCTTTTTTCTCGCATTGCCTGGGATTCGAACCGAGGACCTCCGTCCTCGCAGTCAGGAACACTAACCACTGAACTACTGCTGGTCTTTAAAATATTCTCTCTCTGACTCTCTCCGCTCTCTCCACTGTGATAACAAAGAAACATCCGTACATTTTTTGTCTTTTAATATATGCTAAGCGTCTGCTACCGGGGATTAATTGACTGTCTTATTTTATTCTTAATTTATATTTTGATGTTTTATTAAAACGAGGGCCGTTTTTTTGTTGAATTATGTTTTGTTTATGTTATCTGGGTTCACTAGGCTGTAGAGACTGGGCGAATCCAACTAATGACAGTTATAAAACCAGAAACAGTCTGTTCTTGGTTCCCAATATCAAAAATAACAAAAACAGCTCAGTGAAGCTTTATTTATGTGCGTTCATGTTTACACTGTAAGGTTCTCATAATTATCTCATGTTAAAATTGTTGTTATTTTTAATTCGTGTTCCTGACCCTTTCACAGGTCCTACTATTCAGTTCGCACCATCGTTATGTTTATTGACCCTTTACTTCCATCTTATTCCACTAGTCTTCGTAAAATCGTCGATATATTTAAGTTTCACTTCTCCGGTGTGTTGGTTTATAAATTTTTCAGAGTAACATATCTTCTTCAATAAAATTATTGTAGTAATAACGAACCAAAACTAATGAAATTGTTTTGTATCAATTGTTTGTATCATCTAATTGTAAAGAAACAATCATCACATGAAGACTTAAAATGAATTCCTGCTCAATTCCTCAGCAAATGAATTTTTCGTAGAAATAAAAAAGGGATAAAAACGCACAACAAATAAAATCACTGAGCTTCTTTTGGAATTTTGGAGATCGGGAATCCAAGACAGTCTGTTTCGAGGTTATTACCTCTCCTCAGCTGGATTCACCCAATGTCTGCAGCTCAGTGATATCAAAGAAAATATAAACAAAAGACAAGTAAACATAAGAATGGCCCTTCATATATAAAAACATCAAAAATAAATAAAAAATAAAAAAGGACAATTAGTCAATCCCCGCCAGTCAACTGCTGGCTTATAAAGGATTAGAGTATAAGAAATACATATATATAATGTTAAATTTAACGTGCATAGAAACATTTTTCATAGCAATTAAAAGGGATAAAAACGCACTACAAATATCCCGGTGTCAAATATTCCAAAAGCAGCTCACTGATTTTATTTGTAGTCAGTTTTATCCCTTTTTATTCCTATGAAAAATGTTCCTTAAATTTAACATTATATCGTGAATTCTTCATGAAAACTGTATTATTTGAGAAAGAAATTTTATCAATTTGTTGACAGGATGTCTCATCGAACATACACTGAACTACATCATTAATGCATGGTTGTATCCCAGTCTCAGAAGTTATAGTTACTTCACCTAAGCCATTCAACATAAAATGTAGCTTTGTCAAGAGACTCAATTTTTCTTTCAGGAAATTTGACACATTTGTTTTATATTCTGAATGGTTCAAAATGTCTGCTGTATTAACGCACTATTTGATGAATTCTTAATGCATAATGTATAATGCATCAGGGCCCTCGGTACTTCCTCTGGTCGTGAATCCGAGTAATAAACAACTCGAGTCCTATTTACGTTTTTTTTTATGATTCAGCGATGTTTTAGTATTGACAAACTTCCCTTTTCCTCGATTCATCTGCTGCACAAGTAATGCCTTGATCTGTATTTTTGTCAATATCCGCTTCACCAGTCTCCTTGACATGTGAACTGATAGCTACACTTTAAAAAAAAAAAAACTGTTTTAAAACTCCTTTCCTCAACTAACGATCCATGATTTTTTAATTTGGGATATTTTAAAGAGAATATGACTCAACTAGGGATAATCAAATGCAAGTATTCGATTCAATCATCCACCATCCACTCAATGGATTTAGTTTACACAAATGAGAACAGCGCAGAGTTTGTGCGCAGGTTCCATCTGCCTACAGAATATTAATAATTTTTGAAACTTTATTTAAATAAATTTTTCATATATATTTAAAATATTAATTAGAACTCAAAAGCTAATTATATTGCAGAACAACTAATTTCTTTCGGGAGAACCCTGAGTTTCTGCGGAATACAAGTTTGGAACCCGTGGAATGTATAGGCTACTATTTCATAAATCGTAAATGATTAACGAAAGTAATTAAAAAACATAACATAAAATAAATAGACGAGAGTATAAAAGTATATACAATAAATATTTATATATCTTGTAATTTTTTCCATTTATTTTATAATATTTCACACATTAATAAATAAATATTGAAAAAGAAGAAATGAGGAAATGAGGGAAATGAAGCAAAATAGGATTCAGCCAAATGCTTGTTAAATTTGACTTCACAAAAACATTAAAACAAACAAGTGAATATAATTTTGTGCTAAAGCATAAATTTAAGGGCGAACCATAACAATAAAAAAAATTAAAAATAATAGTAAAAAAAGGAAGCACAACTACGTAAGAAAAAATATAAAAAAAAGTTAGAAAAAAAAATTAAAAAAAAGGTAGGAAAATACACGCGGACATTGCGAAAAAAAAGATTAAGAGAAAAAAGAAGAAAAAAAATATATACGGGTTTGAACCGACAACTTCAGTATGTCAGTGAGAAACCTTATCCATCAAGGATCAAGCTATAGCTGACAATTGAATTAAATGGTTGCAATTCTAACATTTAAGCTAATAGCGGAAATCAAATGAAAACAACGCCAAAAAACTCGAGCATAGGATAGGCGTTGGCCCCTGAAAATACCCTAATCCTATGTTGTTTGGGCCTCTGGACACGATGGTGAAGTCCGTTGGTCGATCGGACCTTTCGTTCGGGACAATGACAACAATGACAAATATCTCGGACATGGGGGGGGGGGGGCGTTGGCACCTGAAAATATCTCGTTCCTACAGTGTTTGGACCTCTGAACACGATTGTGGAATCCGTTTGTCGATCCGACCTTCCGTTCGGGAGTTGTTAGGGGTGGATGGACAGGACAAACGCAATAGCTATCGATTTTAGTGGCTATCACAATACCTCCCAAATGGGTCACTAAAAATTAATTAATCAACCACTTTTTTCCTGTTATTATTTTCTCACATTGAATGCTTTTCATTGTAGATATAAATTTTATGCTTGTCATATTAGAATAATTAATAATAATTCATAATTTATTAATTATCCTATTTTTAATTGTCAATTCAAAATTATTGTTAGGACTATAAAAGTTAATAATATATATGTAAAAAAAAAAGATAATATTGATAAAACTTTCTGTTACTGTTTCGAACAGAATTATCTTTTGTATATTTGTAATAATTATAATAATCTATGTCTATCAATTATATCTATGATATATAAATGCGAAAGCCCTCACTGACTGACTCATATCTAATTCTCCTACTTCCCATAAAGCCAGGAACCTGAAATTTGGCAGAAAGATTCCTTAGGTCGTTCTTGGAAAAAGCAAGCTATCGGGATTTTGATTAACCATCCCTAATGGGCTGATAAGGGGTGAAATCTCTGAATTAGCTCCATATAGGCGCCTGGTTGCAACAATTGGAACTAAAAAAAACATTGTTGTGCAACAATTGGAATTAAAATATTGTTGTGCGTAATAGCGCAACCTCGTGGCTACAATGGGAACTAAACTATTGTGGTGCATTTTAGCGCCACATAGTAACGTGGTGGCAAAAACTAGAACGAAAATATTTTTCCTGTTCTTTGTCAAAATCGAAACGATACGTATTAGATAAATTTTCGATATTCGGATCCTAATAGATGGGAACGGAAGTAGGGGGAGGGGCAAAATTTCTCGAAGGGTTTACATTTCTTCAAAACCGCTTGAGGCGGAAACACGAAAGTTATCATGAGTGTTCTGTATCAAAACTGAAAAGGGGCTTTTAGGATATCGAGCCCTAAGGGGTGTAAACGGAGGACGACGGTAAGGGGATGGGCAAACATTGTTGAAGGGTACTTCGACGGGATTTTCGGATTGCAAAATAAGAATATAACATTAATTTGTACTTCTTGTAATCCGTACGAAGAACGGTATTTCAGCTAGTAGTTTATAATTTGAAGATAAACAGTTTTTTGCCTTGGAAGCAGAAGTTTATTCGAAATTAAAATTTTCTTTTTAGAGGCGGGATTGTTGGTGTTTTTATATTTTATTTTTTTTCAAATCCTAATTCCAAGTGAATCTGTTGAATAAATCTTTATTAACAGATGGATTGAAGATTAGGATTAATCTGAAATCCTCTCCTAACTCCATCAGGGCTATTTATTATTAATTTCCTAAAATTGAATAAAAATTTTCTTTTTTTTTTTTTTGGTTGTTTCGTAAACTTTTAAAGGTGTCTAATAATAATTTAATATTTTTTAAGACTATCAATATTTTGCATTTCTTATTTATATAAATAAATCCATTTAAAAATGCCGTAATTGATTAATGAATCAATATATATTAATGTCTGGTTCTAAAGATTTATGATTATTTATTACTGCTTTACTTTCACAATGGAAGGCATTATATTATTTTTATGGATGCATTGCATGTTGTAAATCTATCATTTCAGTTTTGGCTTTTCTTTAACTGATTTTTTTTTTTTTATTTTACATTTACTCCCATTTTGTAATCGTTTATCGTTTTATCAGTTCCATAAAATCTCATTGGCTATTTAAAAATGTATGTGTGTAATTTATTCTTATTACTTATTAATTTTGATCGTCAGCAAATGAGTATTTAATGCTTATGAGTATTTAATGCTATTGAATATTGTGTTTATGTAAGTTAGAAATAAAATAGGGTCCGAATTAGAAACTTTTTTAGGTATTTTTTTTTTTTTTTAATGTTATAAATTTTACTCAGTTTATTTTCTATTTATTTTGAATTTATCTAAGTAATTTAAAAAAAAATGCTAGTCTTCTAATTTATTTATATTTTTCTTAATCGCAGCAGCTTATGGCATAGACGGTTTTTTTTTTTTTAATGTATATAAATTATTAATGTATAGTTGTTTATATTTAGAACTAGCAGCAAAGCTTGTCGGACGACATGCATAAACAAATCTGAAAAATCATTTTATTATCAACTATCAAATATAAAGTAAATGTAATCTAAATACTGTGCAACTTGTGAACGAAGCTTCTACGGCAAAAATGGTTTTGAGTTTCGAAATCAGCGTAAACAACTGAGTAAGTATGCCAAATTTCATTAAAATGGATGCAGTGGTAACAAAATTATTTGGTTTTGAACGTATGTTTTGTTAGAATTTCAGTTGTTGAGGTCAGTTCCCAAGAATAAAATTTCATGGAAACAACATGGAATGATAAAATGAACTAATATTTTCATCCAATTTGAGTACCCTTGATTCAATGGTACCACTGAGAACCTTGGATCTATCTTAATAGCTTAATTTTATCGAGTTACAGACAGACGGACAGACAGACAGACGAAATTAGCAAATTATATAAGTTGATTGTTGTTTTTAAATTCATTATTTGTTTTCACTAATAATATTGTATTTTTTTTTTTATATTCACTGATTATCATATGTTTACATTTTATATATATGCTTTTACTTTGCCAATATTTAAGACAGTGTTGCCAAATTGATAATTGGCATAATCAGCATAATTGATGAACGACACTCCCTATTTAATAGCAGTTTGAAATAAATCCATTACTACAGGGTGTCCACAAAGTCTGGGTACATAGGGTAAGTCTGGGTAAACACATACTTTTAAAACAAAACAAGTTTATTTAATTAAAATGTTAATTATATATATAATGTTATTTATTTATGTTATTTTATTTATTTAATAAATAATGTTATTTATTTATGTTATTTTTTCTCCACAGATCGAATGATGGCTCTGTCTAAAGAAGAAAGAATCGAGTTGGCACTCTTAAGTGGACGAGAAAGATGCATTGAAAATAATGAAAATCATATTGAAAATGTAATTTCTTAACATTATAATTAAATAAAATTGTTTTGTTTTAAACGTGTGTGTTTATCCCCTATGTACCCAGACTTTGTGGACACCGTGTACATCGGAAGCGCAGTGGTGCCTCGAACAGGCGGAGACCTTGTTATTTACTGTGACTTCTCCTGGCTGATGATCGCCAACGAGCGTGAAACAGCTGTTCCAGGATGTCACTTGTGAATAATTTGGTCTCATCCATTGTTGTTAAATCCATCACTGTTTCTCAATTTAAAATTACGCAAAATCTTTGATGAGATTTTTTTGATTGGGTGAACGATTGTGAATAAAAAAACTTGAAAACCGCCTAAATTCAACAAACTATAACTAATTTCTAATTACATTTAAACTTTGGAATCGAATCGAATGAATATATATATTGACTTTAATTTTTTTTTGTCTTTTGAAACTTAGGCATATCAGTTTCAAAAATGATAATGAGGTAATTGTATCTTTAGAGTAGCTTCGTAGGAGTATTTACGAATGGCCGAGGGGACCCTGGCCTACCCCCCCCCCCCCCCAATCTAGAAATTCATAGAATATTTTTTCTTGGTTGGATATTGATTAAGAGGTTCTTGCCTCCCACACTCAAAATTTTGAAAACATTTTTTTTTTTTTTTGCTTTTGGAAATCGGCTTCTTAAGTTGGTCCACCCCCGAAATTAAATCTTGTAAACGCCCCTACTCTAAATGAGTTATTTATTGACTGATTTCTTTGTTGGAATTGTTTTTTAGTTTGATGCTTTTTAAGAGCTTGACTTGAAAGGTTTTATTTTTATGAGGGTTTTAAAGCATCCAAATTGTATTTATAATTAATATCTTATTAAGACAATAACGTCTGATTACAATGGTTCAGATGTCGTTTAAATCAGAGAAAAGTCGTTTACATTTAATATTGCTGTAGTATTTCAGAATATTTTTAATCTATTCAGTCTTCTTATGTTTCAAGCTTTTGATACTAAGGGTAAACACACCACAGCTGACAAAACGTCAGCAACAAATTGTCTCGAGGCAAAACATCAGCGACAAAATATTTTGCTTCAGACTGCCTGAGACTGTCTCTTTCATTCTGAGTCAATATGGCGAGTGATGAACAAGTGGCTGTGATTGTTTATTATCATTTATGTTTAGAGGATGAAGGGCGAGGTCGCTGGTTTTGGGTTCATCCTATTAATCAAAAAAGGAAACTCGACATGTTTTTAGATGAATTAAGAGGAGATGAAAAGAAATTCTTTAATTTTACAAGAATAAATATTTATTAATAGTTTCGACTATTTATTAGGATTAATTAGTAAAAAAAATTGAGAAACAAACACCAACTATCAGAAATGCGTGACATCTGCTGAGGTAAATTTAATACTTATGGTAAATTTATTGCTGATGCTGTGGGCGACTAAGAAAAAACAATGGCAGCCGTATTTTCATTGCTTCATAGTTTGGACATGCCTTTTATTAAATAAGCTGAATCTGCCAGCGCCTTGAAAATTGGGTTCACAAAAAGAGGATAATCTGCAATATGTATTCGTTGCGGACGAAGCTTATCCTCTGAACACTAATTTTATGGGACCTTTTCCCATAAATGGCCTGACACGTGCAAAGCGAATATATAATTAACGCTATTCTAGAGCACACCGAATCGTCGAGTGTGTTTGTTATGCTTTCAAGAAAATTTCGAGTGTTTGAAACTATCATGTTAGTATTACCAGAAAAGGCTGAAAAGATCATGCTTGCTTGTTGCGTTCTTCAAAACATATTAAGAGAAAACGAGGGAAACTAACAGGAGGTGCTTTATATTTATGATGATGACAATGATCAACATGTTCGAAACCTCCAGCGAGAAAGTAACAGAGCATGCGCTTTCGCAGTAAATATATGGATGTTTTTTAATTCTGATCATGGCAGTGTCCCATGACAAATTAGGAGAATAAGGACAAATTAGCCCTTATGGAATGAAATTAGTGAAAGTATTTTCATGAACTTAGATGCAGAAACTTCGACTTCAATAATTTAAGAAGTATTATGTACTTGTTACAAGATGGTGTCAAAGGATTATTAAATATTTTAATAAAATAAAATAAAACATTAGTAAAGCATCGCCTTCTTTTTTCTTATTGCCCAAGATATTTTTTAAAAAAACAATCTGCTTTTGTTTTTGTCTTTTGGGAACAGATTTTTTTTGAAAAATCATTTTTCACAAATTTCTCTAAATGTTTGTTTCAAGCCTTTCCTAAGACTTTGTATTTTCATTTCATTTGTAGAACATAACAGTTTGTTTTAGTTTGAACACAATATTTCTTATTTTAAATATAATCATAATAATAAAAATAACATTTCACTGCAAACCGGAAGAATTCATTTCCTTAGCTATTTCATCGCATAATTTGCCAATAACATTCTTTTTCGAATGATCTTTCAGCTGATAATTGTATAGTATAGGCCCTGCCTGAACAACCAGTATGCCTAAATTTATTTCCAAAATTTCAAAAATGAAACCTTTTTCGCCTAACTCAATGAATTAAGCTAACTTAATTCAATTAGCCTGGTAATGAGTGATAGGCAAATAATATGCACGCGCAAAGCGAAATGTCTCGAGTGGCCAAAAAACGAGACGTAATTTCAGAGAGCTTCACTGTTTTGTCACAAACTGCCTCTGACTGCCTGAGACAAGCGTCTGGAGTGGTGTATGGTGATCCAAAGCAAACCATAATTTCTTCGTCGAGTCAGTCTCTGACAAAAATGAATCGTTTGGAGCGGTGTACGCCTAGCCTAAAAGTTGTCACTTGTTTGATATCGAACTCAGCAAGCGATACAGCAAAGCAGTGCTTGAACATATATAGATGAACTTTTTCAGAGATATTTCTAGTGAACAAATTCGCGATAAACCGTCAGAAGATAGTTAGTAAATGTTATTGAAGAGTGAAATCTGCAAGTCATGTAAACTGCTTTTCAATTTGGCTTTGCCTGTTGGTCTCACATAATACTGAGGGAAAACCTGAGGGAAACTACACAACCCTCAGTATATAATTTAAAGCAAGTTGCAACATTACAAAGCATTTAGGAAATGAGAAATTGCAAAACACTTCCATTATAGGTTGACCTTGTATTAAGGCATTAAGGCTTCTTATCTCCAAGTACTTTTTTTTTATATACCTTACATTGACAAAAAAGTCATCTTATAGGTAAAAAACTTGAGAAAGAACATCTTAATAATATTATTATAGAAGGCTACAAAATTGTTTCCTTCAATTAAATTTCATCCTCGTGCTGAATTTAAAAAAAAACCAAAAAAACTGTTAGCGAACTAAATAAAGCTAGAAGTTGAAAAACGGAATCTCTTCATGGGCAAAGAATAAAAGGATTACCTTGAGTGATGAAGATTGAGAAGAAAACGAGGGAAATAATTCGAACGATATTTCTGTCCATGTTTCCAGACTGTTCGGAGGAATGTTTGAAATGAGAAAGTATTTGGTTGCCACCAACAGCCACTATGGGCTGCTGTCGTTTCCTGTATTGATTGAATGAGTAGTAGCTATGCGACAAATAAGAACAACTAAAAAGAAAACTGAACAATTACTAAATAAGAAAGAGACACACATTTGTTTAAATAAAATAAAAAAAGGCTCATTCGCCGTAAGCGAGCAATAATACACTCTGGAAGACTTCAGTGAAAACTTTTCTTACAACTTGTTAAAATTCGATAAGAGATTCCAGAGTTGTCTGTTTTGAATAATGTCTATTTAATAGATGAAAACAAGCAAAAAAAAAAAAA
>JAFIDM010010028.1:34478778-34489934 GCA_023159025.1 Thereuonema tuberculata | reverse complement strand
AATTTCAATTTTTATTTAGATTTGTGCTGGTTTTGTTTCATTTGTAATTTATCCTACAGCACGTTAAATATTTGTTGATTTGATATATTTTTTTGTGCCATTTCTTTTATTATTTATCAATTTCCTATTATTACAGTGCAACTTGGATAATTCGAACGTCTTTAATTCAAAATCGGGGTTAATTCGAAGATTTCTCTTAGTCCCTTGAACTGCCGTGCTGGCGTGGTCGTGCGGTCTCGGCGGCGGCCAGCCGTGGCGTCCAATGCGCCAGTACCTGGGTTCGAATCCCGGTCGTGGCATTGTTGTTTCTTTCGTCTTCTTCTATGTGTTGTGTCCGCTGGGGACCCGAAATCTGCTCTGTAGGTAGTGGTCCCATTTGTCTTCTATATGTTACAGGCTATAGTCCCTTGAACTTCTTATTAAATCAATGTTAAAAAATCGTGGATAATTCGAAGTTCAACTTCCTTAATTCGAAGTTTTTTATAAAAAGTTTCGAACCATAACGACTTTTCGGCGTTTCATCATTAAGAAATTCGACACGTGACAACTGAAATCCCCTTCCCACCACCGTTCGACTCGTGACGCTTCAGACGCCATTCGAGTTTCCTGCTATCAGTGTCACCATGTCTTTCAGTAAACCACGCGTGTACAAGAATTTAACGTTCACTGAAAAGGTCGCCGTCATTCGCGAGGTGGAAAAGGGTGTGAAGAAGAAATGCCAAATCGCCAACGAGTATGGGATAGCGCCGAATTTCGTCGGTACATTGAAGGACAAACCAACGTAAGTGAAGCTGTTTTTCGTTCACTAAACGTGCTTGATGAGTTTGCTAACCTTAAGCGACTGAACTCTACAAAATAATCAGACATTGCACAATTTTTTGAAAAACTATAATTTTCTGTATTGAATGTAATATGTACTGTAGCTTACATAATATAAATCTTATTTTGTTTACATACATATAATGTTTAAGTCTTTCATACCGTGATCTTTCTGAATAAATATTTACTTATTGACAGAATAATCTTTTCAAGCATTCAGTGGACCTGAAATTAAAGTTAAAAGATGTAACTTCTTTAATTCGAAGTCTTGGATAATTCGAAGTTTTGTAGTGGTCCCTTCAGCTTCGAATTATCCAAGTTTCACTGGATATTTTATTCACTTATGTCAATATTTAGCCTATTTCTGTGAAGAAACCTATAGCGCATGTGTTATGCCCTTAATAGCTTTAAACCAGTCAAAGAACTTCTTGAATCTTGGTTTGAACATTTAAACAAAACAAATCCCTGTGGAGAGAGATAAAAGAATTCCAACAGAAATTATTAGAAAGGAAACATTTTTCAATGACAGTAAACTTGAACTTGGCAACCCCTTGTAATTCATTTCGAACAAAAACTAAAAAGAAATGTATTAAAGCATTTTAAATTAACCTTGAGGATTTTCGTGGAAGGGAAATTTGAAACTAGAGGATATCACAGATTGAAAGACTTTTTCCTATGCGTTATTTTCAATATTAAAAAACAAAACGAAAAACTGTATAAAAACATTCTTTCAAGATTTTTTTTTTGGTTAAACCGGAGAACAGGATACAAGCCAATCGCAGTTTTCGGAAGGATACGTGGCTCGGTACCGTTTTGCACCTGCGTCATCGCGGAGCAATACATAGATATCTGTTTTAACACCACGTGTTTTTCAAATCATGTGTTTTTCGTTCTTTTGGAGTACGGCTTTGGTGGTTCGAGGTGTGTGTGTTTATTTTGTGTTTTTTTTTACGCTGCCAAAATGAATGGTTTCTTTGTCACAATCGGCCGACAAAGAAACATAAGGTTAGCGTTTCTTTTAATAATTTCCATACCAATTTCGAGTATTTTATAATTTTTCCCGTTTCAAAGTGTGAGCTCCGGAGGAGCGAACCGTTATTGCCATTAATTAGCCTAAGAAACAACTTTCATGCTTACGAGGTTCGAAGGACCGAATCGTTTATTCCGATTAGCTGTAGGTTCCGTTAAGTTAGGTCTGCTCAGCTGCAGAATGTGTATAGTGGTAAATTTCGAAAAAATTTTGGCCCTTTCAAATTTTTTTCCGATTCATTAGCCTTCCAAACAGATTTCGTGACGTCAACTTCCGGTTCCGGTTTCTGAAAATAGTTCCAAAGCGGCCATTGCAACTTGACGAAAAAAAAAAATCCGCGAAGGCTTTTTTACCCTCATCTCCGGTTTCACCTTTTTTTTTTTATTTAATCTTTATACATCTATTTTTCTAGATCAAACTAGCTCATCAATTTTAATTAATTTTTTCAATTCAGTTTTTCAACAAATTTGTTCAATTTCGTGATAAAAAATAATATCAAAGCTAAGTTTAAACAATGCATTGAACTAAAAGCGACATGAAAACAACATCATGGAAGAAAAATCTCTGGGCAGCTGAAAGCCTCAGAACAAAAGACATTTGACAACAAAATAACACCAAGGAAAAAAAAATTAAAATAAACCGTAGAATAGGCCTAAAGAAAAGGAATCAGTTCATGATAAATAGGAGTCTTATAAAAAGAGTGAGCAGATTTTTCCGACGTCATACCGAGACAAAACAACTTTGACGACTAAAAAACAAAAATAAAAAGCCATTTGACGGCACCTATATAGAGGAGAATACAAATAATACCATCATTTGGCGTCGTCCGCAATGAAAGATTTCAGGAAGTTCCACTTTTACAATATTCAAATATTTATTAGGTTGTTTATCCAATGATTGTACAGGCGGTCCTTAAAAAGTAAGCGTAATAAGTAAATATTCATAAGTAAATATGAATTATTCTACAAGTACAAAAATAATAAAATTAATAGAATCTATGAAAATAATTACAAAAGGAAAAGAAATTGGTTAAAAAATTACATACAAAAAATCAAAAATCAATACATAAATAAATTCTTAAAAAACAATAAACTCACAAATAAACAAATGTGGAAATTAATACAAAAAGACACAAATTATAAAACTCAAAATAACAATTCAAATTTAAATAAAGTAATAACCAAATGTAATAGAAACACTGTTTTTTTATAACTTACACAAAAGTTTTGTTCATAAAATCCAAAAATGGATGAAAAGAATAATCAAATAATGAACTATGACTCCAAAACTTTAAATTCTATCGCAATTTTTACACCAAATCAAAATGAAATATTAAATATTATAAATAAACTAAAAAAACACAAATTCCATTGGACTGGATAGTATTACCATAGATGATATAAAAAATAACAAGGACATCTTTTCACTTTTTATCGTTGAACTTTTTAAAAACATACAGTATATATCCAAGCTTGTGGAAAATAGCGTATATAATACCTATTCATAAAGGAGGTAATATGGAAGACTTCTCTAATTACAGCCCAATTTCAATTTTATCAAATATTTCAAAAATTATTGAAAGTTATTTTACTAAATCAATAAATGATAATATTATTAAATCACATATCTTAAACAAAATCAATATGCTTATCAGTCAAATAAAGAAACTAAAAGACCTATTAAATCATTTAATAATGAAGCTACAAAAAATTTAAATAAAAGACAAGTATCAATAATAGCTTTTATAGACTTTAGCAAGGCTTTTGATAATATTGACGATAAAATACTATTAAAAAAATTCGAAAAGTATGGTAAAAGAGGAGATTTTCATGATTTTATCAAAAATTACTATAGAAAATTCAAAATATAAATAAAGAATTTAATAAGTAAAACTTATAATATTAAGAGAGGTGTACCACAAGGTTCAAATTTAGGTCCTTTGCTTTTTATTTTTATAGGAATAATAATTTAAAATATTATAATTTAATAAGATTTATTTTGATGCTCCTAATGTAAATTAAAAGTAAATTAATCCTAAAAGAAAACAGAACAGATGTAATTGATTTAAAAGACGGGAAGATGTGAAGCAGCCCGTTCGTTTATTCAGCGTTCAGCTATGACGTCAATGATGACAGTTTGATTGGGACGTCATAATGACGATTGTGAGGAGCGTCGCTCTCTGATTGGTTGAAAGACTTTGCGCAGTGCGAAAAAGGTTGAACCAGAGAGATGGGTGGGTTCAGACCATGTAGCGACCGTGAAGCGGGAAGTTCAACAGAATGGCGATCCGGAATGAGTTGCCAACGCCTGGGTTCCGCAAGGACGTGAACTTCAAGTACTGTGAGTGTTATCTTTCCATATTAAAGGGAACCGGGTTGGCGAAGAAGGAACTTAGATATTCTTCGGTTCAAGAATGGAATTAATTAGAAGAGTTAACTGAAATGGAATTAAGTTGGAAGAATTAATTCGAGTGGAATTAAAGTGAAAGCAAAGAATATTAAATCAAGTGTGCTTCAGTATCGAGAAGGAATTTAGTGAAATAGAATTAAAGCGAAAGCGGATAATATCAAGTCAAGTGTACTTTGATATTACAATTGTGTTAGTGAAGAAATATAAAGTGAAATTAATTACTTATTTGTGCTTCGAACTAAGTGTGTTCGTCAAGGAAAATAACTCGAGCAGTAGTTATTGTGAAAAGAATAAAGTGTGAATTATTTATTTAATTTAAGTAGATATTTGTGAACAAGTCAAAGTTACGTTTATCTGCGTTTGTCTAATACTTATAGTTTCAAGTCGAAGCTTGGTTATAGATTCAATTGTAATGAATATTACAATGCTACAATATTAAAGTATAAGTGTTTTAGTGCTTCAGAAAGTGAGTGCTTCAATTATTCAGTGAACTGTGCAAGTGATAAGAATTCCAGACAATTGGATATTTAGTGCAAGATTAAAGTTGAAGTGAATATACAATTAGCTTAGTGCTACAGACGCCATTGATAGCTGTGTGACTTTAGTTGAATATTACGAAGACATTTCGTTTATTAAACAATTAATAAACTCTAAATACTTACCAGATTTACTAGTCGATTACATCAACATTTTATGTTCTTTACTCAATATCTAGTCCAAATAAAAAAAAAAAAAAGACTACTATTTCTCTACAATTTTATATATAAATTATTAGTGATATTAAAAAGTGTAAGATTTACATTTATGCCGATGATGTAATACTAGTAAGTAGCAACCAAGATCAAACTTTTACTTCAATAAATCTTCAACAAGATTTAAATAGTATCTCAAATTGGACTAAAGCGAATAAAATGATAATAAACCAAAGAAAAACTAAAATTATGATTATTAAAACAAAAAATAAAAAAAAAAGAAATCTTAGTTTATTTTTTAAATCTATGTATATAAAAGTGAATGTTTCTTTCTTTCTTTGTCCCGTATACACTCCCCTAGGCCCCTACAGCCAGGGCTATCCAGTGTGCAAAAACTCAAAAGTCGCATAACTGGGAAAGTAATAGTTATCGAAACCAAATCGACCCCTCAAAATTTAAGATTAAGAAATTAAAAGTTTGGTTGACTCAAAGGTAACGTTCATCACAAAGTTCAAACAAAGTAGTTAAAAAACAAATACTTTAACACCTTTTAAGGTAAAGAAAGAATGAAATAAATTACTTACAATTCGTATCAAAAATTCAATTGAAAATATCAGAACATAAAATAAAACCTTTCTTACCTAAAAATTACTTAAAAATTAAAGTCTGCCTACCTACTGTTTCTTTCCTTGTTTTTAGGTAAAGAATTCTAAATTGGTTTTTATTGGCTTTAGATAACACTTTGATCAAAGGAGTTCTTTGTTGATCATTGATTGAACCTCCTCTTATCCAATGACCATTAGTAATTGTTTTCGTATTGACTCAGATACAAATAAACGACCTTTTCATCTCCTCCAAACATGATCATTAAGTCCTTTCTCTTTTGAAGAAAATTCAATCAATACGAACATATAAAAATTCCAAATAACCGATAGTTATTCTGGAAAGTTCCTTAACCGGCTTAGCTACGAAATTTTAATGATTTTTGTAAACTTTCTTTCTGAGTCTTAATGAGGTTTTGTTCCTTTGTTTCAAATACCTTTTGAATCAATCACACTTTTTCCATTTTTATACTTGATATTCATATTAAGTACAAGAAAGTATCTCTTTCGATAAATTCAGTATGACGGCGAGATGAAATTATGATTTATTTATTGTACGTAATAGAAAGAAGGCTTAGCAAAAGCGACATAGTGTGAGCTCTGAAAAATAAAAACTTATCAATTTTTGTCTAACATGTTTTCTTTAAAAGTGAAAGGACTAATGATTTGAATAATGACAACAGTTCAAAGACTATCGTTTCTTTTCTCTGACAATTTCTTTCTAAACAATTATTAAAAATTATTTTCTGTACTTGTGTACTATTTTTTAATAATCGATTTCCGAAGTGTATTTTAAATCATTAACCCCTCCAAATGTGCAATAAAAATAGACACTTACGAATTACTTGATATTGTTTGGAAGAAAAATACTTTTAATTAACACTAGGTTAGGTTAATTGAGGTGAGATCCTGTCCATGATGTTTCGTTTGGAAATACGATGGGGAAAAAATACTTTCTATTTCAAAATGATCATCGGTATCATAAATAACGACAACTACAAGCAGTGGCGTAGCAACACCTTGAGGGCCCGGGGCGGAAGTTCCATTATTAAGCAACAACCAAAGAAAAAAAAAAGAAAATTTTCTGTTTAACAACCAAAATAAAAGGAAATAAGCTGGCTGGTGGGGCCCCTCCCAGGCGGGGGCCAGGGGCGGACCGCCCCCCCCCCTTGCTACGCCACTGACTACAAGTTATGTTCTTTAAAAAAAAGGACAAGAAAGGACACAGAAAATAAATGAAAACAAAACACCAGAAATCGATTATAAAAAATGGTACGTAAATACCTTCTTTTGTTATATTAATTACACAGTGGTTCGTAAACAGCAATCGCTAGAATTAAATAAAAATTAAATGCCATGATTGTAGCTAAAGAAAGAAATTTTTTGAGGTTTCCAACAAAAGTTAGTTAATGAAAGTAAAGTTGTAAATCCATTTTTACATTTTTAATATATATATATATTTATTAATATTTAAATTAATTTTTTAAAACTTCCCAATAGGTTATAAAACAAATCATTAGGCCTACTTGTTAATAACATAAAACATTGGTGATTTAGGTGATTTTTGTATTTTCCACAAATAATTTCATAACAACGTGAAATGTAATAAAATTAATCTTTTTATTCTGTTTGCGTACAGTTCTTCAAGATCAGTTTCAATAAATTTACATAAAACATTAAACATACATTACATAGTTTTGTTGATTTTTAATCTATTTCGATTCTTATTTGAGGCTTTTCGAAAAATGATTTCATTTCGATTGAAGTGTTTTCAACTTTGAAAGTTCGATTGGTGTTGATTTATTTTATTGATCGAATCTCAACAAAAACTTAAAATAATAATTAGATTAATAAGAAATAAATTATTATTAAATTTTTATTTTCATTTTTCATCAATCATTATTTCTAAAATAAATGACATTTTTACAAATTTTGGTTGTTGAGACGGAAAAATCTGTTGGCAGCCATAGTTTTTGCATAGTTTCAGTCAATTGAAATCACTTCACAGAATAACGAAATTGGAAGCCAAAAGAGAAATGAATGACCCACAACAAGAAGCTGACGATAGAAAAATTACAATTAGATCAGTAGAGAAGACAAGTACGATTTACTGTCGTCAGACTTTGGAAGAACCTTTACATAACAGACAAAAGCCTTGCATCAGTAGTTTGATTACATTAATTTGATTAGGAACTTCCTGTTTTAATTTAGGAATATTTTAGGCAATAAAATTCACTTATTTACAAAATGTATCTAGCAAAATAAACTCTCTTCCTTACACATTAAAAAATAACATTTTTTTTTTTTTTCATTCAAAACGGAGTTGTTTTTTATTTGACTAACTTCAATCAGATATAAACTGGTTCGGAATGTTTTTTATTGATTCTGATTTGCCGTTTGTGTTCACTACAATAAAACGTTTGCTTCGTGACACTGAAATCACTGGTGGAATATTTCAAGGTCTATGGGCTATTGATTGGAAATTACAACGGTTTGAAATATTGATTTACCCAAGCATTAGGCCTAATATACTAATGGTTAGAGAACCTCTTCCAGTTATAAACAAAAGTATACATTTCCACAGCATAAAACCTTAATTTAGGGAAAATTATTGGAAGATATATTATAGGGTTATGAATGCAAAACTCGTCGAATGCAAATCTTACTTTGAAGCCGTTAGAGAATTATTAAGATTGAATTGAAATATTTCTTGAGGATTCAATCTTAGTTAAATGCACAACGGTTACTGTTTTCACAGAAATCGTTTTATCCATGGACAGATGGTCCAACAAAAATGAAAAATATGTATATAAAAGAAGTATATATTAATTTAAGAATGAGATTCATATGGAGGAAAAGTAAACACTGGAGAAAAGAAGATAAATTTGTAGGTTGGATTGTAAAGTAATAGAGGGTTGGGAACATGTGATTTTTGATTGCGAAAAATTGAAGAAAGAGAAATATTGGAAATTAATAATGTTAAGGATAGAAGATATTGGTGGTACAAAATATTACCTTACAATATATAAATAAAAAAATGCAAATTTATAATAGAATTCTGAATATAATATTGAAAAAAAATGGAATAAATATAGAATTAATTGTAAGAGTAGGAGTATGGTTACTATTATTAACTTCCTTTAATTGTTGAACTTAGTAAATGTATAAATGAAAATAGATGATATAATATTCCTTTTTATTGCTGTTTTGTTTAATTACTCAAATTATTTGTGTGTGTGTGTGTGTGTGTGTGTGTGTGTGTATATATATATTTTTTTCTCTCTAATATTGTTAGCATTATCATTATATTTTAATTAGTTACGAGTATTTAGATAGGGAGGATTTATGTAAAAATAAATTTAATTTAAACTTAACTTGTGATGTAATTAATTACTAATAATTATTGAAATGGCTGAGGTAACAAATATTCATAAGCTTTGGAATCCATATTATAACTTGTAAAGGATATAACCCCGAAGAAGTTGAATAAACTTATTATTATATATTACAGGGTGGCCCAACAACCACCTGTGAATTTCCAGTAAGTTCTTCTTAATGCTTACTGACGATACACGTGTAAAATAAAAATGTAGAAGGCGAACAAAGTAGATTTGAGAAATATTTTTCATAAATAACTAAATAAATGATAAAATAAATAAATAAGAGGGTAAACAATTCTATTGAATTGAATTGACGCAAGACGAAAGAAACAAAAAATAATTCAACAATTAACAAAATAGTAAATTGAAATACAGTATCAATTCGCTTTAACTAGTAATTTACATAAATCCATTTTTAAAAACAAAATAACAGCCAAAATTAAGTAGTTTTAATGAGGATAATCTCCATAGTTGATAAATACAACACTAAAAAAGAAAAGTTACATCCAAAAAATTTCTTTTCTTAGAAATTAATTATTAGATATTTTGTTTAATTAATTAATATTCTTTTACTTATTAAAATAAAATATTGAAACAATTATTTTATTTAAATAAAAGAAGTTTAACGTGCCCGAATAATTCAAGAAAAATATCAATCGCAAGGCACAAAGCTAAAGTTAGGATTCGCACTTTGAGTTGTCATCGGGAAGAGACTGGGACGGACCGTTTCGTCCTCATTAGGACTCCTCAGCCAGCCAAACTCCTCCGATGACAACCCAGAAAGTGCGCACAGTGTTGGTATCCCGACTCTCGCACCCGAGAATGGGATCTCCCACCGAAGAAATCCTAACCATAAATTAAAAAAGGGGGGAAATACAAAACTTCCTTGTCCTGCATTAAAGCAAGCACAAAAGGAATTAAACGGCTGCATCAATAATGAGGACGAAACGGTCCGTCCCAGTCTCTTCCCGATGACAACTCAAAGTGCGAATCCTAACTTGAGCTTTGTGCCTTGCGATTGATATTTTTCTTGAATTATTTTATTTGAAACACTTTTATTTGTTGGTGCTATTTGAAACAATTTTTATTATTTTTTTTTTTTCTGTTTTCTCTTTTGTACAAATTTGGACGCCATTAATACATTTTAATTACTTAAAAATAAAGGAAGAAAATTCCTTTTTTAATATCTGCATAGTTTCGTTTTCTCACTTTTATGCTTAAGTGTTTAGAAGACAGGTGCAAGAAGAGGTTTTAATAATACTTGTAATAATTAGGAGATAAAGGATTGGCATATTTCCTTACTAGAAATCTAAGGAAAGATTTAAAGTATGGATATTGTGATGGTAGCCACAGGATCTCGAGGGATTAGAAGTATGGGAAGTCTCATAAAAGAAGAACACTTACTTCAATTCCAAAACGTCTCATAAAAGAAGAACACTTGCTTCAATTCCAAAACTTCTCATAAGCAAAATAACAAGCGACGAATTGATTCGATCAATGGATTAACCTAATCTGGTCACGTGACGTGATTTCGTAGTGATAGCATTTTTTTTCCCTATGATCCTTTAGATACGAATAGTTAGAACTAAACTTACTTTCTTTATTGAGCTGCAAGGAAAACAAAGTAATATAATTTATGCATAGTTTATAATAACAAAATATTAATTTGTAGGTTTGCTTCTTGTTTTGGGATTGTATTCGGTAGCAAAAATCATTGATCTTCGTTTCAGGATCAATGAGAATGAAACAGCAGGGGACCGACCTTGTTTATTTATATTAAAGCCTTTGTAGGTAAATCAAAACATCATCTTCTTTTTAAATAATTAGAAATTTAGATGAAGTAATATACATTGATAGTTTTGTTTCAACTGTAATGGTTTCTAAGTAATTTATTGTAACTATTATTACTGTTATTATTTTTTTATTTATTTGAAAGCAGTAGCTATGAGAAGCATCAGTTAGTAAATTTATTTACAGTATTTATTAAACTTCGTCGCTGGTTTTTATTCATATTTCTACATAAAAACATTATTCTTAATCTCTTCACCCAGCATTTCGACTTAATCTAGACTTAATTTAGGCTTAATCTAGAAATAATTCAGAGTTAATTTAGACTTAATCTTGACTTAATCTAGACTTAATTTAGACTTTATTTAGGCTTCATTTAAACTTAATTTAGATTTAATCTAGACTTAATTTAGATTTAATTTAGATTTAATTTAGA
>JAFIDM010010028.1:34451676-34478768 GCA_023159025.1 Thereuonema tuberculata | reverse complement strand
CTTAATTTAGACTTAAAATGTTCTCATTGACGTAAAAGGATGGTTTACTGGAAAAAGAAGGAATCATTAAAAAGCACGAAAGTAATTAATTGAAATTGCTATTTTCTGTACAAATCTGAAATCTATAAAGAATTAATAAAAAGATAACCAATAAGTCAATGAACTTTAGTTTAAGTTTTCATATTACATTTTCTTATCATTAAAAGTTGTTTGGAAATGTCAAAAGTACTGTTTTTCTCTTGTTCAAACCCAATTTGATTCTTGGTTATACGTAAACCTGGCATTTGACAGAAAAAAATAAAAGCAAAAACAAACAAGCTGAAATGCTGTAAAAGAGAACTGGAATGAGTCATTACTTATATTAATTTTTGTATTTCTCAACATAGATATTTTTCTTCCCTGATACACTGAAGAATTGTTGTTATAGCTAAAAAATTTGTTTAAATGCTGATCGGACTGAAATATTTGGCACATTTTTATTGTTAAACTGTTTATAGTAGAATAAGTTAGAGCTTAGGCCTAAAACCTTAATTCTAATCTTGAGCTTAGATTTCTATTGTATTTCAATCGACAAATCTCTGTATAAAACATTGCACGTTATTTTATTGAAACATAATAAATTATTTCCTTTGATTATCCAACCATCTTTTTAGACGTGCTATTAACGTACAGAACCAAGTGAAAATTTCTGACATCTAATCAAAACATTTTAACTGGTGATACAGCTTTGTTGAATAAGAAATTTATTGAATAGAAATAAACCCATATAACAGTCTAGTTGATAAGAATATTTGGGAGAGGGGGGTGGGAGAAGATTTTTGTATTTTTATGCTCCATCCCAACAGTTACATTTGCCGTAAAGACCTTTAAAACATCTAAAATCATTTTCATAATAAAATTATTAACAGATTATTGTAAAATTGCATATTTAAAGTCATAAATATTATATGTTGGACAAATCCAATAGATTTTAAATGTATTAAATCAAAAAGAATTTTGGAGTATAATTCGGTAAAACCATATTGTTAACAATTTTGCAATGACAAAATGAAAACAAAGATTTGTACTAGAAGTAATATAGTAACGATTGAGCCACATTGAAATATAAATGATTTTTTTTCCTTGTTTTTGAATCAGAGCGCTTTAAAGGAGTAGCTTAATGAAAAGAATCAATGTTAGGACGACGCTCCAGTCATTGGCTTTCGTTGCATGGCTGCGGGGACTCTTAGGTCTTGAGAGGGGTTTAGTCTGATAACCCTTACAGTGAAGAGATTCGTAGGTGGCTTTCAAGTATCCCTTAAGCAGACCAGCTCCCGTTACGCCACAAGGAACCTTCCAGTCGTTTTCCAGACAGTTAATTAAGCTTCGAAATCGCCTAAAAAATGAAATACGATCAGATTAAAACAAACCTACCCTCGAGAAAACGCTACAATCAGAGACCCAACAAAGTATTATTGCCAAAGAAATCCTAGAGTTATTAAGTGGCAACGTTAAAGTAATAAATAGTAATACTTAATTAATATAGTTTATAATATTGTTTGTTTAAACGGATTAAAAAGCTTGCACTGTTCGAAGATTAATTTAAAATTCACATACATTTTAATAAAAAGGAACCCTCACCTTTTCGTAGTTAGAATATGATAAAAGACATGTGTTAGAGTAAGATTACTTTCATAGAACCCATATGTTTTTATAGATATATTAAGGGGAGATGGTAGACAAAAGAATGGAAATCCTTGCTATTTGTTCAAATATCTTCATTAATATGAAATTGACCCATTCTGAACAGCTTTATCTCAACATGGAATGGATGCATATAGTTGTCTCACACATAAGATAATGGTATTTTGTACTATTTCAATTGTAAAATCTCTATCAAGTGTTAAGGTAGAGAAAATCATCTCTCATTTGCCACTCAAGAAGTTGCATTGGACAAAATTAAGGTTCGTTCATTGAGGACACCAGGGTAGTTGCTTTAGTTCGTTTTCTTCAAGCCAACTTGCGCTATACTTTGTAGCGTGAATGGCAGCACTATCTGCCTGAAATCAGGGACAGGCACCTGGGAAGATTGTCTGCATATTTGCATGGATATGGTCCTGGAAAACATTTAGATTCGTTGAAGTTGTTTCACGTCTAGAGGCCCTAAAGAGTGCCTTGATCTAGTGATCCCCACACACCATGGCACTCTTTAGCCGCCTCCATGCTTTATAGTTGGAAGAAGCAGTGAGGATGCTACTGTCTGACGTCTCCATACATAGCACTCTCCCTGTGGTGGGCAACAAAGTGAAAGACAATTCGTCAGACCAAATGACATGTTACCAATCGTCAAAACTTCAGTTTTGATGTTCTCTGAATGACTTTACTCGTTTTTTTGGCATCGATCAAGTAACGAAAGATTTGTGTATTCAAGCAGTAAATATTTAATCTGCGGAAGTTTCCGACGAAACTGTTCTATTTAAAATGGGATCTTCTCGACCGATATTTAACATTACAGGTATTTCCTCTGCTGTGGTTCTATATTTTTGGCGCAGAATTCGAATTTATTGCTGGGAACAGTCCCTGTATGACATATTTTTTTTTCGTTCACAGTTTCCACGTTTACAGGCAACAAACTTTTCTTTTCGATGGATAACCATAATCTTAGAAACCAATGATTTCGGTCGTTCTAGTCACAGAAGTACCTGCTAGACGCATACAGAGAAATGTGCCTTTTTGGGAATCACTGAAGTTTAACATTTTTCATTATTACTAAACAACCGGCGTCTTATCTGTATTACCTTTTTCGCTGATAAGGGATAGCTTCCTACCTTACTCGTATACATATTCAGCGCAAGCCTCGTCAAACCTATATTTGCATAAGTGCGTCTTTTGCAATTGCTTCTTTTTCAATGGCTGTCTCTATTATTCTGTCTACTCTCTCTACAGTGGCAGAATACATTTGAAGTAACTCCATAGTAATAAAATATTGAAAACAAAACATCATCAAATATAAACAATTAACCATTTAGAAACGTCCTCTTATTCAACAGAGATTTGAAGGGAATTGGCACATTATTAATCGCTTATTAACTTTGCGAATAATCTTGTATTGCGTTCTATTGCGTTGGAACAAGATTACAACAAACGTTGTCTTCGTATTCTCAAATACTCCCATGGAAACCCTCTTCCTCCATAAATGTTTGTATTGATAATAAATCATGTTTCTTATTTAATCCAGTCATTGTTGGAATCAATTCAGTTTGGGTCATCACAAACAGAAAACACCAGTTGATAAAAGATGTTAGTATTAGTGGAAAGGTTCAACAGAAGCATGTGATTGGAAATCGTCGTTCATTTGTACTTGGACAACTCTATGAAAACTTTATTTATTTATTAAGAGTCATTGTTATTGGCCGTGACAAGATTTCCCAAAACGGACTTTTATACTCTGATTTTTTTTTTCCGTTTGTCTTTTGTTCTTTTCTTAATATAAAATTAATTAGAAATTACAGCGCTCTAGCCAATCACCAGGAAAGAATTCCTTAGCTGAGATGGCATAAATAACCACAGGACTTAAATATTTAGTGATTTAATAATCTTTGTTTGCTTTCATTTATAATATTTCAGTTTTAAGATTTGTTATGGAAAGCGAAGACTTCAGTTGAAAGGCACACAGAACTTCAATCAGCTGCTCTTCTTTGTTTTGGGGTTTTTTTTTCCTATTTCTTTTTTTTTTAAT
The DNA here is from genome assembly GCA_023159025.1 of Thereuonema tuberculata. Classification (NCBI taxonomy): domain Eukaryota; kingdom Metazoa; phylum Arthropoda; class Chilopoda; order Scutigeromorpha; family Scutigeridae; genus Thereuonema; species Thereuonema tuberculata. The sequence goes on along the minus strand of JAFIDM010010028.1, from coordinate 34,475,050 downwards.
ATTTCTTCATTTACTGTTGTTTTTCCAAAAGCCTTGAGTTAAATTTCCAATCAAAAGAAAATTGTTTTATTTTAAGTTGTGGAAATTTCCCTAATGTCAGAAATCCATTCTTTTTGTTAATTAGTCTTTCTTTTTAACCAATGGTGTAAATACGGAAAAAAAAAAAAATCGAAGAGTCGAACTACAGAATATTCCTACTATTCTTAGAATAGAAACAACTTAAAGTATAATATTAGAGTGAAGAGAATGGTAACAATGAATCACTACAATAGAAACATTATTATATGCTGTGTTAAAGTCAATTTTTGTATAAAAATAATATGTTGATTATAGTAATGTATATAATGTTATGTAATGTTAATATATTTTTATTTCATTACATTTTAAATCTAAAGTGATTTTCTTGTATTTACTTTATTATTATAATGAAAAAAAATCATTAAAATTAAGTCTCATAAAATGTTTAAATGCATTAAATCACATACTTATTTTGTGTGAGAAATTTAAATCTCATAGAACATTATTAATTACTTACTGGCAATTGGGCGGGTATTTTTCCGCAGAGAAGTCGAAATCATAAGTGAAAACAATACACATGGACGACTGAGATACAATCGACTGGTTGTGATTGGGCCGCAGACATTTATGAGCCCCTGTCCTGTAGAATTCTAAAAGAAAAATAATAATTCATTAAATCCAAAGAATAATTGATAGATTTTCATTTAAGTTAATTTTTCTACAAAAAAACCTTGATCTGTTCCAATGAAATATTTTTCATTAATCATTAATTTTCGAAGCGTTTTTGTACGAGTAGAAAATGTTGGTGTTTATTGAATGTCAGTATGGTGTAGAATAAAGCGTGTTTAGCCATTATCAAATTCCAAGCGTTGATTTGTTAATTTTTAAAGAAACTTCGCTTCTAAGAAGGAGTTTCAGTGTTTAGTAGTTATAATTTAAAAATAACAACCACATGTTCCTCATAACATGTGTTTTCCACTCGTGGAATCACAAATGCTTAGGTTTTTATATGTAGGATGAAGGATCTGAACTACCTATGACCTCATACCATAGAGAGGAAGCCATGAACAAGCCTCTCGGTTACAGATTTAAATGAAAGGTTCAAGATTTGTAAATTGTTGGTTTGGTTTTTTTTCCTATAGGACAGGTGAATTGAAGAGATTTTACTCACAAACTTGCTGCAAAGAATGAAAACAAACATCATATTATATAATTGGCTAAGTTTGTCTGTCTGTCTGTCCGTCTGTCTGAACTCGATATAATTAAGCTATTAAGATAGATCCAAGGGTTCTCAATGATACCATTGAATCAAGGGTACTCAAATTGGATGAAAATATTAGTTCATTTTGTCATTCATTCCATGTTGTTTCTAAGAAATTTTATCCTTTGGAAATGACCTAGACAACTGAAATTCTAACAAAACATACGTTCAAAACCAAATAATTTTGTTACCACTGCACCCATTTTAATGAAATTTGGCATACTTAACTCAGTTGTTTACGCTGATTTTGAAGCTCAAAACCATTTTTGCCGTAGAAGCTTTATTCATAAGTTAGCGCAGTATTTAGATTAAAAAGGTGAGTTTTAAATGCCTTTCGACGTTGTGGGTGAAAAATAATAATTATTCCATTCTTATTTTTAGTAAAATTTATTTACAAGGACAAACTTTAGATATGGTTTTATTTATTTACCACAGCCTAATTTTAGTCATGGAAAGTTATATGTTGCTACTTCTCGAGCACGTCGTGCTTGCGACGTCAAAATCAAAATTCTTGACCGAATAGATCAAGGACATCTGATAGAAGGATCTGATGCTGTTTTTACAAAAAATGTAGTTTATAAGGAGATATTTACTTTATAGTTGATAATAAAATGATTTTTGAGATTTTTTTTTGCTGCTAGTTAGAAAATATTAAGATATTGAATCAAGATTTGCAAATATTGTAGATGAAGGTAACTATGTTTAGGATTTGAATTCGAAATCTTGAATGATGAAGCTGTCTGAGTGAATGAAAAACTCTTTCTAAAAAATAGAAGAGTTATTTGTAGTGTAAACCAACGGTCGCCAACCGGTGGTCCGTGCAAAATTTTTGATGGTCCGCAGAAAAATTGGTAATACTTAAATAAACTTTAAATTTTCATTTTTTTAAATAATTGCACATATAACTTTCTTACCTTTAATGGGTGCAACTCATAATAAAAGTTTTCTGATTATTATTATATAATACATGTAGTTATCTTTTTTTTTCTAAATTCATATTAGTGGTCCGCCAAATTTAAAATTTTACATTTAGTGGTCCAGGAAGTTCCAAAGGTTGGCGACCGCTGGTGTAAACAGTTATTGACAGTATGAATCCTCTGAATTTGTGAAGCTGTTAAAAACAGAAAACTGAAGTCCAAGACAACGAAAAACTATTGAGTTAAAGTGTCTGTAATGTAGAGCTCATTTTAAATTGATGGATAATCAATTCAATTAATTACTATTTTAATATTTTATTATGAATTTACTCAAGAGAATAAAAAAATAAATAGGTGAGAATCCATTTATGCTAAGCACTGAAACCTACTGTATTTCATTTTCTTTTTCTTTCTTAATCTTCTCGCTTTTCCAGTCCTTTGTACTTCTTTCTTATTGATAATTATATACTCTTCTATCATCTCTTTGATAGGAAATAAATGCAATGGACAAACAATGAAACAGTTCTCTCAAAGTACGTCCGCGCACTTGAGCGCCTTCTCTAATCTACTGAATCTCTTTTTTTATCTTGTTTTTCTTTTGGTTGGTTGCAGCTCGTTGGATTTTATTGCAATTTGAAAAAAAAATAATAATAATTAAGAAAAAAGTTTGCGACACCTGGTGGTAGAAAGAGAAATCAAATGATATAATAATGTCTGTTACCTTTCAAGACTGTGGCATTAGTATCACAGAAATAATGCATTCGAGCAACAGGAATAATTTCAGTAGACTTGATTTTTTGAAGAACTGCATCATCTCGACAACTGTCTGGTAAAATCTCTATCTGAAAAAATTAAAGCCTTTATCAGAAAAAACACAAAAATAAAATGGTTTTAGGAAGATATGCATAAGCTAACTAATAAATCTATTGATGTAATATAGAGAAATGATGGTGAATGTTTTTATATCCTTATGTTTACTAATATATGCTTATATTTCACTGTAATAATATTTACTCCCTTACATTGATTATAAACTTTAATAAAGAAATGATTTCTTTGTTAATTCAAAGAAATTTCAGTAATAATCCCTCCTATTTAAACAGAGGAATTTTTTTATGGTTATCTCCATTTTTTTAAATCTTAAATTGCTGTTTTCTTTAAATTTTATTTATAAGAAAATTATTTTATTGGTTAATTTTCATTGATATAATTTGGTGCTTGATCACGTGATTACATTTGAGTGGCTGAACTAAACTTTGGAATCATTTCTTTGCAGTAGCTAATTAAATTTGATTAAATCATACAGAATTAAAGAATGTGGAATAATTTTGTTTGAAAATATGATAATCTCTTCGCAGTGGAAACCCCGAAATAACTGTTTCGGAATTATTATTCAGCTTCAGTTTATTGATGTCGAAGGGACAAGTGAATTTTGATTAAACGAATGACTTCAAGAAATCTTCTCTTTTCTGATGCATTTATGAAAACTTTTTTGTTGTTGCTGTTGTTGTTTTTACTTTTTTATTGAAACTTATTTTAAAATCTTACAATTTATGAAGATAAAGTAAAGATAAAGCTTTTAAAAGGAGAAATATTTAACGTGCTGTTAAAAGATTTACAAATAGTCCACTAATAAAAGCACTTAAGTAATAAAAATTAAAAATTAAAATACCGCAACGTTTCGAATCTTCAACATGTCTTAAGATTCATTTTCAAGCTGGCCAGGAGGATGTTTTTAAACAGGGGGTACGCTTGAAAATGAATCTTAAGATATGTTGAAGATTCGAAACGTTGCGGCATTTTAATTTTTTATTTTTTATTACTCAAGTGCTTTTATTAGTGGACTATTTATAAAGCTTTTAATTTTGTTTCCAGAGAGATTTAATACAAACGAACTATGTACGATAATATTAAAACTGACCTACTTACTCTGTCAATCATCTTCTGTGTGCATAGATGTTGTTGGAGCAAACGCCTGTAAATAAATAAATAGTACGTTCATAAAGTAAACAATGTGAGAAGAATATAAATATACAAAGATGGAAATCAGGAACATGACACATTTGGGGAAGAATAAGTAAAGGAAAAACTGCTATCGTATATCAGAATTAAACAGTATTTTATGGGATCGAAATATAACTACAAAAATGAAAACAATTATTTATAATGTATTTATTGAAAGTACAATTACTTATGAAGCTGAAATTTGGCACTTAGTTCTGTTTTGTTTTTTTTTATCAGCAGGAATGGATATTTTGGCGACGGTCAACTAGAATCAAGAAAGGGGAAAAAAAGTAAGAAATAATTTAATTGGAGAAAAGATGAAGGTACAAATTTTAATAGTGGATTGTATAAAAAATGCAGCAATTAAAACGGTATGGACGTATGTGACAAAAGAAAGAATTCCAAAAATATTTCTCGAATGGGTTCCACTTTAGAAAAAGAGGCAAGACTAAAAAGCAATATGGATGAAAGGACTTTCAAGAATGACAACAGAGAAAGGATTAACTGATGGAAATTGGGAAGGTAAAGAGTGGAAAGAAAGCAATTATTTATTATGGGCACAGGAAGATACTATTACAGCATTGTTAAAACCTTCATAATAATAATAAATCAAATATCAACTAAAAGAAATGATTCCTAATTTGAATTTAAAAAGCTGAGATAAAGTATTACTCGAAAGTATTAAGTATTACTCGATTCAAACGTTGAATAAGCGTTCAATTTTCAAGCAAGGTCAGGATGTTTGCTCATAAAGTAAGAGAAATGATTTGGAGGTATTTTGTGTCTATACTTAAAGGAAAATAATCATAAAAAAAAGGAGAAAGCTCTCAAGTTTAGAAATCTCTGATTAAGTACAATGTTTGCGGGTGTACATGGAAATCGCCAATGTAAGCCGAAATTGGTGAAGCTATTTATATCAGTCACAAAATGTAATAGAGTGGAATCGATTGAATGGAAAGTGTAAATGAAAACAAAGTAGTGTATTTTTTTTTTTTTTTTTTTTTTTTTTAGTAAATGGTTTAATGTCTTTAGCAGAAAACAATAAAGAAAGGAGATTAATTAAAAAAAAACGAATTTGGTGTTGATTTTTTATTATTTTAGTGTTAGTAATCGAACAAAATATTAAAAAAAAAAAAATTGCTTTATGCTAATTAGTGCATTACTTCATGATACAAATTATGAAAGATACTTTTCAGTTTTACGAGTAAATACTACAACTAATGTCCATATTGTTAGTCTGTAATTTTTATTATAATAATGGTTTCCTAAAGTAACTGAACTTTCTATGAATGTCTGCCAAAGAACGTGACACTCTACATCGACAATCAAAAGTTAAAATACGTTAACATACAACACAAAATAATGAAAAATAATCAAACAAACAAATAAATTAATCAAATAATCAAATAAATTAATAATCAATCATTCAATTAACAGACTTACTACCATTTTAGTAATTTCTTCAATCTTAAATCTTTATCTATAAATTTTCTGAATATACCATACCAATATTCTTTATGTATATATTTTTATGGATTATAAAACCTTGATAAACTGGATAACAAGAACGAAATATTGGTGAGAAGGATATTTTGGTGTTTTTATTTATAGAAGCTGATAGTTAGAAACATGAAAATCACTTCATTTGTGTCTTTCTGAAGATTGTTTTATGTCTCTAACACAAAAACTTTGATTGTGGATAATAAAACGCATCTATTTTTATTTTCAATTGACTGAAAAAATTGTGAATATATTAACTTTCATTTTCCATTAAATTCTCTAAAATTGATTCGTTTGAGCACTCACAATCACCGTAAGTAAACTGTTTCCTTTGCTGTTTTGATTTCCTTTGTAGCTTTCTTGACTAAGTACAATCGATTTCGCCTACATTAGTTTTCTGCTCTTGAAGTGTAATTTCTCATATTCTTTATAGTTGCTAATCGTTTTTGGACTTAGGCCATTACTCTGTAGATGTGAATTATTTATTTGGGTTAATAGCGATCAATAATTCATTTCTCACCCGCAATAGTGAATGGCGAATTCCATGATCTCTCTGTTGGTCAGTTTGTCACCTGGTAACTCCGGTAGACTAGGGAACCACCAAGTGAAAGGAGTTCCTTCTTTAATCAGTTGTTTACAGCAAATGTATTCCTTTTTCACTTTTTCATAGTATTGGTCACAAGCAGCAGAGGGCGTTGACGTCACAGTGCCATATCTCTCATAAAGTACTGAAAGAGTAAAAATCGAAATTATGAACAAACGTGGATTTTTAATATATATATATATATAGAACAGGCGAAACTCAAAGCAACCTCTTCGAGTTTCGCAGAACAAAGATTTCAATCAATCATTTGCAATTTAAAAATTTAGTAAGTATAGAATATAAGAATAAAATTAACTTATATTACTAAACATATAAAGCCGGACAGTGATTTGGAATAACGTGGAGGTAATTTTGGAGTATCTCCACAGAAACAGTGATTTGTTTTTTGGTATTAGCGTTTTCAAATCCCAAATCACTGTCCGGCTATGTTTATAGAAAGAAAATATATTTAGAAAGAATATTATATAAAATATATATAGAAGAAAATTAACTGAACATTGCATTAATTAATATAAATGAAACTCAACGTAAAAGAATTAAAACCATTAAATATATATAATAAATATAAATATATATATATTTTTATTTAGATAAGAAATACTTTGTAATCAACTTTATTTAAATCTTATAAACCTAAATTCTACACGTTACTCAAAATTTTATTCAGTTAAACATTTAATCTATTTCTTAATAGTAAAATACAAGAGAAATAATAAGAAAACGTAACTTAAGAACTGGTTTGTTTGTTTGTTTTCAGTTTAGATATCAAAAGAAAAGTTCTTAAATTAAGTTTTCTTATGTATAAAGAAATAGAGAGATTTAAAAAAAGCATTTAGTGCATTCAAATATTATTAGTTAAAAGTTCTGATAAGTCGTCGTTGGAGGATTTCCCTGAAAATGCATCACGTAATTGGAACCTTTGTGAAATCAATTGAATCTGCAAATTTCGAAACTAAATGAAGTTAGGTGTCGATTAAGGGCGGAATTTACCAATGGATCTCCTCCCTCGCCTTTGTCATTCGGTTTTCATTAATTGTTACCTCATGCTTCCAGGGAATCTTAACATTAATTGATTTCCCCTGCGTAGACAAAAGTATGGAACTTTCTTCAAAAACCAATGAATGTGATTATTTTTTTTTTTTTTTTTTTGTCGAAGGTGGTTTTGGTCCCAATTTCGTGATTTGATGATAAGGGAACTTCAATAAAAGAAATAATTATTAAAATTTCCACTGAACTGCAGATAAACAAAACGTATATTCGTTGTGTTTTAAGTTTGATATCTATTTTCATCTATCGCACTATTTTATAAATATTCTTTCAAAGATAATTGAATTGGCTTTTAAATTTATCCTTTTTAATAAATATTCAAAGATTGAAAATATTTGTAGGAATATGACAGTAAAAACAGAAATCGTGTCTGTTTGTATGAAAATAGAAAATGTTTAACTTAATAATTTCTTATTTTAATTTATTTTATTTTTTAATTTTTTTATTTTTTTTTTATTTTGCAATTTCAGGAATATTTTTATTTCTGTATCCAAAAACAAATATAAAAAAAGAAATAAAAATCTGAATCTTTGTGATTGAATTTGGATAAAAACAATGAAAGTATACGAATGTGAATGGATTAATCAATATATGAAGAGGTTTTGCTTCGTAGAATTTTTCAATCTTTTTTCTGATCTACTTTTTGTTTTGTTTGGCTGCTATTGTTCTTCCTTTAACTGTCGATTGCAAATTTTAAATGATAAAAAAAAAATACATTAGCAGTTGAATAGAGAACAATTAGAAAACGACAGAAGCGCAGTGGTGCCTCAAAAGAAAAAACTGCACCACTGTGCTTCCGACGTTCATTCATATTAGCCACAAGTAAGGAGACCTAGTTGTTTACTGGTGACTGATCCTGGCTGATGATCGCCAAAGAGCGTGAAACAGCTGTTCCAGGATGTCACTTGTTAAATAATTTGGTCTCACCCATTGTTGTTAATTACAAGACGAATTGAATGAATAACACAATTAGATAAAATCACAAAATACAAATAATCGCATTACAGTCGAATACGGTTAATCGGACCACATTGGGAGGCGATGATTTTGGTCCTAATAACCGGCTGGTCCGATTACACGAACATGCTCTATATTACAATTAAGACAGGACGTGCTACTGTATACGTAAAAGACAGTGTATTAAAATGTCATTATGACCTTTACTGTGCTGCACACACATATTGCGAACATACAAACAAGAACTACAGTCGAATTTTGTTCATTAAAAAATAAATTTACAAACAAATTCTTCGAAACGATCTACATGATACATGTACAGTACTCAACATGCGAATCACAATAAAAAAGTTGTTACCAAATTCCAGTCAACGTTTGAAGAACTTATCCAGTGTGACCTGACACATTCTCTTGACAAGACACGCACAGTTCACTGACTAAAGTGTTCTGAAGAAACCTTGGTGTTTCGGGGTCAAGATGTGGAGGTCAGGAGGGAGACAAAATTCTCGCCAAACACTCTTGTTTACGCTTGATTTCATTTCCCCGAAAAGCAGAGACTCAGTGGGTCAAATAACCTCGCTGGCAGCTACCGAGCTGTCTGTTTTAGGAAAGAAAGTGGTGGGCGTTTTCACCTCCCACTGGTTCTGTTCTTGTCACTTTCGGACTTCCTCAGCTTTGATAAAAGCATAGGGTAAATTCTCCTGGGGAGCCCAGAGATCCTCCAATATGTCGCTGACCCGCTTTACATCTGCTGTACGCAGGTGACTTGTGGCTTCTTTTTCTGATTCGCTGTCACGTTCTTTGGTCCGTTTAAACGGAAATTTGGTCCGAATAAGCGAATAATATTAGGCTTATGTACATAGGATTTGTTTTGGTTCTTTAAGATTCGGTCCGAATAAGCGGCTGGTCCAATTACCCGGTGGTCCAATTAACCGGATTCGACTGTATATTAAAAAACGTCGGAATCAATGTGGAACCCGAAATGCTAAAATAAGCAATAAAAAACTCGCCAAAAGGATAAATTGCGAGAAAACTCATGTGCACGCTACACGCGGCCGCTATGAATTTTTTTAGCGCATAATAGCATGTAGCGTGCACATGAATTTTCTCGCAATTTATCCTTTTAGCGCCGTGCTGGCGTGGCCATGCGGTCTCGGCGGCGGTCTGCCGTGGCGACCAGAACGCCAGTACCTGGGTTCGAATCCCGGCAGTGGCTTGGCTGTTTCAATTTCCTTTCCTGTGTTGTCTAGCCTCTTCTTCACTTTCTCTTCGGTCTGACGTCATTCCTTAATGGCGTCCTGGGGAAGGCCACGGGAAACCACCCTAGTATCTTTCCCTTGGAATTCTAGGGAGTCTGCTAGGGGTTCGCCATCTTGGGAACACTAGCGCTCCCTGGAACACGGAGGCTTCGGATACGAAGCTCGCACTACGGTGCGTACCGACATCACGACGATCCTTTTAGAGAGTTTTTTATTGCTTATTTTAGCATTTCGGGTTCCACATTGATTCCGACGTTTTTTAATATAAGCCGGAGTACCGAGACCTGGTTGTGTACTGATGACTGCTCCTGGCTGATGATCGCCATATTAGCGTGAAACAGCTGAAGATGCCATTTAGGATACAATTTGGTCTCACCCTTTATTTATTAATCTCATTATTACTGATTCTTTCGAAATACGTCATAAAATATTAATATTTTTAGCAATGCTCGTATTTTGTGCATTTTTTTTTGGGGGGGGGGGGGGGAACAAAAACGTAAAAAACCATATTCTTTGTAAAACACTATTGACAAATATTTTGACAGTCAATTTCTCACTAAGCAGTCATTTCATGAATAATCAAATTCATTTCAATATAAACATTTTATTTACTAAATTTGTTTTTGAAAATCAAAGTTTGAGAATAATAATAATAGTTTATTCAGTTAATTATTCAAAACGAAACAGAAATAATTACATCATTGAAATGGATATTAATATTAAAGAAACACAATCTATAAAATAAAATATAGGGAAGAACACTTTGCATTAGAAATTTTTTTCATCCTTCAAATTGAATTTATATAAATTCATTTGATATATTTTAGGGGCAATGTGAATTTATATAGGAAGTAACTTAGTTCAGATATTTTATATAAAAGATTAATGAAGATTTAATATTAACAAATTGCTTTTCAAATATTAAGATATGTTTGAAAAATTAATTTACATTGTTGTGCTAGAGGGAGTTTTTTTTATTAGTCGATAATTTTTATTTTTTTTCTGAAAACTATTTTTAGGAAATCGTTTTAAGAATGAATGCAATTAGTAACAAAATAATAAAATACTTATACTGTTTGGGTATTTTTAACTCAGGAATTATTTTAATCCTTCTCTATGACTGTGAATTGTATTTTATTAACTGTAAGATCCAAAATAGAAGCCATTCTATTAATCTAATCCCATATCTGCTTTTAATATGTTTATTTGCTTTTATACAGATATCTGTAAACGTGCATGAAAAGTTGATTGTGTTTTTCAAGTGTTTACTTCACTTGAAGCTGAAACTTCAGAAATGAGAAAGTTTATCTAATTTGAAGACATAATTTCACCAAACACTAATAAAATGGAAGCATGAGCTGAAATCAAAGCGCCATTCTCTACAGCCGATCCATCGATAGCTCCTCCTCCCCTTTTGATAGTGAGCATTTCAACCATCTTACCATCACATTTTAAAAACAAAAAGTTAACATGTGAAGGCTTACTTTTCTAATTTTCGTTAGGAACTTATTAAATTACATATACGTAAAGGCAGAACTTATGATTAATTCATCTCTTCTTAATGTAGACGCTAGAAAGATTGATAGGATATTTTTGTGCCGCAGTTCTATCAGTCTTCGCCCCCCCCCCCCCCCACAACTTACACACACATATACACACTTATTATTCAATTGATTTTCTAGAAATGATACAAGTTGAAAGGGTAAAAAAATCTTCATTTATGAATTACTTTACCAATAATTAGTTTGAAGGACGGGAGTGAGGAGGGAATTCTCTCGTGTAAAAGGTATTCCTCAAGGTTCTAATTTAGGTCCGATCTTGTTCTTAAATTATATCAGTTTTGTTTTTAAACCCAAACTTTTTGTAAGATTTTTGCGTTTGATGATGACCTGATATTTTTAATAAATCTCATAGTTATCTTATAAAAGTTACAATATTTTCAGACAGATTTCACAAATCTTATAAAATGTGCAGATGAGTATAAATGACCCTAAATAAAAACAAGTCAATATTCATGCTAATCAAAACGGAAAAAAAATTAAAATAGACTCACTAACTATTTTTCTAACTAATTTGATTTCTAGACGAATAAAGAAAAATACAGTGCAACTTCGATAATTCGAAGCTGAAGGGACCACTACAAAACTTCGAATTATCCAAAACTTCGAATTAAAGAAGTTACATCTTTTAACTTTAATTTCAGATCAACTGAATGTTTGAAAAGATTATTCTGTCAATAAGTAAATATTTATTCAGAAAGATCATGGTATGAAACATCACTATATGTATATAAACAAAGTAAGATTTATATTAGGTAAGTTACAGTACACATTACATTCAATACAGAAAATTATAGTTTTTCAAAAAATTGTGCAGTATCTGATTGTTTTGTAGAATTCAGTCGCTTAAGGTTAGCAAAATCATCAAGCATGCTTAGTGAACGGAAAACAGCTTCACTTACGTTGGTTTATCCTTCAATGTACCGACGAAATTCGGCGCTATTCCGTACTCGTTGGCGATTTGGCATTCCTTCTTCACGCCCTTTTCCACCTCGCGAATGACGGCGACCTTTTCAGCGAACGTTAAATTCTTGTACACGCGTGGTTTACTGAAAGACATGGTGACACTGACAGCAGGAAGCTCGAATGGCGTCTGAAGCGTCACGTATCGAATGGCGTCATGTGTCGAATGGCGTCACGTGTCGAACGGTGGTGGGAAGGGGATTTCAGTTGTCACGTGTCGAATTTCTTAACGATGAAACGCCGAAAAGTCCTTATGGTTCGAAATTTTTTATAAAAAACTTCGAATTAAGGAAGTTGAACTTCGAATTATCCACGATTTTTTAACATTGATTTAATAAGAAATTCAAGGGACTAAGAGAAATCTTCGAATTAACCACGATTATCATATAAAGGATATTTTCTCAACCGAAATTGAAATTATATAAAACACATGTTGAAGATTCACTAAATAATTACGGAATTTTAAATTGGGTAATTTAAATAAAACAGAATTAGAAAGCATTAATAGAAGAAATCTCAAAACTAATTTTCAATAATTTTAATAATCTGCCAAAAAGTCAACAACTGCAAATTTTATTACTAATTATTATTATTCCCTCAGCAAAAAAATAATGTATTTTTTTAATAATTAAGTTTAATTATAAAGAATGCACAAGAATCATGAAAATAATTTACAGGACTCAAGAATTGGAAAACTTCAAAAAAACCAAGAATTTGATGTATCATAAGATAATTTTAGATTAAGAATAAATAACAGAATAACAATTATCTGATCAATTTCAAAGAATATGATAGAAAAAAATCTCTGTATTAAAAACAAATTTCCTGAGGAAAACAATTACTGGTAAAATAAAATGGATTTAATAAAAAAAAATATATCTATTTCAGTTGCTATATTCTCTACATTAGATTTTGAAGTATATTTCTTGAATAGATAGTGAAATAATGATGTTTGTCATTATTTTCATTGCTAAACTGTTACTAAATATATAAATCAAACTTACTGATTTATTGTGTTATTATGTTAGCCATATGAATGTACGTATGTATGTTATTTCTATGATTATTTACTATTGGGTCGGTGCATAATTATCAGGCGTTTTTGTAGGCGGGTTTTATTACAAAAACGCCTGATAATTATGCACCGACCCAATATAATTTATGTGAATTCACTTATCTATGTAGAAAGGTATCCACAACAGAATATAAATTAAGTAAGTTACTAAATTAAAAAAAAAAAAATACTTTTATTTTACTTGGTAAATATTGAATTTTTCTTCTTTTTTTTTTGTATGAAATAGTAACCACTTTAACAACCTTAGCAACCATAAAAACAAAATTTATAAGTACACTTCTTTTACCGAGATGTATTATTTATCTTATTTTGTGTAATAATTTTCTCAAATGATAATTAACTTTATTGTGAATTGTCAAAGTCTTATTTTTTTTTAATATTGATTCTTTGGAAAAACAAAAGTAACTCCGTGCATTGTTGTATTGACTTAACTATTACTAGCACCTACATAGAAAGATAAATTTGTTAATTTATTAAAATAATAAAAACAAGCAAATATTGTGAATCTCGTACTTTTAAAACTAAAACACTTACCTTCAGCTGTTATTGTTGAGAAAACCATCGATATTAAGAGAAGAAAATTCATTCTTTAATTCAAATCAAAAACTGTGGGGAATTAATCGGAAACTGAAAAGAAAAAACAATAAAAAAGTAAATTATTCAAAAAAGTAATTGGATGGGAAAATCTAACTGAATAGAATCTAAGTAAACGCGTTCCATTGCGTATGGGGACGTGCTGAGGTAGAAGGCCCATTTCGAGGACTGGAGAGGATAAACACCAAAACAAATGGGCCCGTGTTTTAAATTGGACCATAAGTAATGTATCTACCAAATTTGATGGAAATCTGTTCAGTTGTTTTAGCGCAATGTGCATACAGAACAAGGATAGAAATGTTCAAGGCTTCACATACTTCGTAATAAGAAAGTTTGTTATTAAGATATTGCCTTTACAAAATATTAACCAAAAGATAAAACCAGTAATATTTTGATCTTATAAAGCTTCAAAATGAAATTTAATCCCACGGAAGGTAATAAATAGAAAACTCTGAGGTGAATAATGTGGATGGAGAAAAGCTATTATTTTCAAACACTGAGAGATATTTAGCCACTGTGGTCGTAAAGGGTTTTTTTGCAACAAACAGTGAAGTCTTCTGAAAATAAAGAGTTTCTATTTAACACAAAGTTGAGGACAATGAGGCCTTCTCCGTCCCACATCGGGAATCGTCGTCAAGTGTAAAGAAATAAGATGAAAAGGCGGACGTAAGTGAGAGCGGTAGCGATCGTCAGAAAGAACGAGGCAGATTTAAATGTTCTGCTCTGAAGGTAGGATGTAGGTCTAGATGGAAATGGCTGGTCTTCCCTGACTAGTTTTCCTGATGCTAACTATCGCCTCGCCTCTTCCATTCTCTCCTCGTGATCTCAGTCACTGATGCTCTCATCTACTTCCGCCTTTTCAATTCTTTGTATTCTGCTGCTCTTCGTGCTTTCTTTAGACCTGATGAAGATTCCGAAGAGGAAGACGAAAGGCCTGTTGTTACATGGATTAAATCCTACTAAACTAATGAAAATGATTTCAACATCGTTTGAATAAGAATTATAGTTAACAATGATGTGTTAAGACGCATTTGCTTTTTAGTTTCAAATTAGTCGTGGATTCGAAGCCTTGAATTATTACGAATTAGAAAACGACTTATTGCATTTGATATCTATGGAAAAATTCTTGGTTCTGCACCACAAAGTTTTTTTTTTTTTTTGTTTTGTTTTGTTTTTTTTTCTATTTAAAGTCAAAGGTTTCTAAACTTACAATTAAACAAATTTTCCGTCTTTGGATCTTTGAATAACGTATCTAGTAACTTTGAGACATCTGTCCTAGAATGCCAGTAACGTCTTATTTTAATATTTCAAAACCATTTGAAGGCCTACTTTTTTTACAATTCAAACAATAGTTCCAAAGTATTTAAAATTAAATGAATTTGAGAATTGGTCTAACAACATTTAATATTAAAATGAAACAACCCCTTTTAATTATGTTGACAAAAACGAAATGCTAATTGCAATTGAATCTTCTAGAAGATGGTAGGTTATTGACCCCTGGAAACGCAATTCACTTTGCAGATTTCAAACAGACAGGAGTGTCCCCCATTTGCAGCATTGTGGAAAGAAACCTATCAAACAGATACAATGTGAAATGTTTTGATTAATATTTCATAAATAGATACGTATAGGCTTCTCTAATGAAAAACACAGCACAATGACTTCATTATTTTTATATTAATTGCAAATTAGAATTGTCTTTGGTTTCGACAACAAATACTAAATAGCAAAATTTCATTCTTAATATTTCTCAATTTGGTTTGTACATTAAATTTCACAAAAATTCTCCAGCAACTGTCTCTTGGACAACGTTTACATTACATTCAGATGCTCATTTTCTTTCTACGTTTTGGATAAGGGAAGAGTTCTGAGATGGTGTTGTGCCTGGCTGATTTTATTTTAGAAAAATAAAACATCTTTCTCTTGTTTCAGTGTCTGGTATAAGATTATTTGTTATCTTGCTTTTAAAGAACTAGTTTTACTTTAATCAATGAATAATTTTTGTTCTATGAAAAAGTACAGAACAATTAACAAAAAGCAAATAAACAACTAAATCATGATAATCAATCAACTCAAGGAAAAAACAACTAAACTTAAATATTGATTTGGAATTATTTGAGTTTGCTGACAATAAATTCCTTAATTAAAATCCATTTCTAAATAATGTAAAAGATTCAAAATCAAGTCAGTTTTTCCCAGATATTTTTTAAACAATTCTAATTTAAAATATCCCTTAAAATCTAATCAGAACTAAAAAATTCTATATAACTCGTTGTTGAGTTATCGTGCCAAGACAGTTATAGCAATGTCTGACTGGTATCAGAAAATTAAATGTTTTCTATTATTGAAATATTTTTTTATATCTGTTATATAGGGTGTCTCAAAAAAATGTACTAATACTTTGATGTACTAACTATCAGAGGCGTCACTAGGGTTGGTGTCACCCAGTGCGGTAGCTCATAACCTTGTAAAAATATCTGTTCAATTAAACAAAAAAACCTTGTAAAAGCATTTTGGTGTCACCCCTTGTGATGGTGTCACCCGGTGCGATCCTCACTCCCCGCACCCCCCTAGTGACGCCACTGCTCACTATCGAAATGTTAGTACATTATTTTGAGACACCCTGTATTTATCCATAAGATAAAAAATAAGTAAACAAAAATGTAAAGTGTATTAAAATGCCACCATATTTAATTTGATTTCCATATTTATTATAAATAAATACTGTGTTGTTTTTTAACTTTGAATAGAAATGTTAATTATTTTGAAACTAGTTACTTCATACTAAAAAAAAATAAAAAAAATAAATAAAAATATAGGTAGTAAAATTGAAAACTTATTTTTATAATAATGATATCTTTCTTTTACTTTACTTATTTAATTAAAAATTCTAATTGTATTTTCTCTTTAAGGATGCAATATTTTATCAATATTAATACTGACAGGATATCTTGATGTTAAATGTAAATATATATAAATAGATAGATATATCAGTAAAAGCGGAAACAGATACTATGATTTGATTTGAAGCGACGGCAAGTATCTAAATAATTCATTGAACGTAAAAGCCCCCCGTGTGGAAATTCACAGGAAGACATTTGGGGTTGAAGGGGTTACATCTGCGTCATTGACTCGGCATCCTTATTTATCTCAGTGAATGCTTATCTAAGGGTTGCAATAGGAGACGGACTACAAAAGCGGGGTTATTAGGGGTTAACCAGCAAAAAACAAAGTAACAATGTGGTACCCACGTGCTCCTTTTTTTTCCCTGGGCCATCGATGGCCCATTGACGTCATTGTACCCCGGCGAACAGGTCTACGGCGTCGTTTCTTAACGGCGCTCGCCTCCAAACCACGAGAGCAGCGCTTGAGCTATAGGATCTGGCGCTGTTTCCACTGTCTGCTTTTTCTTCTTCGTGTGGATAATTTTAGCGCCGTTGCTTTTTTTGGGGACGGAACTCAAAGAGGAGCAGTCAGTCACGTTATGAAGTTGCTTCTGTTCAGTTGGGGGTGGAATGTCTCAAAGCAAATAGTTCCTTAATCATTTTAAAGAAATTAAACACACGAAGAATTATTTAAAAATTGAAAAAAATAATTATTATTAACGAAGTCTATATTCAAGGAAAATCCAAACTAAATCTCAATGTTAATAAATGCGTAGGAATGAAATTGAACAAATAATTATTAATATTAATTATTAATATTAACATTTTCTTTTTGTTCTTTTGTTAGAAAAACACGAAGAGGTCGGAAACAAATTTTGAAATTACATTCGTGCTTCCATGCATCAAAGTAATTATATCAATTTTGTTATAATTTTACTTTGAAAATCAAATATGAAAAAAAAAAAAACGGTTTTCTATGTTTAGCTAATATTAAATTATTGACATTTTTTTTTTCTAACTGATCAAAAAATAAATAAATAAACAGCGCAATATAAAAAATATAATCATAAAATTCGTTCAATTTTAAAGATTAAATTACATTCACTGATGCTAAGAAAGAATAAATCTAAAAAGAAAATAAGAGATTTAATTTTAAGAAAAATTTTTAATTTCAATTAAAAAGATGTAATTAAAAGATTTGATGAAATTTATCCTTCATAAAATTTTAAATAATTAAAATTAACTTCAGTGAAAACAATTCTTAAACTTGAGTTTGTTTGTTTTGTTTTTTTTAATGATGGTACAGTTTATAAAAACCTTTGATTAATGAAAAAATAAAAAATAGAAAATAAAAGTTTTTTTTTTCTTTCCATTAAAGAAAAATAAGCGATTTTCCTTCATAATTACACTCTACTCAAATAACTTTTCAGCAAAATTGATAAAAAAAATTAATTGATAAAAATAACAATTTTCAAACCAATCAGTTTAACGTGATATGCCCTAATTCGCTCAGATCTATAACGAGAAGACGTCAACTGAGGAATGGATTTTCCAGAAAATAATTGCTTTTAAAGATATCCTATTCAGATGTAGAAGTTCGTTGAAGTGAAATCAGGCGAATAGGGCGGATGGAGGAATTCTACAACATGGATGATGATTGTGTTGTAGAATATCTGGCCATGTGTTAAATAGCTGTGTTCCTTTTTTAAAACCATGTTTACCTATCAAGGTGAGTAGCTCTTCCAGAAAGATCTATCTTTTGGACAAAGGGTCCTGTGAACTGGTTGTGTTCTTTATTTCTATCACCTTTTCATCTGTTTGTTCTAATTCTAAGTACAAATAATATTGTGTCTCGTTCCTTTATGGACTTTTAATCAGGTACCACTCCTCTTATTCCTCTGTTGTATGTAAGGTCTGTTTTATCTATGTAGGGAAACGTCATTGTGTTAAGTTCAGAATAGTCTTCTTGCTATTGTACAATCAGTTTCGGATTGCTGTTCGGGAGTTTGTTAACAATAATCTAATAATCAATTGCAGACAAAAATAAAATCATAATTTTTTTCAGTGATCTTCAGTCAGAAATCTGTTTTCTATTCAATTGTAAAGAAACAAGAAATCTAAACATATGAAATCTTAAATATCAAAACAATGACCTTCAATTTGCTAAGCATTCCCCCGTAGTCCACGTAAATCCAAATCAAGATGTTTATTTTCGGTTAATAAAAGAGAAGTATTTGTTGAATTACTTGGTGAATATTTTGCATTTTTAGATTAAATACTAAAGAAAATTATATCCCCCCCCCCCAACTTTTAATAAAATACTTAACCACGAATCCCTATATAATCCCTTTTCAATCGTAAATATATTATAAAGAAAGTAAGTAATCTCTTATACTATATTCTAATTTATATTATAAGAGGTTAAATTCAGAGAATAATAAGGCATTTAAATCCTTAGTTAATTACGCACATCCAATAATGTTTTGCACAATTATCGATTCAGTTAAATATGTTACGACTAAATACGACTACCCATAATGGTCGTTCACATTTAATTTTGACGAATTAGAATTCAGATTTTAGATAAATTATCAAATCGGGGTCAAGGGCAAATCCGAGAGACAGAGGATAGGAGATTGATCAACTAGTAATACAGTGAAGCTCGGTTAAAACACGGTTTTTTATATCGCGAATTCGGATGTAACGCTATTTGGTCTTGGACCCTTTCTATTTTGGAAAAGATGTAGAATTGTAAAATTGCAAAATTTACCATATTTTCGTCCAAAAAGTACGAAAATCGATTCATTTTAGAGAACTGCTCGCGATCGTTAATTTTTTATACCTTTCAAAAATTTGAATTTGATTTTATAAATTATCATTGTCGTAGCTTCATTTCTGAAGCAAAGACAAGCAGTTGTTTCTTCAGTGTAATCCTATAACTATCATCTGTGTTATTTTTTTAAATGTTCCAAAAGCAGTATTTCTAATTTTATTTATCAAAATTTGATCTTCAAGTATCAGCTTTTTTTTTTTTTTTTTTTGTTCGGAATTCGAGTAATCTAATCTTATCTTAAATACCAATGCAACGTTATGAAAAATCTTAAAACTTTGTAGAATAATATGGAAGAATTGTATATTTGATTTTTAAAATGGATTTTGATTTGTAATTGACAATTTTAATAATACTCCAAATTTATAAAAAGAAAAAAAAAAAAAAATTCGAAGAAGGAATTAAAAAAAACCGATGGATGAGGGATAATTAGTGCCACCTTAATCCCTAGTTTAATTACAATCTTACAAATGAAAAACTGTTAAGCTACAAAGGAGTCTTTAAAGTGTACCCACAAATAGAAGATTCCAGTTGAATTATTCTTTGCTTTGATTTAATTGCGGACAAACGTATTTTGACCAAAATTCCAATGTCTCCCTTATTAAGAGATTAACAATCAAATCTGATCAGATATTGCACCATACTTATATAAAATATGAGTTTCTAAATTTAAATATTAAGATATTTTAATTTAAAATATTAAATTTAAATGTTTTAAGTCTGAGTTACTTACTATTCACATTTAAAGTGGCTCGTAAAATGGCCTACAAACATTAAATAAAAAATTAAATCAAACATGGACAGTAGCTCTTAAATTTTTTATATGTAAAGTTTGTTGTTCATCAGTGCATTACTCTTTAAACTTCTAATTTTCTGCATTTCTTCTGTATTTAGTGGCCCATAAAATAAGCAAAGCAAAAAAAAAAAACTTTTAAAATTAAAGTTTGATCTAGATCGTTGATTTTTTTTTTTTTTTTTTTTAGTTATGTTTACTTCACATATCCCACATCTTCAGAAATAGTAATTATTTTATAAATAACATTTCTATGGAAAACGGACCAAAATGCATGATTATAGCATTATTTTATATAGCAGTTTTAAATAAAAATTAATGTTTGATAAAAATTAATGTGTCTCATTACCATATCCTAGTTCTTTTTCAAGTACTGAAAAAATTACTAAAATTGGGGACGTCCATTAATTACGTGAGGTGTTTTTTAAGAAATTTGGACCCCCCCCTGCCCCTTGGTGAGATTTGGTGAGATTTTGCCGGACCCCCCCTCCCCCTTTTGACCTCACGTAATTAATGGACGTCCCCATACCCAATTATGTACAGTTTTTTTTTGTTTTTGTTTTTAAGAAATATTTTTTTATTTTCTTTAAAGATTTTTGTTACAGCATTGAACTTCAAAAACAAACCATTAAATTTCTAATCTGAATTTAATTTCAATTCAACGTCTTATATTGAAAATGGCTTCACTTTTGTATTATTTATCGTAATTAATATTTACCAATACAACATCCAAAAGGAGCAGGATGAACAGTAATTATTCTGTAATAAAATCATCTCAATGAATAGAAACAAAAGAAATTGGACTGTAATTGTGATCAGTGATTTTGATCAATTACTTTTCATCCATTTTAACCCCTTACATTCTTAACCATTTTTCTTTTCATCCATCGGAATTAGACCCTCTACAGACATTACAACTGAACAGGAATAATCTTGTACCTTTATGGCTTAAGGGTAAATCACGGAAATCGAATATCTAAATATCCATTTTAGTTTAGTATTTCAATTAATTTTACTTTTAAATCCAACTTATTTACTGAATTTACTCGATCTTTGTATAAGATAAATAATAGTGACGTCACAAAATCATTTCTATTGTCTAACAGCTTCTAGAATTTTGTAAATGTACTTAAACGCAGGGGAATGGTATTTGGCTTTCTCTTCACATCCGTCTGTATCCATAATAGGTTTGGTTGTGTTGTCCTCTGATCACTAGTTTGCCATACATGTTCACTTCCCATCGAAGGCTGTTTAGACTCACTGTCTTGGGAACGTAGTATTTCTCGCAGAACTTCTTTGATGCTGACCTGGGGTTGTTAGGTTCGTTGGCTCCCAAACATTGTTCTCCTTTGACCAGCACCGAGTTGTCCTGATGCACCAACTTCACTTCTACCTCATGAGGTTGAAAGTCACAAACGTCAACTACAATCTCAAAAGAAAATCCGTTGTCTGTAACCACCCCTCGCCTTTTGAGTTCAGATCCAGAATACAGGTTGCCCAAGAATTCATTATTTTCCATCTGAACAGGTGGATTCATCATCAAGGGATTGACAGTCTTCGAATAACATCTGTTAGGCCTATTTTATAAACAAACAAAAAAACGGTTAACTCTTCTTTAATAAATGATTCATTTAAATTTACTTCATATTAATTTATAACTAAGAGGATTAGTAATAACATCCGCTTTCCTCGACACAAATGATTTTAGCAAATTAAAGGAAATTAATTATAATTTGCTCAATGCTTAAAAATTTTTAGTTGATAGAATTCATTTTCTATCTATTAATGCTTTTTTTCTAACTTTTATCATTGCAGATGGAAGCCTGACATCTCCTACCCTATGTTAGTGTTGTAAGATTGCTTACAATTGATTATTTATTATAAATAAAATCTTAACAAAAATGTACAATTTTTGGATCAAAAATATCAACTTCAAAAGCTTTTCATTTAAATTAACAAACTATAATATTCCGATTGTATTTATTTCTTTCATCAGATTTTCAAATGGATCAATAATTTAAGCCTAATCAATACTTCGTCTA
This sequence comes from Thereuonema tuberculata, assembly GCA_023159025.1. Taxonomy (NCBI): domain Eukaryota; kingdom Metazoa; phylum Arthropoda; class Chilopoda; order Scutigeromorpha; family Scutigeridae; genus Thereuonema; species Thereuonema tuberculata. The sequence goes on along the minus strand of JAFIDM010010028.1, from coordinate 34,452,742 downwards.
CTACTTTTTTTCTCAATATTAATCAAATGTTCCAACCAACTGTATTAACTAATACTTTAATAGGAAATTAAAAATATATTTTGTCTTTTATAAAAAAAAAATTAATATATTATTTCTGTAATTAGAATAAACAACAAGAATAAACTATAATAAATTGCAACTAAGTTAGAAACGGGAAGCATTAAATAAATATTCAATCTTTGAACTTCGAAATCGATCAAAAATTTAAACTTCAAAAATCCGATTTTATGTATGTTGGTGTGAGTATTTTTATCGGGAAGGCAAAATAAGTTACAAGCACTGTCGAAATATCTTTTAACAGATTTCAAATAATCCTTGCATTTAAACAAGCTTTTCACTTTACTCTTGACAGATTAATTCAATAATTTCTAACTGGAATTTAATCCTAAAGCATCTATGCAAATGTAACCACAGTCTTGAATGGAACAGAAACAGTAATTTCAAATATAACAATACAATAGAATTTTCTAGATACATTTGTATGGGAGAAAGGGGCGAGTGGTAAGTACCGGTACATTGTCACTTCTAAAGTTTAAGGCATAAATAAGAGAAATTAATATATTTTTTAAGAAATTCCATTTCTAATAAGATAGGAAAAAAATCCCCTTATTAATTCTTATAGTTCTACTTTTAAAATGTAAATTGAAATTTCTAAGTCGCTGTAATTGACAGCCAAATAAATATTATTGGAGTTTAAGAACATTATACGCAGTTTTTCTTCAAAATGACAATCAACTGATTTAAAATACCTCTTGTCTTATTTCCTTCTCTCAAGGAGTTGCAAACCCAGTCAAAGGAAACTTCTATTCAATTCCTCTTTTGTTCATTCAGTTGTTTTCAAAATAAAAACCAAAGGTATCAATTTATTAATTTTAAAACTATATTTAAAATCCAAATAACAATATTAACTAATACCATTCTGATATTATATAAATAACAATACAGCCACTTTTTCCATCCTTTGGGAATTTCAAAAAGTTTCGGAATGTGTTGCTCAGAAATAAAGTCTTGCAACAATAAAAGATCAAATCTCCTCCCTGAAATT
>JAFIDM010010028.1:34427683-34444604 GCA_023159025.1 Thereuonema tuberculata | reverse complement strand
TCTTTTTTTTTTTTTTAAGTATTGACAAACAGCAATAAAAGACAAGAATTACAATTCCCGATGTTGAGTTGTATTAGAGCTAGTGATCCTTGGTAATATATATTTTAGAAAGTTTGTCTATCTGTGATCTGATTATAACAAATGTTTCAGTCCATTCTATTAGTTGAGTACTGAATCTTTTTTTATCTCAATGTTAATTGAAGGAAAAGTATTTTTATTTTTGAAAAAGTAGTCGAGAATTTTCCTCTGATGGCATCTACGGGAGTTTCCCTTGGGTAGGATTTCGTCGTCTTTATTTAAAGACGAGAATAGAAACATCAGTGAAATCAATGAACTAAAGAACCAGATTTTGAGGCCATAGAGGAATTTTTTTGGCTTAATTTCACTTTTCAGACTATTTCTCTTCAGAAGAAACTAAAGTCAGGCGTTTGTCATCAATTTGCTTCTGATTTGAGTTAGTCTAACAATAATTTGAATTTGATCATTATTGATGCCTTTGTACGAAAAATTCCCATTCAGAAATTAAGAGAAATTTAGCAAGATCCGTCCTAAGGCACTTTTGTTTTACAAAAACAAATTTCAAACAAATTTCTTCCATTTGTTTGGAATAATTTTTTATTTCTGTTCTAGCGAGCGATCGGCGATCCCAGAATTCCATATTGTAAAATCTTGAAAAAAGCCTTTAGAAACTCTGGCGCATAAAATTAATATATTTTAAGCGTAAATCTTATTTCCTTTTGACAGATAATCATTACTGTAGCGTTATTTTGTAATTGCCTTCATTCAGTTAAAGCGAAGGGATTGAACTTGAGAATGTGCATGACATCACGATTGTCCAACAAGTGTTTTGTCGCAAAGTTTTCGCGAGGCTTTTTAGGTTTTAAGAAGGTATTAACCAAATCTAAATTAAATAAAAGAAATAAATTTCTGTAAGGTATTGTATGAGACTACTTCTGATGCTTGCTTTGTTTTGTCTGTAGGTATCGTCTGCCCAGCGACGTCGATCCGTGTACTATTGCTTGGGAAATGACTCCGACTAACCTGCTAATAATTCGAGCCAATAAAAAATGTCCTCCGCCCCCCTGTTAATGAAACGGACGATTCCATTCGTGAGGCAAGCCCACATTTCCGATTAATTTGTATGTATTTCGTTGAATTGGAACCAAACACGGCCTTAGTAATGAAATTCTTCAAAAAATTTCAAGAGTAATGGAACTGATTAATTTGTTATAGTACAGCATGGGCTTGTTGCAAGATCTTCCACTTTTTTGTTATTTTAACTAACATGGAAAATTCGAAATTGGAAAGAGGAGGCCATTGTAGCAGCTGCAATTTTTACTACAATGGGTTGGCATTTTCACATAAGATTATTAAATTTGTAAATATATTTCTTAAATTGATGGAAGCGAAACAGAAGGATGTAGATAAAAACAGATAGGAAAAAATAAAATAGCTTCCTCAAAGTCTCAAAAAAGTGTCAATTTATTTACAATTTTGGAGGGTTGAAAAGCAGTACTGGGTTTTTCTTTTTGGCATAACCTTAAAATCTCATTTGAAATTCATGTAATTTAAAAACATTCTTAATTAACAAGAAAGAAAACTTGCTAAATTTAGACAGGTTGTAAAGCAGTAAATCAAATGTATTATCATACAGTCGGACCTCTATTTAACGAAGTCGCTAAATCCCGAAAAGTTCGTTATATGGAAAATTCGTTAAGTAGAGATTCACCTTTTAAAATTACTTTAAACTACATAAAACAGATTTAAAATACATAAACAATAAATATTATTAAAAAAAGTAATAACTTTAATGACATAAAGCATATATTCCACATGCGTACTTAAATTTTACATTTCCCACATGCGTACAGACTAATAAAGTCTGCTAATTTTGTCTTGAGTTATTTTTTTTATTTTTTTTTGAAAAAGTATTTTCGCTCATAGTACGTCTTGCATCTTTGCAATGCACCAAAAACCCCTTTAGGCGTATTTTCTTCAAATTGTTATCCGCAAAGGATTGTTTCAAGTGATTTTAGCATTTCATCATACGAAGGTTTTTTGATTTCTGCATCATGATCATTTCCATTTTCATCATCTTAATCTTCATCAGGGTGAAAGGGGGATATGGGTTGACTGGGGATTGCACTTTCTGGTTGAAATGCAAACAATGACAGCGATTGGCGCCTTGTAAAAACATTTCAAGGAGGAAAAAAAAAAATAGATACCACGAAAAATATTCGTTAAATAGAATATTTCTATTCGTTAAATAGAAAATGTACTTCGCTATTTAGAGGTTATTTTACGAAGAAATTACTAAAATGTTCTTGGTTCCAAAGAAAAGTTCGCAAAATAGAGGTTCGTTAAATAGAGGTCCGACTGTAATTGAGCGTCTTCATCCAACAATTTTGGCGCCAGTAGAGAGATTGCTTTTTGTTTCAAAATTTAAGCAAATTTTACAAATGATAAGCAAGGAAAGCACAAGGGTAAGTAAAAGGATTCCGCAGCCCGAGGTGTCACCGACGACAGACTAGGACGTCCGTTTCGTCCTCTTTAGGACTAGTCAGCCAGTCAAGCTAAAGAGGATGAAACGGCCGTCCTAGTCTCTCGCCAGTAACAGCTCAAGTTGCGAAATCCTTTTACTCAGCCTTGCGCCTTCCTTGGTTATCATTTGTTCAATTGTTTAGGCCCGTTCAATTCCTTACTAAACAAAATCTATTACCTTTTTTTTTCCCCCCTTGGAGGTGACATTTTGAATATTACTATCAAATTCTGGTGGTAACGTTTTGGAAAACGATTGTTTATCTACTTTTGCCAGGAATCTGGTATCACAGCAATGGTGGTGTTCAATGGTTGAATTAAGATGAAACGTGATAGTTATTATGGGAATATAATTAAGTTTTATTTGTTTAATCATTTTTTACTATTGATAGATTATTGGATGTCTGGTTATGCAATTATAGTTTCTTTTTAAGCACTATTTGAAAAGAAACAATCGATTAAATAGAAGTTTAAGCATTTTTATTCTTAAATGTTATGGTCAAATAAAGTTTTATTATTTCTAATTCAATATAATGTATAAAAAATTCAGATCAATTCTCAGTAATTTTTTTCAAAGTCTTTCAATCAGGCGAAATAATGAAAAATTATCACCCAAAAAATAGAGATTTACTATTCTACAGCCTTTTATGCACTCGGGTCCTTTATGTTTGGTAATAAGAAATAATATGCATTGAAAAAAAATACAAAGAAAAAAATTTTGAAAATGCAATTTTAAGTCAAAATATGCATGTCTGTTCATATCCGACAAACTGCGATCATGATATAGTTAAATAGTTTATCATAGGAAGCTGAAAATTTACAGGTAGGTGTAGGATGTTACAAGGAAGATCCCTGTTGATTTTGGTAAAAATCGGACCAATAGGTAAGGAACTATGGATCAAAAGCTGTCGACTTCAGTGAACTAAAGACTTTAAACAAAAACAAAAAGAAACTTTTTTGTTGGGTACGGTTTTAATAATAAATGGAAATAGAAGAAAACCAAGAGAATAACGTAAAAAAAATATGAAAGATATGGAGAAAAGAGGGTTTGAAGAGAGACATGGAGCTATACTATAGTAGTTTTCAAAAAAAAAAAAAAAGGGTTTGCCATATATGGTCATCACGTAGCGATCGATTTTGTCTGGAACAAACGTCACCAGTCATGACGTCATCAACTTCAACTTCGAGTAGTCAGATAAAGATGGCGTCGTTTTGTGATCGCATAAGCATGACCAAGAAAGGACAAACTTTGCCTAGCCAAGCAAGGGGAATAGTGTGAAACGTTGTTAATTATTTCAATTTTAATTATGTAATTGTAACTGTAGAAAATACACTAACCAGAATGTTTATTAGATTCAGTTACGGATTTCAGCACTAGATGGCGCCGTTACGTCCTGGAAACATCAATCTATAAGGAAATTCCGTCATCAAAAGCTCTTCTTTCGTGAACTGAACTGCAACTCTATATGGATCTTGCCAGTACTTGAAAAATGGCAGGCTAACTATATCGTTTTTTTTTTTTTTAATTAAAAAAAAGTTGTTTGGTGAAAGACTGTTTGTCGGTCTTTCAAATATGACAATGTAAACTTAAAAGTGATTTAATTACAGGCTAGAAGGAACCAGGCTAGAGTACTGTTAAGTCTATTCTCTCACTCAAAATGTCTGTTCTTACAGAAGTAGTAGTTTTGTGATACACACACCCACTCCTTTTTCATAATTAACAAATATAAAAAATCCAGATCTAATTGCACTTAGACCCTAACTTTAACGTAAACATACACGTATCCTAGAATTTCGAATGGAAGAGTTGACGTCCAACCAAAAAAAAAAAAAAAAGGTTTGTTCTTTTCGGTATGGGAGGAGATCCACAAATAAAATTATGGCTTTCCAACGAAGAAACAGGTCCGAAATCCTACATTCTTCCATTTTCGAATACAGTGGAATAGCGGGGGTGGGGTTTATAACCCCCCCCTCCCCAGCAACCCTCACCCTCGGTACGCTAATGCGAACATGATTTAATTTTGAACTGAAATACCTTATCATTTGGCCACAGAAATACTGAAAATCATTATTAAATAAATAAATAAATGTGATGTTCAGCAAGAAATATCAGGTTGAAAACCCTAAAATGTCGATTTGGTTGACCTGTCAATATCACGACTTCTAGGGAAGTAATTAAAGCATGCTTTAGGTGTGCAGTTATGTCAGTTGAAGGATCACCCCTACTGCATTTGGTATCGCCTGGTTATGAGGTTCTTTCTGCATTTGCGTTCTGTTTTGTGAGTTGAATTAAAATATGGAGACGTTGGATATTCGTAAGTGACCCTTGATGAGTTCTTATGAGGCTTGGCTGAAGCGAAGGGGAACATATGTAGTGTTTTCGGTGAAGACCATTTAAGCGAAAGGACAGTGCAGGGTTGGTTCCAAAAATTCCGTGATGGAGATTACAACGTAAAGGATTCTCCTAGAGGATGCCATGAAAAAGTGGTCTAACCGAGGAGGTGAAAGAACTGATCGAGTCTGAACCACATCAAAGTTCACGGGAGATGGCTGAAAAACTAGGGGTATCTCACACAACAATTTTACGCCGACTGGAAGAACTTGGTAAACTGCGGAAGATGGACAAGTGGGTACCTCATGAACTCACAGAAGGAAACAAGGCTATGCATTACACAATTTGTTCTTCACTCCATCTTCGCGAAGAAAAAGAACCTTTCTTGGACAGAATTGAAATCTGCGACGAAAAGATAATGTACGACAACAGGAAGCGTTCATCATCTTTGCTGGATAGGAACGAGCCACCGGCAGCAATTACTAAGCCGCCTGTTCACCCACGAAAAATGCTTTTGACTGTTTGTTGGTCCACAGCTGGAATTATCCATTGGAACTTTCTTCCCTGGGACAACCCATTACAGCAGTGGTGTACGTGTCAGAATTGACTGAAATGGACCAGAAGCTAGAAAAGTTTGTAGCCTCACTGGCCAATCAAAAATATCCCAGTTTGCTTCACGATAATGCAAGACCGCATACTCAGAAAACACCCACAGGAAACTTCACGAACTTGGATAGGAGATTTTAAAGACTTTAAAGGTCCTTATTCAACGGACCTTTCGCCAACATATTTTCACCTATTCAGACATATGAACAACTTTCTAAGGGCAGGAGATACCTCGCGAGATTGTGACCTAAAAATGGACATAGAAGGATTCCTGCAACGCCAAACAACGGATATGTACAAGAAAGGAATAGCTTAAGACAGCGTTGTATAAAGATTGTCTAGATGCAGATGGAGCCTCTATTTTGAGTAATAAAAATTACACCTGGCACTCAAACAGATTTTGAATTCGTTCACTCCAAACCGACATTTTATGGTTTCCAACCTAATACATAGTTAACTTTGGTCAAAACTGGCTAACTTTATAGTTGGACCAATTCCGTCCCCATAACTGTTTCTACGCACCATTTCCTTATAAAACATTCAATATTTCAAAGTTATTGATTATAACTTTTATTAGGCAAATTCAGAGGCTTTCCGCAATCCTATGATGCACTCAGTGCTTCCATAAATAGTGGTCACCCTGTACATTGTTTCCAGGCCCCCTTACATGTTAGCTTTAGGAGACGCAGCAAGGTCCATGTCATTTCTCCATCTCCAAGTTTCAAGGAGTCTTTTTTTTTATATTATTATTTTTCAAAAAGAACTAATAATCTATATATTTTTCTTTAAATATTATTGGTCAAAATATTCTACTACTCATATCCCATTTTTAACCAAAGATTCCCTATTTCCAGTTTTTTCTTTTTCTTTTTAAACAATACGTATTTTTTCTGAAATCCAAAGGAGTTGTAAGTATTCATGACCTTTTTATCCTCCTCTCTCAGCCATCAGACTGGTTCATCTTCTGTTTAATTCTATATTCTTCATCAATTAAAACTCTCCTTTATTTTTCCTAATGTTTGTATGTGATTTTCATTGATTTTTTCTAAAATCTTGAAGCGTTTCGCTTTTCTGTGTTCTTTTCTCAGATCCATTTTTCTACAATAGTATCACCCACATGAGCAAAGTTACACGCAAGCAATAGTAATCCGTCTTATTTTTTTTTCTTCAATTTTGTAACCTATAATTAAAGTCCCCGCGCTGAATAAAGATCCACCCAGAATGCAACGCAGCTTATAGATTGAGCTTTCCTGGCTGACCGCTAACATTGAAAGAGAAGAGGTCGCTTCTCTTCTGTTTCAATGTTAGCGGTCGCCCAGGAAAGGACAATCTATAACCTGCTTTGCATTCTGGGAGGATCTTTATTCAGCGCGGGAACTTTAGCGTTCGAATTAATTTCTTAACGCTACATATTAAAGACACTGTTCTTTGTATTCCTCTATTTCTTTCATCTCTACTGATACTGATCTCTACTGATACTGATGATTGTATCGTGATATCGCAATTCTTTATTCCTAAGTGAACCCGAAATTAAGAAAAACAGAACTTGTTTTATTTTCCAGGCAGCGTGGTTGCAGCATAGCGAGGAAGGAAGTGAGGACGCCATATATGCGAGGGGTGACAAGAGATAATTGGACTCTCGTAATTTTAGTATTAATTTAGTTGGGACTATAATTCGATTAAGAGACGGTCCTCCATATTACCAGGGTAGGATGAGGAAGACAGCGATTTATACGTTGTAAAAGGCTAGCTCCAGGCTCTGTTTCCAGGAATTAAACCAGATATCTCTTGAATTCAAGCAAAACTTGTTTTACGATTAACCCAAAAAACGTTCGTTCCATGCTGGGAATAGTTAGCTAAGATCTCGTCAAACCACCACAGGGCACAACACTATGAAAAATGAGAGAGAATAATTGTAGACTGAAAGTCAAAACCGGGCTAAGTGCCACAACAATCGATTTCCATTTTATTGCTAAAATATGGTCTGTGTCGAGGCCAGTGCGGTAAAAACCCGGCTATATGATATTCAGTCTGCAAGTACTTCAAACTTTAGCCAATTCTTAGATTTTCACTGTAGCCAGTATTAGTTTTCACAAATGTTTCTGCTGTTTTTCTCAGAACTTAGATTTTGGCCTGGTTTTTATTTTCATTCTACAATTTATCTTATCCCTTAGCTAATACTTTGAAAACATTACCTACAGACCGATTCCTAAGCGCTTTAATATTGCGTACCAAACTATAATTTAACTTCAAAAAGAAAGAATAGGTTTTATTAAATAATTAAATTGGTTTTCTTGATATTTATTTTAGTGCATTAAAGATCTGGTTACGTCTCAGTCATTTACTAAAAAGTAACATTCAGCCAATTTTTATTAGCTTCAATATCATATATTTTTTTTTTTACCGTACTGTCTAAAACTCCACATCACAAAAGTCTTTTAGTTGATGTTATTCTCTCTAGATGACGCCACCATATATTATCGCCTTGAAGTAATTTATTCCAAAAATATTATAAATAAATAACACGAAATTTTTTAGAGCAACACAGTCGTCAGATTAAATGTACTGTACATAACAATGGATTCAACAATAATTTTAAACATCATACATTAAAACAAAAACGTTGTTCCCTACGAATATATTTGAAGCCATGGACAGATGAATTCTATCATTTCTTCCTACATTATCGTCTCATTCGTTTAAGAATTATCTCAATCACATAAAATGATTGAACTAAAGAATCAGGTGTGATTTAAATACAATTCCAGTTATTATTTTTCTGAAATATTAAAATAAGATTGGGCTAAAGAATTATTTTCGTTTTCTTTATGTTTAGGAATTTTAAAAATCAACAGAGAAATATTTGCAATGGAGGTATGTGAAAAACATCACGTATTATTAGAATATTAACTTGTAAAATGGTATAAATAAAAACAATTTAAGTTCTTCTTTTATTATCTGTCAACTTCTAAAATATATATATAATATTATTATTATTTTATTATTATAGAAGTTCTTTTTAAAAGTACAATCCATTTGCAACGGTTACATTTCTGTATTCGTCATTCTTTGTCGATTTGTTTATCCATAATTTATTTTTCTTCATTACTTGAGCTCTTATTATAATTAGAACATAGTTCAATATAATGCTCTGTACTTTCTGAAAACTGGTTGAGACTTTTCAAAAAGTTTTACTTAACGAAAACATTTCGTTTTATTTTTGAAGTTAAAACAAGCGTTGAAATTAATAAAAATATAGAATATAAGATATAGGTATTCGATAGATACAAAATTAAAGTTAACTTCGCCAATTAGTATCAATTCGTTTTGTTGAACTAGTTCTTTTTTTTATATATAATTCATCTGAAGGTTCTATCCTAATGTAAATGGGAAAAGACAATGATTGCACTTCTTCGGATATTTAAGTTTTTGTAAACATTTAGTTTGAAAGGTTAAAGAGCTAACTGAAAGGTTGTGACTACATTTTTTCTTCTGATAGGCAGTCTATCATCATCATTTTTCTTTGGGAATCTTCAACGTTTTTCTTCACAAGGGCAGCATTTCTGTGGATTGTCTCTCTGGAGAATTCAACTTAATTCAAACGGGAGGAAGTTCAAGGATCAACCTGGGTCCTTGTTTAGCTTCGGTCACAATTTGTGATGGAAAGGCGAATCTTCACATCGACAGAGCCGTGTCCGAAGTGAACGTCACCGGAGGGTTCACTGAAACCACTTCGGGTCCTGGTTACACATGTCTTAAGACACAGGGAGGTGTTTCCTATGTTAAGATCCCCCGCACAAATGGACGTTTGAAAATACACTTAGGAAAAGGAGTAACATTAATCAACTGTCAGCAGGTGAGAAATAAATCAACGAAAGCGCTTATTCAGTATTTTTTTAATAGACTTTAAATGAATTAAATAGGGCCATAAATTATTTAAAAAACAATACCCGAATATTTAATAAATGAAAACAGGTATTCACAATATTTTCTTAATATTGTTTGGGATCCGACGATTAAGCCTGGATATTTGTGATTGGACAGCCCAGGCTGAAGAGCGTAAATAGGGCGAAACAGCTGCCACTGAATATCTTTTATTATTCGAAATATTTCAAGTAAATTTAACTTGAATCAAAATTACAATATTATAGTAAAACGTTTTCGGTTTGAAGGCTCAAAGTTGAATGAGTTTTATCCATGAGAATAAAATCAACCAAAAACTGAGAAAATTAATAAATTATATCAAATACACAGATATGAATAAAAGAAATAAAATATACAGAAAGAGCAATCAAATGTTATTATAAATGAAACCTTTACTATTTAAATGCTAAATACCTGTTTTTTTATTAATTAGTTCATTAGAATCCTTTTTTTTTCTTGTTCTTCTTGGAATCTTGAAATATGTATCATATATGAGAAGTATATTATATATATATATATATATATATATATATATATATATATATATATATAAAATTTGCCGGACAGCTTTCTGAAATTTAAAAACCAAATTAATTTCAAAAAACTGTTTCTGTGTAAGTATTAACATTCGAATATACAAACACGTCATCAGCGGCATCTGGTGTTGAATTTTCAAACTAAGCTAAAATTTAGAAATTTTATATAAATTTATATTTATATAAAATTTATATATAAATAATTCTCATTTGTTATCGAACTTGATTTGATCTTGACTAAGTGTGGATTTTATTACTTCATACACTATTATTGTATGTTTGTTGTTGTAATCACCTACACATTCTGAATGTGTGCTGATTCAACGTAAAATGTAACCCTGTTTTTTGTCAACAATTCTCAAAGCAGATTTCTATAATATGATAGAGAGGTTTCCAAAAGTGAATTATAGTTAAGTCTAGAGAGATCTAAACAAGATTTCGAGGAGTTTTTGAAAGAAGAAATAATAATCTGTTGAATATTGATATATTTGAGATACTCCCATGATCATTCTAATATTTATTTATCCCATTAAGAGTTTTAAGAGTCAATTTTTATCAATTTTAAAAATGATAGTTATTAAATCAGTGAAATTCATTAGAATTAATGAAGAGGTTTTTCTTAAACATCCCACATATATTGTTGACGTTCTCGTAGTAATAACGTATCAAAAAGTGAAGTTATTACTACAAATACATCTCTTTGAAATAGATAATTTGGATCCTTCTGATGTTTTGTTCGTAATAAATCTCTTTCTAATAAAAGTCTGTATTTCCTTAAACTAATCATCTCAATTTTTAAGAGTTATTTCGAAATATCTTCCTACAATTTCATCGATCATTTATTTTGTCATGTTTCCATCTGCTCAAACCTCATCAGTCATTGATAAAAATATCGTATGTCAGTGGTTTATGTTTTTGGATCGATTAAATGTTTTTTCGTGTGAAGTTGTTTTATTTTTAGTTTTTCTTTTAACAATTTCCACAATAGTGTAAATGCAATTAACATTTGATGAGTAACCTCAAATGTACGGCAACATATTCAGAGGTACGGTAACATATATCGCTGTAGTCGTAACGTCAGTTGGATGAATGTAGGTTTTTCCTTTGGTATTTGTATGGGTGGTGAGAACTAATATGTGTTGCCTGGGGTGGTCGTTATAATGACACTTCCACAAAATTCGTTGTCATTATTCAGTGTTTACAACAAATAAATAAAATCGTGTTCGTCAACATATCTGTTGTTATCGTTCGCAAGTGACCCTATTGTATTACTGTAAAGCAAATTTTTCCTGTTTCCTATGCAAAATGAATCAGAGATTTATTTTTAATACTTTTCACTAATATTAAACAAAAATGAAAAAAAAAAATTATAATTTCGGTATGTTGTTCCCATAAAAACTCCACTTCATGGATAGAAGGGTTCATATATTTTTTGAAGAAAAATTCGGGACACTTTCTGTTTGAATAGACCTAGGAAAGTTTATTGTTTTTCATATTTCAAGAACATCAACAAATGAGTATTGAGTCCTTAAGTTTTTTGTAAAAACACACTTTCTCTTCGTCATTATGAAAATTAAAGCACCTGAAATAATGCAATTAACTTTTTTCCACCTAACAATTTACCGTCCTGGTATTGTGTGTGTAGTATCTTAATACAAGGTCAACTGGATTTCGTTTCACAGCGGAGGCAAAGTATCGCATCCAGTTAGTTGGCTTATGGCCAAATCACACCATCATATTTCTCAGCTTTGTTTTGCTTCACTGAAATGATCATTGTTTTCAGGTAAGTGTTCCCATCATTGTTTTTCACCGTATCGAAGAAATATGATGAAATAATGCGTATGATTGGCAAAGCGTTAGCCAATCAGAGTTGAGCTGGAAAGGCATTGGCGGCAACTCCAAGCCTTTCCCAGTTACGAAAAGACGGCGTGTGTAGTCCGATACTTCGGATTTTCATCTTTTTTTTAGAGGTTAAAATCGTATTTCGGCAACGCATTTTCCGTAGAATTTGAAATGACTTTTAACAAGCTGTGAATCTGTTCAAAAGTAATTATATATTTGTATTCTAGCCTTGGATTCAATCGAAGCGGTGGCCAAAATGGCGCCGGCCGGCTTTTTTGCAATCGGCTGTTGGATCTCTTCTGATTGGAGCTCACTAACGATCATCATTGAAAATAACGTTACGTTTAGACCAGTTCCTAATTTTTTTCAATGATGGGATCAGTGATGAAAATGATCAACAGATGCAAATCACATGATCATAGAGCGTCAATGATAGGGTCAGTGATTAAAACAATGTTAAAAATATGATGGTTTGATTTGGCCTTTAGTAACTAAATCTTAATTACGTTTGTTACCAAGTCCACTAGTGTCACTGTTCTCGCAAAATGACTATATTGCTAACTCTATGGTAAGGACAATCGTGGGAATCAAAGTGGAAAAAATTCATGTGTCAGCATTCCGCCGGCTTTTTTAAAAAACTTTTTTTTCACTCTGAATTTCTTGTATTTATTTTGTTTTTTGGAGGCTTCCATTTTGCTCCCCACGATTGTTCCTATTAACCTACGTACTGAGACCTCGCTGTGTACAGGTGACTACTCATAGCTGCCAAAGAGGGTGAAACAGCTGTTCTACGATGTCATCTAGTAAACACTTGGTTTCGCTCGTTGATATTTGTAATAAGAAGTTACATAAAAATAAGCCGGATTAGCTGAAAATCCCTATATTTTTACGAACGAGATCGGTCGATTTCTAGGGCATTTCGTATGTTAAACAAATCTACAAAATACGGGACAATTCTGCATCCCAAAAAAGTTTACCGGGACGCCGGCACAACCTCGAAATAAGGGAAGATCCCGTAAAATAATGGACACATACGAACCCTAGAGAAAGAGGCATGTAAACACAGGTTTGGAAGGACCTGGTGTACAGAAAGTAGCTGATGTTTCAAAACCAGTGGCGGATTTAACTTTTTTACGCCCCTAGACATAAACCTAATTTGTGCCCTCCTCAAAAGGTAAAAAATAGATTTGAGTAAATCCTATTAAATTATCTCGAAATAAGTTTAGTATAAAATATGTAAGTAAAATTTAAAATGACACAAAATATGCGTATTGAATTTTGCTTCGTTTCTCGCTTTTCTTTTGCCACTTTACGAAATACCCCCCCCCCCTTAATTTTGTACGTTTGTTTTTATCATTCATGTTGCGCGATTATCGGCGAAATAAATTGAACATCGGATCACAATCACAATTATTACAGTACAACTTCAAATGCACCAAGAACACTCATAGAAAATCACTGAATACTAACTTGTTTGCCGTGTACTTTCATCTGTTTTAAAGTCATTACAAAAACTAAGACAGTGCTTGTCTGTGCGTATTTGAGTTTACACGTTTAGTGTTCGATATCAATAACGAGTTGGTAGCGAGTTCACTTGAACACTGTCACTTGAACAGCCTGGAAAATAAAAATAAAGACAGCAACATTATGTATATCATATCAATGTTTCAAACAATTTCGAATATTAATTTCATTATTAACAAACTATTTCAAATATTACAGTCAAGATATTTAAAGTACAGTCACTGTAAAAACAAGAAATTCAATAAACAGAATAAAAATTTGGCCGCCCCCTCAAAGCCGCCTCCCCCAGGCACTTGCCTTGTGTGCCTATATTGTAAATCCTCACTGTTCAACTCAAGGAGTAGATTAATAGTGATTTTATTCAAGTTGACATCTAACAGTAGATGTAAAATCATAAACACCAACTTCCTATGAAAAGACTGCAGGATTGTTCTTCTCAAAGACTTCATCACCCTAAAATTTGGATGAATGGATATTTCGAGAGTGTTTCTGGGAACATAGCCGTAGTACAAACTACACATAAAGCAGTTTTGTTAAAATATAACTTCGGATTGTAATCGATCAGAAATGGTAAGGATTTGGTTTATTGTAAGCTTACTTTTTTTAATATTACAACAATTCATATGTGAGAATGCACCTCAGGAATTGAACTGTTAAGACAATGTAAATTTGAGATATGGACCCATTTAAACTGAAGGTTGTAGAAAGATTCTAAACGCCTTCTATGCAAAGCTTGTAAGATGAATGTAAGGGATAAAACTCTTTGGGATTAGATTACACCTTGAAGGAACTCGAATCCTATTGAAAATCTGTGGGATTAACTAGCAACTGAAAGAACGACAACTAATCACGTGACTTATGAGTGCTTTTATTGGTTGTTTAGTATTGCTGTTGTAATTCATGTGAATAGAAATATGTTGATTTTCGTTGAGATATTGCTACCGTGTTTTTGTGTCGAGCACAAACGGACGGTGGTGGGGTAACGGAATGCGACTGAACACGGAGGTTCTAAAATAACAGAGACTTTTACTTACTCGGTTAGGATAGAATACAGGTAATTGCGAATGAGAATAAGCGAATCTTCGGTCCGTCAGAGTTGTCTTCCTCCAGTTGGCGGGACGTCCGGATAAGTCCACGGTGAATGCGTTTCCTTAGATCGGTCACGGAAGTTGTTCCCCGTCGTCTTAGGCCTAACACCGAACTTCTTCGAAACTCTGCGGCGAAGGGATGACTTCTCACGGCAAGGGTTGACTTTTCCCGTTGCCTTCGGCTGATGACCGGGCCTCTTCGAACACTGCGGCGAAGGGATTACTTCACACGGCAAGGGTTGACTTTTCGCGTTGCCGTCCAATGTTACTGGAACCGCTTCGGTAATACCAAGCTTCACAGCTGAAGTCTTCTCTGTCCCGGTTGGGAATCCTGACGGGTCCTTTTCCAAATATACTACAGGATACTGTCTCCCGGTCGGGCGCCAAACGATGCTACCGTCTCCCGGTTGGGATTCTTCAGAGAGCTGTACGTCACGCAGTCGATTAAGCTTCTATGTTCGGTTAGGACGTTTCTTCTCCTGGGCACCTGCCCACGTCTGGATTTCGAACGTTCTCTCCCGAAAGAATGCCTTGCTTCTGGACTCCTGTCCAAAGTCGAATAGGAACGCACCTCTTCGGATGAAGCCCCTGTTGCTGGGCCACTGCCTGAAGTCCAAGTCGTTCCGCTCTGTTCTCCTTCCAATGGAGCCTCTGAATGGGCGGTTGCCCCACGACGTTCTCGTATACTCCGCTCCTAACGGAGACCCTCTGTATGGGCGGTTGTCCCTTGATGTTCCGCTCTCTTCTCCTCTCAACGGAGATCCTTTATCTGGGCTGTTGCCCGAAGTCGTTCTGCTACACGTTCCCCTTAGTGGAGTCCTTCCTTCTGGGCGGATGCCCACAGACGAGATGCTGTTCAGGCGCTCTGCGCCTGGTTTTATAGGCGTTGATTGCCTCGAACAAGGCTCAGGACTGGTCGACTCGATAGAGGTAAGCTAGATTGGTCGAGTTGACTCTGCTGAACGGGGGTGGTCCAAAATCGCAGGTAACAATATTTCAGGGATAGTTAACTTTTGTTTGGGGAGGTTGTATTTGAATTTAAGTAGATTTAAGAAGAAGAAAAATTAATTATTTAATATTTTTATTATTAGATGAAGACTTACAAGAAAGAAAACAAAGTGGTCTCTATTGGTACTGGACACCGTCACGAATATCTAGCTAAGGTAATAAATATCAAAGTAAAAAAGTGGTTTCTTAGTGTACACAAAATTAAAGCGACTCCGTACATGTTTCATTTTCGGCCACTACCTAAAAGAAATAAAGTGACCTTAGACCTGAACTCGTAATTTTCCGAATTCTTCATTCAAATCACAAGAGTTCCAATAAAGTATGTCTCATATCTGTCCGACTTGTAGTTTGGAGATGTCGAAGTGGTTACGAACAGAATGAACTAAAAGTGCTTCCTCTCTATTTCCATGTACTGGATTTCTAAAAAATTGATTTTTATTAGCATTGCACAGCTTAGTCCTGTCGCTGATCGTAAGGAATAAAGCTGACTTTTCTTCCAGCTTTGTATCCGACTCTTTGCAAAGAGAAAGCTGTGGTTTCCCATTGCCTTCCGTAGGCTCTCGGAAGGAAAAATTCACGAGGAATTATCTTGATCTGTTTCTTCAATTTTCGATAGAAACTGAAAAAACAAACGACCTTTCCTTACCTGGTGTTCTAATAAAGGATGGTTGTTATTAGTTTGCCGTTGCTAGGCGACAACGCAACTATATTTAATTAAAATGTCAAATCGTAAATGTTTCGTTTATAAGGGATTAGAATGAAGTGAAGGTTAACATGTCAACAATACGTCGATTTTAAAATATCTGTTGTAAAATATTCCAAAGATCCTTTCATTTCAGTGAATTTTTTAAAAAAATAACAATTAGTTCATCTACAAACGATTGATTTTTGAAATTGTTGTAGGTTCAGTTAGTTTCCAACCGATGCATCATTGATGGGCGTATGTTTGAAAATGGCCAAGAGCTGCCCTGTCTTCCCACCTCTTCCTGTCTTCCCACTTCTTCCTGTCTTCCTACTTACACTTGGAAAGATATGTCCTGTCTTCCCACTCGGGGAACCAAACCAACGGAAGACAATAAGGTGGGTTTGCTAACGTTTTATACAAAGAGATTTTATTCAAAATGCTTTGAAGATATTTTTTAATTTTCATTTAGAATGCCTTTATTTGTAAAAAAAAAATATTCAATTAACATTTGAATTAATTCAAATTTCAGTTTAAAAGAATAGAAATCGATTAAAGAAATTAATAAAAATAAATTTATCAAAAATAAGAAAAGAATAACTATTTTTAGGAATTTTTACATTAATAGTGTGATGATTTGTGGAGTTTTATCGTAGTTTTATTTATTCCATTCTATTTTATCCTATTTAATCTTATATTTTACTGTTCTGATCAATCGTTATTCAATCTACTGCAGATTTTAAATATTTTCCGTTAACGGTCAAATTCTGTTTGTTTATTTTTAAATTCTATCCGTTGATGTGCTCCCATAATTCCCTTTAATTCAAATACTACAGTTAAA
>JAFIDM010010028.1:34355890-34393084 GCA_023159025.1 Thereuonema tuberculata | reverse complement strand
CTTTGATCAGTAAGTATATTTTAACCAATATCTTATTTATTGTTGAACATTACTTTGGCCTTGGAGGGAATCAATGGAATCGGTCTTCTTTCAGTGATTTCAAATATCTGGATTCTTATCGAATGGATCATTTTTGTAAAAACAAAAATTAGTTTTTATTCTTTATTTATTTTTTTCGTTTGACTGTTTATACTTTTAGAAGGTGTTTGACTTTCATTCTATTCTCTTTCTGATGCTGGTGCAACTGAATAAGATGGAAGGAGTGAAACAGCAAAATTACGAACAATTAAAAATTTCTGGAAAAGTAATTCTAACCAGTGAAACAATTGAATAAGCCTTTTATTACACAGATTATTTAAAACTATGGATTAAGAAAATAGCACCTGTTCTCTCAATTCTTAAAACAGCCTGAGGATATTTTCTTTTTTACGATGGTATTTAAAATCGTCCTCATGCTATACTGTTATACAGTCGACCACATAGAAGTTTAATGTATTGATTAGTAAATCTATCTTCACATCAGCCTTTGATCTGACATACATAATTCTATCTGATCACTGTTATTAAGCAGACAAATAAACTTCCCATAGCCGTAATTGAATAACTCGTAATTCAATTCTTAATGCTAAAATATATCTAGTCCACATATTGTAGAAGTTGTTTTTTTTTTTACTGTAAACTGTGCTTGCAAGTGATATTCAAGAGTTTGAGAAGGCTCATCTTTTGTAATGTATTTCTTTCATTTAGTTTTATGGCATTATGGTTCTTCATTCAGGTTTACATCCCGTAAAACCCGAAAAACCTGAATGCATACATAATACAGTAAAACCCCGTTTATCCGAGCCCTGATTATCCGAGTTTCCGCTTTAACCGAGCTATCAAATATTTCTAGGATTTTTTTTTTTTTTTTTTTCGCAAATTAATCTTTGTTCGTCTAGTCATATGACCCCCTACCTAGAATCAGGGAATGGTTTCGACACCAACAATCCTGGGTTATCCTTAAAAAAAATGGCGAAACATTGCTGCAGAAAAAAGTAATGTAAAACAAAAAACAATTAAGGACTTTTTTAAGTAAAAGAACTCTTTCAATATGAATTGTATGTGGTGTATCTGCATAACTTTTGTATTTTTTAAAATATACGTTTAAACCTATACGATTTATTTTATTTACAATTTTCGGTTTAACTGAGTTTTTCGGTTATCCGAGTTAGTCTTGGTCCAATTAACTCGGATAATCAGGACTCTACTGTAGTTTCTTGACAATAATAGTTTCCAGTTCAAGGGGTTTGTATTTTGTTGACAGTAAATTAACATAAAAGATTTTGCTTTAGTGCACTAGAAATGCACATACAAAATATTCATAAATGATCTGATAGTTTCAAGACACTCTTTGCACACTCCATCTTCCCAGGGATGGAGGATGACACAAAAAATATGAAGAAAAAGGAAGGAAATTTAACAGTAATGGACAATGCAGTGTAAGGCCATATTAAATTCCCTTCTATGTCAACAATTCCCCTGAAGTGCACAAAACACTCTAAAACTGTAGGAACTTCATCACTTTTGTAACTCTTTCTTTTCTCCTGCACTCCCTAATTGAACCTCACTTTCAACATACCTTCCCTCATCATGTCGTCCTAAATGTTGTCTGTATGTCCTATATGTTTGTGCCGTCCCTGATGAAGGAATATGCACAGTATTCCGAAATTGTCGGATTATTACTAAATATAATTCTCTCAACTATTTGTAAGTAAGTGCGTTTTATTTATTTATATTTTTCTTTATCTCATTCCACGCACGTTAAAGCCTTCTTTGGCCCAAGGTTGTTACATCTTTCTCCCTTTCCTACTTCCTTTATTTTCATCATTTTCTTTGCACGAAAAATCTTCAGAAATACTTTTTTTTATCTCTGTTTCCTCATCCATTGTATAAATTCTTTGTCTTCTTGAAACAGATGCTTTTGTGAGGCTCCCACAGTGCTTAAAAAAAAATAGTGAAATAATACAGTGTGCAAGGAGCATATGAGAAGGGCAGGCGGCCAGTTACTTCGCTTGCCTTTCGAATGCTCACTGCTACAAAAGAAAGGCAAACTCTGTGCCAAACAAAAACCACTTGGCCCATCTCTTGAAGGAACAGGCTGAAGTCCGCTGAGGAAGCGAGGCTCAGCAACAGTTCGCATCCCCGAGGATCTCGTTGCATCTAAAGAGCGTTCTTCGAATCTTCAGGCTTACATAGTGAAAAGTGCGTCTCTACAGATCGAAACCGGCTATCTCAACGAGGAAATCCTCATGTGAACTCTGTAGTGTTTTGGTGCATAGGAACACCACTACTGAGTACCACCAGTATTGGATATTTATGTATATTCTCTTATATTTTATTTTATTTACTTCGTTTCAAACCCCTGGGTAACGTATACTCTCATTATACTCATCTACCTGTAAATATATATATTATTATTTAGTTTTAATCAATTTTAACTCAGTAACTTGTTTATTGACCCTTGCACTGACAAGCATTGAGGGATGAGCTCTGCATTAGTGGTGAATGCCCAAGGCAAGTCTCATCAGACACACTTCTTCCGCAACCAGACTACACGTCGTCACCAGCCCATCCGGCCTTGTTCACAAAACAGTTCCCTATCCTCACCCATAGCTTCACAGACAATTCACCACCTCCTTTTCCCTGAATCCTTTGCTTATTTCTAAGTTCTTAATGAGGTAAAATCGGGCCCAGCTGCCTCATATTGTCCTTCATACATACAACTATGTTAATTCTCCTTATTCTAACCCTCTCCTTACATGTATGCCTACAAACCACGGCAAGGCGATGCAGGAGGATATCTTTTGAGGAGAAATGATAAAAAATATGTTGAATCTCTAGCTGTTAATGATTTTTCATTTATTTATAAATTTTAAGAAAATTACACTTTTAAACCAATGAACAAGTTGTTGTTATACAACAAGAAAATAGAAATGCACATAAATAAACAAAATTCACTGAGCTTTTTTTTGGTATTCAATACTGGGAATCCAAGACAGCACTGTTTCGGGTTGCTAATTTCTTTGTTCTGTAATATTGTAATGGTGCACATAATAGTCTGAGAAAGTCTTATACTGCGTTAATTCTGAATATATTAATTCTCCAGTTTGCTGTTAAAACACTTTGTGCCATAACATCAAAAAATTGTTTAGAAATATCCTCAAAACTATTTAAAAGAAAAATCTGTTCTTTTTCCATATAATGTCTTTCCGTTTGCTTCTGTATTACTTAAGAAAAGCTCAATTGTTTTACATAGTAAAGACTAAAGCATTATTTCTTAAATATTCTTGATGGCAGTTGTTTCAAAACATTTTTTTGGAGAATTAAAGAGATTAAGCTTAACAAAAAAAAAAAAAAAATACAATTGGAACAGCCATTTGATTTGTAACTTTTTATTTTTAATTCTTTTTGAGTTTTAGGGCGATGTGCACCAAGCTTTCGTTTGACAACTTTGAGGGTTGTCAAATCTCCCCTCAACCGACATTTTCTGTATATTAACATTCGTTAGAGGCTTAACAGTTGTTAAACCGCTAATGAGTCATCAAATTTTAGTGGCAAGAATCTGGCCCATCAAATCACTCGTCAACTTCCATCAGCCACCATGCCGTTCAGCTTTTTCAAGATGGCTCACATTGGCTTCAATTGAAACCGACTCTTGTGTGAATTAGATGAAATTAGTTGTATTTTTTTCTATGGAAAGCTCGAAAAATAACATTTAAATGTGTTTACTTCCTTTGAAAGTTCTAGCCTTGACAATTCTTGTCTTCCAGAAAAAAATTCTGTCCACGTGTTTTGTTTTTTTTTTCCTTTTCCATGGAAGCTGCCATTTTGAAATGATGCTAATATTATTAACCAATCACAGCCAGTTTTAGAAACATGGTAGGCTATGAAGTACTCTTCAGTGAAGTTTTGTTAAATTGTGTTTGATACACTCTTTTTTTATTTGAAAGATTGGTTGAGATTAATGGCTCATCAGTTGACAAGTGATTTGATGGAACTTTGCTGCATGCAAACCTTAGTCTTTCAGCCAATTTAATTCCGGAATATCAATAAAAGTCCTTTATTTCTCTTTTGTGTTATTGAAATTGCGTAATCTATTAATAATTTGTCATATAGTTGGGTATTAGAATTAGAGGATATATTCATAACTGCTGAACTAAAATAGATTGTTGCATTAATCAAATTCTAAAACAATATCTTACCATTCAGTGATTGTGGAACAGAATCCTTTAGTAATGATAGTTCCTGCTTTCAGAACTAAGAACAAATATTTAATGATTTCTAATTCTGAAACTTACATTGTACAACTGTGTTTGGATTTGAAGATCATCATTCTGATATAATGATAATTCGTTGTATTAATTTAAAATTTCATTTTATTTCAGGTGTGGACCCTGTCAAAGAATAGCTCCTTTATTTGATCAGCTGAGTACAAAATATCAACGTGCAGTATTTTTAAAGGTGGATGTGGATCAATGCCAGGTAAAAAGATCCATAGGCATTTTACTATGTAAGGAGTCGACTATTTATCTTTTCAAGTCGTCAACTAATGACATAAATAGAAACACGTTTATTTCACTTTGAAAAATTATGATTTTACTGTAGGTAATGACAATGGGGATGTTTAAGGTTCTTTGGTTCCAGGCTAAAAAAGTCACGTGATGAAGGGACTCACGTTTTAATCCTTCCTAATACTGCTGAATTTCGGATCTTTATTCAAGAAGATTCAAACTAGAATTCTAGTTTGAATCTTCTTGAATAAAGATCCGAAATTCAGCAGTTTTTAGGAAGGATTTAAAACGTGAGTCCCTTCATCACGTGACTTTTTTAGCCTCGAACCAAGGACCTTAAACATCTCCATTGTTCTAATAGGTAAAGATTTTAAAGAACGTAAAATATTACATGAATTCTACATTAATATAACTAAAATAATATAAGACACATTAACAAAGCAACCAGATTATGAAATTGAAAAATAGGAGCATCTTGCATCAAAAGCAAAATTCTCTTACTAACAAGGAGAGGTCATACCCTGTATCTCTCCAAAATCAATGCCATTTTGTGGGATGAAAGTACACATGGAGTACTTCAAAAATATATATGGGTTGTGGGGCTAACCCTCAAAAGTTTTCGAGATATTTGAGATTGTTTTCATCGATTTTTGAGTATTAGCCTATTAACTTTCTGTTGTTCAACTCCAGTACTTGTTGGTGTGGTGTGGTGGTTAAGACTTCTGCCTAACAATCTCAAGCTAGGCGAACACCATCCAACATGTTCGTGTGACATGTCTGATGGAAACGTGTTTGATGAGAGTGCCAGGGTCGACAACAGGACATTCAACGCACGTCTTTCGGAAATCCAACCAATAAAAGCACAGAATTGAAATACGACACTGAGGACATCATTCGTAGTTTGCTGCCCTGATTATCCCAGTTCCACTTCCCTGAAAACCATCAAGAAGTTATTATTGTAATAACAAATATCATCATTCGACAGAAAACAATCTTTACACTGAAATATAGTAATTTTATACATCAAAATAATCTAGAAAACATTTTGAAGAAGGAATTTCGAACTATATTGAATGATATTATGCCGGTTTCTCATCTGTGAAACAGCAAAAGTAATTTTGAAAGTTTTGAATTTGATAATTATTGAAGCTTTTAATATGGCAAAATTCACATTCAGAAATTAACAGAAATTTAGCAAATCCATCCTAAGATGTTTTCTTTTTGAATTCTTAGATTTATTGGGATTAATTCTTCAATTCTTTAACTAGCGAGCGATCGGCTATCCCAGAATTCCATGCGAACACAGTCGATGCTGTGAAATTATGAAAAAAATCTAGTTTTTAAAAACACTTGATAAATTCTGACGCATGAAATTGATGCATTTAAGTATAAACTTTATTTTTGAAAGGTAATCTCAATACTGTGATGATAATTTTGTAATCGCTCTCCATTCAGTTGAAGTGTGGAGACAATCAAAGTGGAGCCATTTCTACGAATGGGCATGACGTCACGACCGATATGTTCCAAAGCTCCACTGGATTGGCTATTTTTCGCCCGACCAAATGCCAAAATAAAAATGACCGACCGAATTGTTTGGCAAGCAATGGTCAGTCAAAAACCTGTCGACAAGGTCTCGTGCGATATGTTGCATGGACAACAAGGCTTTTTGCTTCATCGTGTTCGCCCCATTTCAGGATCCAAAGTTCAAGTCTGGTGAAGGGAAACCTTTTTTTTTTTTTTTTTTTCTTTGTTTCTTTTCTTTTTTCGCTCTTCTTTCTGTAAGATAATGTAGGTTTTATTCTTTTTTTTTTTCCCCAGTTATTATATGAACATTAGGCAGAAAAAGAATACATAATTAGAAATAAATAATAAAAAAATTATTAATAAATACTTGAAACTTTTACGTGTGCTGATCATGTCTTCAGGAATCAAACACCAAGCCGACACACCTGCTTATTTTAAATAATATATTTAAAACATAATTTAAAAATACAACGACCAAGGTTTCAGTCACTATAGCGTGACTATTTTCAAGTGAATTTGAATTACAATGTATCAATGTTATATACAGAAAGAATTATTCAAAATACAGCGTGCTGCATCATATGACGTGATCAGTCTTGATTTGCATGTCTTCACAATCTTAAACCTCCTAGTGTTGGAAAGTTGAAGCTGCCTTGCGATCATCTCATTGTCTCGTACTGTTGTTGTGATGAGCTTTTGCTTTTTTTTTTTTTTTTCCCCTTCTTTTTCTTCTCTCTTCCTTTCTCATTGGAACTGTTGTGAAGGAACATACTGCTACCTTGGGCCGTGTACTGGTAAACAATTAAGATACTGCAACGAAAAAATTTATATAAACCAGAAAGTTTAAAATAAAAATAAAATTAAAAATTTTAATTTTTTTTTTTTTTTTTTAAATTTTAAAAACCAACTTTATGGTTTAAGATAATTAATTTTTTTTTTCTCTCATCTTCTTCTTGAAACCATATTCAGCCATAGTTGGTACGGTTAACCATTCATTGTAAGCACCATTATTTTAACAACTAAAAGAAAAGTTCGTTAAATGGAAAATTCATTAAATAGATTCATCTTTTAAAATTACTTTAAACTACATTAAACAGATTTAAAATACATAAACAATAAATATTATTAAAAAAAGTAATAATTTTAATGACATATTGCATACATTACCACATGCGTACTTAAATTTTACTAATAAAGTCTGTTAATTTTGTCAAGAGTATTTTTTTTTAAGTGTTTTCGCTCTTAGTACGCATCTTTGCAATGCACCAAAAACCTCTTCAGTATTTTCTTCAAATTGTAATCCGTGTCGGATTGTTTCAAATGATTTTAGCATTTCATCATACGAAGGTTTTTTTGATTTCTGCATCATGATCATTTCCATTTTCATCATCTTCATCGCAATTCATTGCTGTATTGTTTTTATTTTTCACACTGTCCAAAATATATGATTCAGTTAGTGTTTCTGAGGTCTCAACTTCAAAATCAATTGAAAGATAATCTTCAATCAGCACATCATCGTTAATTTCTTCTTTTTCCCTCAGCTGTATCCACATTTCTTTCATTTCCTCTGAGGGAATAATAATAATAAAAACATTATAAGGAGAAAAAAAAATAGATACCACGAAAAAGTTCGTTAAATAGAAAATGCACTTCGCTATTTGGGGTTATTTTTACGAAGAAATTAGCAAAATGTTCTTGGTTCCAAAGAAAAGTTCACAAAATAGAGATCTGCCTGTATAAATTTATTGAAAATTATTTTAATATATTAAAAATAAAATACTTTTTAATAAAAAATGTTAAGGAGAATATTATTTATTTATTTCTAATCGTATATTCTTTTTCTGCCTAATGTTCATAACATATAACGGGAAAAAAAAAAAAAACAAAGCTACATTATCTTACAGAAAGAAGGGGGGAAAAAAAAAGAAAAGAAACAGAAAGGTAAAAAAAAAAATGTTTCCCCTCACCTGACTCGAACCTCTGATTCTGAGATTGTGAGGCGGAAGTCTTAACCATTCACTAACACATACTGAAGTTAAACAACAGGAAGTTAATGAGTTAATACTCAAAAATCGATGAAAACAATCTCAAATATCTCGAAAACTTTTGAGGGTTGATCCCACAACCCATATATATTTTTGAAGTACTCCATGTGTACTTTCAACCCAAAAAATGGCATTGATTTTGGAGACATACAGGGTATGACCTCTCCTTGTAAGTCAAATTGCTAACTTAAAACAATGCCAACTTTCAAAAAATTTGCATGGTAAGAGCACATAAGATGTTAAGAAAAGTAATTATTGATTCACTTATGTTAATGATTTTTGGCCTATAGTTCCTTTGGTCTTATTTTTACTAAAAATCAATAGGGTCTTCCTTGTAACCAAAACCATCTACGAAAGTTTTAGCAATTTTTGGAACTAATAGCTTATTGAATTAACTTGACCCCAGTTGGATAAACAATCAACCGATGTTTTTATTTAATCCCTAGTACTTAATCTACTGATGGGAGAAGTATCGAAATGAATAGAAACCCTTCTTGTGAAATCACGCACTCACTTCTAAAATTTCATCTTAGTTCTATAATTTCATTACAGTTTTTGAAATACTTCAGTTACTATATTTTAAGGACAACATATTTTTGGCATTTTTTTGCCCCTACTATCTACCTAAATCAAGTCGACCAAACCTGTTATTCCTGCAGTAAGGTTTATAGGTTGTAGGGTTCCTATCACGTGGGTTTAAAATGTCTGTCTGAAATTTTCAATCCATGATACTAATTCTCTGGTATTTATTTATTTAATATTGAATAAGATAAGCTTGAGTTCCTCCAATAATTTCATCTCAAAAAATCAGTTTCTGTCTTTGATTTTTAAGACTTATTTTGTCATCATTGCAGACATAAGCTAAGAATAGTAAAAGTTTTGTTTGTTAATATTGTTGGGTTGGTTTTTTTTTTTGGGGGGGGGGGGGGGGACAAAATGCAACTCGGCAGACATTTTGCCATCACAAAAAACCTACAAACTATAGCTTTTCGAAATCTTGAATGTTTGAAGTAAATCGGCAATTAGAATAGTTATGGGGGAGTGGGGAAATACACTCTTTGGACATCAAGAATTTTAAACAAGATTTCTGAGTTTAAAAACATCAAAAGAGATCTTAGAGAATTTGATATTGTTTGTTTGTTTTTTTCTTTAAGTTTGTTCACTGATGATGCTGATGTAGCCGACGTTTATAATTTTTTTCTCCATATGATTGTTATTTAAAGACTGAACTTTATTCCCATTGTCTTAATTCCTCTGTATGTTATTGAACCTCTCAAATACAGGTTTTATAGTTTTGTATGCAGTGATTTCAGTACTGTATACTGATGCCAAATCTTTGTTTAATGGAACTAAGATTTAAAGTCGTATTTTTAGGCTGTCTAGAATGAAATGGCAAATTTTATAGGTAAGAAGTTTTCTGCCTTGCCAGTCATATGTTTACCCTTCTGAATGTCATACTCAGATTGTGCTGTCAAAGAGTCCTGTCTTGCGAGTTAACTATGGAAAATTTGCATATTTTTTCCGAAGTAAATTAAAAATTGGACAAACTGCAACTAAGAAGGTCACATTTTATCAATAAAGCTTTTGCAGATTGTAGTGACAGAACAGACAAAGTTCGTTCAAAGAAGTTCATTCCAAAACGTAAGGTTGAATAGTCAACCATGTTGTCATCCCAGAGCTTCTGTCAAAATTAACTATAGAAAAGCATTTATTGAATTGAATCGTTGTTAAACTGTATGGGAGATTCATAGTAAACTAAAAGTAACTTCACTGGCTGTCTTTGACCAAATAATTTTTTTTCGGTAAGGCTAAGAAGCTGATACACATGAAGTTCATCTGGAGCTCTACTCTTCTCTTCTGGTGCAGAACTAAAGGGATCTATTTCTTTGTTGAATTGTAACCTATGACAAAAAATGAATCCTCCAGGACTCAAATCATTGACATAATGGATCAGTGGCTCAAAGCAGAAACACTGCCAAAGCACATGCATCAACAAAATCTCCGTACTAAAACTGATGTGTTAAATATATACAGTACATCTCTATTATTATATATTTTTCATTATATTCTTCATTATATTCTCTATCTTCTTTTATTTCGATCAGCTACAAATTCTTTACTGATCTTCAGGTATATTTTTTAGGGATAAACCCCTTCTATAAAATTCGTAAAGATTTAAAGCTAATAGTTTACGGCATAACAATTTATACTCAATAATATCTTCGTATTCTAAGCAATAAAAGATATCACTTCAAAAATAATGTAACCAACAATTTATGAATTAAACACATTGTATTACATTTATTTAAAAGAATTTCTCTATATAAAAAATAAATTTAACGTGCTGTGAAAATAGCAAATAAATAAAGGAAAAGAAAAACAGCACCTGAACAAAAGAAGAAGAAAAAATTGCCTTTCTGATTTTAGATTATGGGGAGGAGTTGGGAACGGCCGTTTCGTCCTGCAACGGACTCATCATCCCAACCCTGCCTCACCCTAACCGAATCAGAAAGGCAAGATCTTCTTAGTGAGAACCCCTGTCAATCTGGCAGTGGTCCCACTCACAACAAAAAACAAGAAAAAATAAATTGCTGCGTCTTTTGTTCAGGTGCTGTTTTTCTTTCCCTTTATTTAATTTCTCGATATTACTTATTTTTAAATAGACTTATTGAATACTCATTAATTTTGACCCCTTTTTCTTTATTCATACATTTGAAGCTATTTATAATTAAAACTTCCATAATAAAACGTTCTTTATCATTTTTTTTCCTCCTATAATAATAATCGTATCCAGATTATGATTATTTTTGCAGCAATGATCCGCCCAGTCAGATAGTTATTGGCTTATATGAATCGACAAACTAACATATATTTACACAGATAATTCACATAATTTAACAAATACAATTGCTTGAAAGCATCTGTTGTGTTCACCAGATGAACCTTCAAACATTTTAATTTTTGTGATTATGTTTAAATATTTATTTTTCATATTTAATAAATATGTAGTATTGTTATTCACTTGCACATAACAAATAGTTTAAATTTCTGTGTTTCTTTATAATATCTACTGATGATCTTTTTACAAATTCTGTAATTAAATTGCTTTGATAAGGTTATTATTGTATTGCTTCTGTTATTTATAATTTATAATGTCATGTGATGCATCAGATTGTTTACTCACTTTGGACTGAATTTTAATTCTTTTTTAACAGGAAACAGCTGCAGTGCAAGGTGTTACAGCAATGCCTACCTTTATTTTTTATCGGAATAAAGTGAAGGTTGATCGTATGACTGGTGGCGACGTTGACGCCTTAGAAGCCAAAATAGTTCAATTGCTTGGATCCGATGTGTCTGGAGATAACGATCTTGGAGTACCAGGACATGTAAGAGAACTAATACTTTGTTAATAGGTTTTTATTTTAAGAAAAACAACAACAAAAAAACCACCAATTTCTGTACAAAATAGCAAATTTTTAGAGATCACTTGATCTCACTTTTAATTATTTGAATTTTTGAATTTTGAAGGATGTTTCTAAGTCGTATTAACAAAAGAATTTTGTTTTTAATTCATTATTAAAGATCCTCCTTCATTTAACTTGTTTCAATTTTTTTCATTTCATTTCTTCTATGAAGTGTGAAACATCAATACTGCCAATTGTTTTGAAATATAAGAATGTGTTGCACATATGCAACTAGGGATGAATGATTATGACAATATATTTTGTTTGATTTTAGCAACTGAGCTGTAAAAAAAAAAGAGGCTTCAAATAAATTTTGATGATTCTATCAACTAAATGGTTGGTTCCGTGAAGTAGTTCAGTCGGCAAAAGATCCTGAAGAACAGGGTTCATATTGCTACCCTGTACATTCCTCAATCCATATAACCCATTTGCATTCTATTACAATTGATTATCTATTCCTGAAAAAATAAGTCTTTAGATTTCCATTCTCTAGATGTTCTTTCATTTGTTATCCACACCATTCAGTCACTGTCTTGACATTGGATTATGTAGAACTTTTAACCACTATACACTGAAGCTCGGTTATAACGCGATCTTTCGGATCCAAGATTTCGAAGATCGCAATATAACCGAACTTTTATTACTTCGCGATGTCAAATGTCGTATATCGCACCCTTTTATCGCCCACACGATTCCAAATTGATTTAAAATGGTCATTTCGCGATTACCTACATCATTTAGAGTTATGTGAGAGAATTTTATATTTGTAAATACCTAAATCATTACCTTTTGAACACTTTGATGGGATATATTAGCCAAAATCGATTTGGCGCCGCCATCTTGGCATCTTGTACAAACGACGAGTCAAGTGGATCGAAACTAGGTATTCATACGCCTATTAGATTACATGGGCCTCTTTACTGGTTGTCTTTGGCAGAAAAATAGATCTCGATATTCATTTTGGTTAAACGAAAAAGTCTGCGATTCTGGTATTTTTTTAAAAATATATTGTATTTGACGCATTTTCGTGACATTAGGGTGGGTATAGAGTCTCAATTACTGTAAATAATAAGGAAACGAGCATATTAATTTACACCTTTGATTTGATTTTAAGCGAAAAAACAGTAAATTTTGCAATTTTACAATTATACACCTTTTTCAAAATAAAAGGGGTCCAAGACCAAATCGCGTTATATCCGAATTCGCAATATAAACAACCGCATTATAAGCGAGCTTCAGTGTATTGTTAACAAAGACGGATGCCAGTATGAGTATAAAATAAGACCACAAATCTTTTCTCAATGTTTGAAATACACACATATTTTCCTTTGTGATCAAATTTTGCCTTTTGTGGTGAGCCTTTAGCTGCCGAAGGATTTCTTTTTGCACAATTTGTTGTTTTCATTTTCTTTACTTTTGTTTGTGAGAGGTCACATCTGATTAAATATAAGCATTTTTAGCCACTGGCATTTAGGTCAGGCCTGAATATTTTGATAATGGTTGAAGATTATCATTTACTT
The DNA here is from genome assembly GCA_023159025.1 of Thereuonema tuberculata. Classification (NCBI taxonomy): domain Eukaryota; kingdom Metazoa; phylum Arthropoda; class Chilopoda; order Scutigeromorpha; family Scutigeridae; genus Thereuonema; species Thereuonema tuberculata. The sequence continues at coordinate 34,379,981 of JAFIDM010010028.1, read as the reverse complement.
CAATCAAACATTTAATATATACAGTGTATATATGAATGTACGGGAAACCACCCCAGTATCTTTCCCTTGTAATTCTAGGGAGTCTGCTAGGGGTTCGCCGTCTTGGGAACACTAGCGCTCCCTGGAGCACGGAGGCTTCGGCAACGAAGCTCGCACTTCGGTGCGAACCGACCACACACACACATATATGAATGTATGTATATGAGTGTGTGTGTTCGTTCTATTTTAACAAATCATTTTTAGTCTACTGCAGGATGTAGTTTGTGTAAAGCAACATATATGCCAGATTGTTTCCTGAAGACAATATACACTGCAGTGCCAGAAAAACTGAGACAGATGCTTCCATTTCCAATATTTGCAACTATACCTTCGCATTAAATTGTATCTTCTGCAGTTGAATTACATTTAATTCACTGCAATCTGTTGTTGTATAATTTGCAGTGACAATGACAGCATATCGCACTTCATGCAGCTTTGAACAAGGCATGATAATATGTGCCAGAGGGATGGGTCATTCCATTTCCAAAATCAACATGAAATTTGAATTTTCATTAGCAACAATTTCAAGGATGTACTCGCACACATCCTACCCAGGGTCCAGCCTCCAGGCTGATCTGGTCAGAACAGAAGCCCTATCCCGAGAATTTCAAGGGAGAAGATACTGAGGTGCGTTTCCAGCGCTATCCCTCAGGATGCCATTAGGGAATGACGTCAGACTGAAGAGAAAGTGAAGAAGAGGCTGACTACACAGGAAAGGAAATTTGAAACATCCATGCTCTCGACCGGGATTTGAACCCGGGTACCGGCACACTGGCCACACGGCAGACCGCTGCCTGAGAACACACGACCACTACGGCACGGCTCAAGGATGTACTGTGACAAAATAAACATTAGGGAAGACATCTAGCATATGATACCATTCTGGCTGACAAAAAAAAAAAACTGAATGATTATGGGGAGCATCATCTGCTATGTGACAGTGCAGCAGATAACAGAACAATTCAATGCTATGGCCATACGCAATGTCAGCATTCTGTCAGTACAAAATCTTCTTTCTTTGGGGGGGGGGGTATAGGAGTCGACGACCCACTTGTGTCCCATTGCTGACCGAATAGCATCAAGGCTCTGTGTCACCTGGGCTTGTGAACACTGCCACTGAATGTAAGATGACTGGAAATGTATAGCCTGGTCTCATAAATCACAGTTTCAGTTGTTTTAAGCAGATGTATAGAGAAAACCTTATGAGGCAATCGATCTCACATGCCAACAAGAGACAGTCCAGGGTGTGGTGGCTCTTGTTGGGATGTGAGGTAGCATGCATCATTCAGCGATAGATACCACTTAACCATTCATGCGGATCATTTGCCCCTGTTCATGTCAAGCATTCACTCGGACTGGAGCAGGCTTTTTCAGCAAGAAAAAGGACCACCACACAGGTTCTCGGTCACCAATTATGGCTGGAGGAGCATTTCTCTTGAGTTTGGCATCATGAGTTGGCCCAACTATTCGCTTGATTTGAATCCAATAATAAAACACATGATCAATGCCAGGGTTCCATCACTGGTAAAATGTTAGGAAATTGTGGACTTGTATTGGAAGAGAGACAGTACTTCGGAGAGTTTGTGGAGTCCATGCCCCCATCTTGTTGCTGCAGTAATCCAACTGAAAGGAGGACCTACGCATTACTAGACAGGTGTCTCAGTTTTTCGTGTAAATCAGTATAATTACAGTAAAAGAAGTTTTCAATCTTGTCATATTCATAATTATATAGAAATGTGGTTAGAAATTTAGCATAATTATGTATAATAGTAGAATGGGTTGAAAAATGGTGATATTGAAGTTCAATATTTTAAAAGAGGAATTTCCCTTTCACTATGTATAGAACTGCTCATTGTTTGTTCACTCACATTTTCACGAGAATAATAACAATATTTTGTTTGTTTTTCAGATGGATCTTGTAACATTTATCAACAAATCAGGATGTGAGTGCCTGAATGAATCTGATGACCATCCATTCACTAATTGTCTTCAAGAAGGAGATACATATTTAGAATCTGACTGTGATGAACAGGTAGGAGAAAAATTATTTAAAGCTAAAATAGAATTATTATTCTGCTCTTCAGGTATTTACTTCTCTTCGGATTTAAACTTGCATACAGTGACATCATTCTCCCACAATATGTTTAAAAAAGCATGTCAATGATAGTACAACAGCATGCAGAAGACCAAAAACCTAATCTATCTATTCAGAACTAATTTTGAATCTTTGACAGATTATAATGCTAATGAATACTATCTTCACAGAAATATATGAAGGGTAGACCATTTAGTTGATAATGTGGAATATCTCACAAATGAAGCATTTTAGAAAGAAATGTTTCAAATAAAAGTTAATTCATGTTAAGGGGAAAGTGAATTTCATTATGTATGTTTTATTTGGAGGACATTTTGAAGGTCATTCGACTAAACTATATTGTTTGTTGTATTCTTTTTCCTCGTAAAAAAAATAAACGTTAGTAGAAACCATTTATTCCATTGAGCGTGAAGTTTCACAGATCTTTGAAAAGGAAACATTGATTAAAAGCAATTAATACTATTTCATAAGCATTGAAATTTTTATTATGAAAACAAACAAAATGATTATAATTCCATTTGATTATTTTAATAAATGCTAAGTGATGCCCTTCTACCTCAATGCACTTTTCAATTCTTCGAAGAAAGGATTGATGTACATGTAAAATTACATCTCTCTCAATATTCGTACAAACATTTCGTATGTGCTTCTTCGTGTTTTCTGGAGCTGTTGATACATCAATTGCCTGTTGCACATTTCTCTAAGATTCTCCATAAATAAACACCATTTCAACTTTTCTTCTACAGACGTAGGCTCCGTTTTCATCTCACAGTAACCACAATAAAATAATTTCTCTTTACAACTTAAGCGTTAAATTTTGTAATAATAATTGAATTGTCTACGACATAGTATGAATTGCAATCAGAAATCAAGTGGATACAAAACTCAATGACTTTTTTAGCACATTAAAAAACAAGAACAGCACTAGTGAAGGATGTCACTTAGTGCACACTTGATCTCACCTGCTTTTATTTGGTCTGACTTGCTTTTATTGATGTTTCCTTTTCTGTGAAACTACACACTCAATAGAAAAAATGGTTTCTGCACGGGTGGGTGGTTTATTTTTTTACGAGGAATGGGAATACAACATAAATAATATAGGTTTTCCTTTAATAAAGTCGACTGACCTTCGAAATGTCTTCCAAGTAAAACATACATAGTGAGATTCGCTTTTCCCATTAATGTCAATTAACATTTCTTTCCAAAACGCTTCATTTGTGAGATATTCCATATTATCAACTTAAATGGTCCACCCTGATTATAATGCTGATTATTGCCTATTTGTCAGCTGGAAAATATTTTTTCCATCATAAATTTTAACTTGGTTATCTTTTTACAAAAAAGTTACTTGTAAAACAGTTAATAATCTGAGGAATAGCTACAGGCCATACAAATAGATTGGGCAACAAAATTCAAATAAACAAAAACTGTATCTCTTTAATTTGGCATTAATATACCAACATTTTAAATATTTTCACCATCTTTGTAATTAAAATGTGCAGGCCCCCAAACAAAACCAATAAGATCGTGATGTTGCTTACAATTATCATTCCTAAATTGCAATTTCAGAGTCTTAAGCACAGAGCAAGTTATCATACTTTACTAAATTCACTTGCAGTTGTTTCTGTCCATATCTCTTTAGTGTAATTGTTAATAGAAGTAATCCATATTCCCATACTTTATAGATATACAAAACCTTTCTATGTTTGTTTGTTTGTTTTATATTAAAACTTGTTTTCTTAGAACATTTACTTTCACTCCTTAATTTTGACTTGTGTATTTCAGTGAAATGTGACAATGTTGAAAATTTGGTTTTGGCGAAGTAGGTTAATGAAACCTAAACACATGAGGTGGTGTGAAGATAATGCACACTGAACTTAGGGCATATTTGGGGTCCCTGTTTTCATGATGCTCAATATTAGTTATTTGGAAAAAGTAACTGACCATCTCAGTCTAACAGTGACTGTCTATTTTTTATGGGGATATAAGTCAGAAGTTTATGTTGCAAACTGCACAGAAGTTGGAACTGAAAGAGCACATTACTGGAGAACTTCAAGCAGTTGCTGCAGGATTATTGCAGGTCATGGATGATTTTAGGTCTCCAAGTACAGGAATGCAACAAATATAATGGAGAGCACTAATATATATATATATATATATAAAAGAAAGTAAATGCATTAAAATTTGAGACCAATGTTCATCTGACACCTCAAGCCTGTTTCACGCTGATTAGGCGATCATCAGTTGAGGGTAGTCAGGATGAACTTTTTCAGGTCTCATAACGGAGGTGACTTAGAAGTTGAATGGGAAGAGCAGTGGAACCTCCATGACTATAAACTAAAAACATAAAAACACATTAAAAATAAAGAAAAAGAAAATAAATGATTTCTAATAAATTGTATTGTTATGTGGTTATTATACTGAACATTTATCATTCTTATTCAGACTTGCTTTCCCATATCACGATTTTCAAAATCGTCACATTTCACTGTGTGGCTAGGCAACTTCTGTTGATCAGTAAGAGAAAGAGTGACATACCACGGCCTTGAAAAACACTAGGTTCTCTAAATCTATTGATTATTGATTTTATGTTTATTTTTAGAATTCAGAATCTGGAAAAATATAAGTTCCTTGATCATACACCTAATTCGAGTTTGTAGAATGATTTTGATAATTTACATTTATTTTGATTAATAAATAAATTATACATCCTTTATTCTATCCTACTTACATTTGATTTTGATTTCTTTACCATATCATTGACAAAACCATAAAAAAAAAAAAAAAAAATTCAAAATCTAGTCTCTAGAAGACACGTACCTCAGGAATTTAACCAGAGATGTTGCCTGCTCATAGCCATGACAGTTTATTTGAGTGGGTTGGGGGTGCAGGTTGAAATATACTGACTTCTTATTTTACCATATACAATAAAACATAAAATAATCTAGTGGCACCTGAGGATCACCATTCTTGCAATGGCGTTAATATGAATAAGTTCATCAATGTTATGTATCAGAACTGCAGTCTAACCTTCATGTCTTAAATTTGCTGTTGCAAAGTCAAGACTAATTGTGATATAAAATAAATAGAATCAAATAAAGTTGCATATTATATTTGTGATGAAGTTGATATTTTTGATACCATCATTGCTTATAATCCCAGCACAGTTAACTAAAAATTTTTAGGCTTACCTCACTATCCTGTTTGATTCCTACCTCAAATATGATTTTCATCTAATTTAATTCCTGATTTCCTATATGTTTAGTTAGGTCCTCGATCTTCTTCTCACTTGATTCAATTTCAAGGCTGTGGAACATTTAACACTCATCTACAATATGACATTGTGGGGCTCTACTGTTTCTCTGAACTGTTTCTATTCCGATCCAACTGTAGGCAATATACAACCAAACCAGATAGAAATGTTTTCCAGAAAAGATGAAAAGTGTTTTTAGAAAGAAAAAAAAAAGTTGGTTACAAAAATAACCACCAGTGAAAAATGTGACACTGTGAATGGGAATTAGACATTTATATAAATTACATAGATATATAAGTAGCAAATGACTTATAAGCAACAACAAATGACATTGGTTAGCCACAATAAAATAATAGATCATTTTACAAGCTAGATGTAAATATAAATTAATTCAAAAAATCTAACTAAGAAACATGTCATGAACACACACAAAAGTAAGTTTTTAAGTGTAATGGAGACAAAAATTGCTAAAGAATGATCTGCATTGGGTCCAATTTCCAAAATAAATAAATTAAAACTGACTGACGGCAAATGGATGCTAATTAACAAAATTAAAGATCCTGGGTTAGTAAAATTTATGTGATTGGTCAGGTTATGCCCAATAGTGTTTGTTGGGAGATCTAAGCAATCACATGTACAAGGAATTATTTATTGGTTAGTTTAGCCCCAACTTATTAAATAAATATAGTTATTAGAATGTCACAAAAAAAAATGAAATTAAAATGTAGGAAAAAGAATGACTTAACACAAATTCAGAACCACTAACGAACAATAAATAAAAGTTGCAAGAAACAAATTTAATTGAAAATGTCCGTAAAGCCCAGCACAGAATAAACAAAAACACAATTGCCTTTTCTGATTCATTTTACGGGGAGGATTAGGGAACAGCTGTTTCACCCTTCTACGGGATCATCAGCCCTAACCCGCCTCCCTCGATAACATGAATCAGATAGGCGCAATCCTATGGTAAAGTCAACAGCCAACCTGGCTGTGACCTTCCAAAGGCAAAAGGCAATAAACAAAATTTCCGAAAAGCCGAGAGGCAGTATCAGAAATATTCCCTACGACTAGTAGGCGAAAAGAAATAACAAAAACACAAAAAGACACGGCTGCAATTAAGCAAAATAAATGGGTTAACGTGCTGACAAATTTCATTGAAAATGTCCGTAAAGCCCAGCACAGAATAAACAAAAACACAATTGCCTTTTCTGATTCATTTTACAGGGAGGATTAGGGAACAGCTGTTTCACCCTGCTACGGGATCATTAGCCCTAACCCGTTAAACAAATTTAACGTGCAGGAAAATTATTAAGAAATGAAAAGCTAAAGACTGCACATTAATAAACATATCACACCTTTAAGTTTGAGAATCGGGAACAGCCATATTTTTTTTTCCTTTTTTGGGACTCATCAGTCTGATCCACCCTCCTTGATGACAAACCAAGACACTGCATTTTTAATTGTTGTTTATTTTGTTCAGGAGTCACTTTCAAAAGCGAAGGTGATTTCCATTTCTTTTCGTGCCTTTCTGGGTTTTGTCATCAAAAAGGGTGGATCGGGCTGATGAATTCCAAAAACCGACGAAATGGCTATTCCCGATTTTCTCTGATGACAAACTCAAAGGCATATGTTTATTTATGTGCAGTCTTTGGCTTTTCATTCTTAATAAATAAAAGTATTGAATCGAAAACAAAATCAAAGTATAATCCTGTGAGTAAATAAAGATGAAATTCCTTAATTACGATGGTAATTCCTTAATAAGCCAGTGGCAAGAATGGATGCAAATGAGGCAAAAATTTAACACTCCTAGGATAAATTGGATATAATTAAATTCCTCACATGAAAAACAAGATAAAAATTCAAGAGAAGCCTAAAGAGGGAGAAGTCCCTCGCTTACCTTTTACACAAAACTTTCAAAATTTTGCTGATCAATCATCTTATAATAAACAATAGCCAAAACTATTCTGATTGTAAAGATAAGTTTTAGAACATTAACCAAGCAACAAGAAAATTTGAAATGAACACCAAAGAAATTATCTGATGGTGGAGAGGAAAGAAAGAGCATGCCTCAAGAAACGCCCTACAATTTGCGTCCACAAAAATTGTATTAAAAAAACAAAAGAAGAAGAAAGTTGATTTTGATTGTTTCATTTTTAGTTGAGTGGAAAAATATATTAAATTTTATTTTTTTTATTAATTTGTATTAAAAATATGAAGGCTGTGCTTCATTCTGCAAGCTTTTACCTACTCTGGAGACACTGGATTTTGATGAAAAAAACATATCTTTAAAAAATAAAGGAAGAAGAGGATCACGAAAAAAAAAAAAATAGTTTTTCCCAAGCAAGAAAAAAATCTGTTTTGCTGAAAATGAGGTTTTTCAGCCTATTTGTATTGGCTTTAACAGATTAATCATACATTGTCTTTTATGAAGTTATAAAAAAAGAAGTTATAAAAATTATCAATTGAAAACTGAAATTGAGGAAAGTATTTAAACATTCTAATTTTTATTCATTAGATCAATTATTACATTTTTTCATTTTAAGTATTTAAACTTTCAATTGAATCTTAGAATAACCGTGATTAGAAACATTATTGTAACAGGAAGTGATAGGTGAGTTTTCTACAGTTTTAAAAAAAAAAAATTAAAGTGTATTTTTATTGTTTATGGATTTCTTACAATATTCTTATGAGTTGTAGGTTTATTTGTAATGTTGTTCAACCATTTTTTAGATTTTGAGTCTAAATAGTTTTTGTTGCTTTTTTTTTTTTTTCTTGGGTTAAGATTTTCATTTATTTTGAATTATTTACATTATCTTATACATTATTTTTGTCTCTCTGATTTTAGTTGATAATCTCAGTGACTTTTAATCAAGCAGTGAAATTACACTCCCTCAAAGTCTCAGCACCTGATGGTAAATATATAACCCTCTATATATTAATCCATTCTACATTTGCATTCCATATTGCATAAAGTAATAATAATCTCAGATATAAAATATGAAAATGGTTTCAGAAGTAGTACTCTTATTCCTTCTATCATATTTATGTTAAATAGAAATGAAGGAGGAAATAATGTTTCTGAAACTGTTCATTCAACTTATTTTCTTTATTCTTTCCCTCAGAATTTGTTTATTATGTTTTCTATCAACTCAATTTAAGACTTGGTTTCATCTGTTTGTCTATATCTTGTTTATTCGTTGCAAGCTTTTAATTTTGGCAGTTGTTGTAATCCCTAACTTACCATTGAAGATCTCTACTCAGAAATATCACATTACTTCTCGTCTCAATAATCGTGCAGGATTTCAGAATGAAACTTAATTGTAATTAAATATCAGTGAGGGGGAAATATATTCAAATTAGCAAACCATAACAAAATGATTTTCAGTTTTTATTGAAACTAAATATATTTATTATTATAAATTTCAGCTCTAAATCTTATTCAGATGAAATAATAAGTCATTATAATAAATATAAAGATTAATTTCTGTGGGATATAGGCTGGACAATAGTGTTCAATTTTTAGATCCGGCCCTGCCTAGAAGAATTGTTTCATTAAAAACCTTGGGCCTTTCCACCCGATTTCCATTATGTTAACGATTCCTAACTACTTCAGATGCATTCAGTTATTCACAAAAAGTTGACTTCATTTCTATTAAACGATTTACAGAATTATTTAAGTCTTTATTTATTTTCATTAAGAATAAAAGCTTTTTAAGATATTTAATGGTAATTTTGATATTATATTCTTATTAGATAAAGGTCCAAAAACCTTAAAATTATTCATCAATCAACCAAGGACATTAGATTTTGATCAAGCAGACAATATGGAACCCATCCAAGAAATAACGTAAGTGGAAAAATATTATTGAGCTATAGACAGTCTGTTTACTTTGTCCTTGATTATCTTGTTACTATCTACAATAAAAATCTCTCTAGTTTATATTTACTGATGTATTTTATTTGGAGAAACTTAACTTCGAAAGTTCATCACAACAATGGTTCACAAGAAAACACCATATCTCCATAACATGTAGTTTATTTAAAAACTTTTTGGAATTTTCGGGATGATAATAACGCCATCCCTTCTTCAAGCGAAATGTAACAATAAATTAGTTCTTTGGAATAACCAAAAATATAAACTAGTGATAAACATGAATACACGTTGAACAATTCACAATTGTTTTTACAATATGAAATAGCAATATGCTTTTTCATTACTTTACAATTTTTGAATTTAGAAATTCTTGAAAGTTTTTAATTGTTTATGCTGATTCATAAAAACATTGGAAACTAAATCTTTTAAAAGTTCCATATTCTTCAATAAACTTCTTCCTATAATTTGCAATTTTAGTATTTAAAATAAATCTATTTAAATACTATGATGAGTTTTATGGAGTTTTGTAAATAATCTTTTAAAAGTTTTATAATAAGAAATGTTATATGGAATAAGAATTAGCCACTGCAATTTGTTAAATTATTTTTTTAACAGCATTTGCAATATTGCATAAAAATCAACAATAGTTGATTTTTCAAGAACCAAGAAAAATACATTCTTCCCTTTTTTTTGTTGTTCTTTCATTTGCCTGTGGAAAAAGCTTCAGATTTTTAAAAATGGGTCAGTGTTGTTTTTGAATGTTTTAAACAATGCTAACATACTGGATACATCTCAGAAACTTGAGTTAGAAACATCTAATTTGTACAATTAGATGCAGCTTAAAAAGGAACCTTAGGATGTCATTTTTATGCATTTTAGTGACTATTTTTATCATATTCTTTTGTAAGGAATTTATGCACAGAATACAGAAATTTCCAAAATATTTTGTGAGAAACAACTGATAAAAAAACAATCCTCCTGTTGATGAAAATTCCAGACAAATTGCAGATAAGTGTCGTAGACCATCTAAGGTGATTTAATATAGAATGACCTTATACTTAATTCTAGTGCAAAACTGGATAGAAGCAAGGAAAAAAGATAAATTAGTGTTCGTTTTCTTTTTTTTTTTTTTTGTCTCTAGTTAATTTGCAGAAAATCAACAGAGAAAGAATGCTGTGTTTACTCCATTCACTAAGAGCTGAACTAGAATCTGAAATCTCGTAACGTCGAAACTTACAGATGAATGAATGAAACTCCTTCATTTGATTTAATCTACTGAAAGTTAGCAATTTCTTTTATAATGTCTTTTTGTAATGGACGAATCCTTAAAACATTCGTACTGAATATCAGATGAAACTGCAAAAGTTGCTTGTATATTTCTGAAAAATTTCTATCCAACTGCTTTTCTTAGAAATTTGATACCATAAAAATTGCAGGTCTTTTTCTACATGAAATGATATGTAAAAACAAAAGACTTAATTTTTAAATATATACATAAGCGAATGTTTTCTCTGATTTATCATGAGTTGGACAAACCTGCATTTTTTCAACTTTGGAGAAAATATGATTAAAGTTGAACAGTATGTAACAAAGAAAAAAACAATATAGATTCCACTAGCTGACAGTGGTCTTTAAACAGTGTGGAATCTGGCTTTAAAATTAGATGTTTACCATTGACTTCATTGGAGTATATAAATCTATCTAGCCTTAGAACTAAAATTGATAGTGTAAGTTTGTCCTTCTGATTCTAATTCATTCTCTGCGGTGTTGCAAGGCCATTAAATACATTATGTACTAGCTGTACCTGACCATGCATTGCTGTGGCTCAATTTAACAATGGAAACAATTAAAATGCTAAGTGACAGCAGCTGTCAAGAAGTATGCTGTCCATCATGAGCAATGTTTATTATTGTGTGTGATGCTTTTACAGCCAACAGATGGCGCTGTTTCTCAAAAAAAGCATGTTTTTACCTGTCACAGGTGTGACATCTATATAATAGGTATATACAAACACATGCGTATTCGAAAAGTTGTATTTGACACAATGCATGTGTATTGTGTCAAAATTTCAAAGCAATCAGTGAAGAACTTTCGGAGATTTAAGATTTTGAACAAACTAACATTTACATTTTTATTTACATAAATTTTATAGTTTTTATATGCACTTGAAATTGACCTCTTTCATTAACCATAATTATTTTGATTGCAATTTCATTATAAGTTTTTCTTTTGCATTACTTTAAATGCGATGTTTTGTAATTCTTCACAATGTTTTCATTTCCAAGTAGCAAAAAAAAAGAAATATAACTGAAAAAAAAAGAAAATAAATCTTGGGTCTCTGATTTTATCCAGTGCTTTAAATAAGGACGTTTTTGTTTCTATTGAGGTCAAAAGGAGAATCTTACAGATTTTTCTTTGCTTATGTTTAAATTATTAACTGAAATGGAGTTTGTTAAATCTAGTCTGGAAGTAGGTGTATGTGGATTATCCTCAACTCAGTGTGTTACTGTTATTTATAATCTGATCATTATTATCATAATGGAATGAGAATCACTTATACCTTTTTTTTTTGCCTCTCTATTTATTAATTTATTATTTTCTAATTCTTATTTTACAGAATTGATGTTAAAGATCTCACAGAGAGTAACATCATTCCTCTTCGATATGTAAAATATCAAAATGTTCAGAATTTCCAGGTAAGTAACACTCATTATGACTTCTTCAGTTTTCTTATTTTACGGAAATGTTTTCTCCTGTATCAAATAATTTTCTTAATTCACAAAAATGGAGTCAATTGTTTATTGTAAGGGATGTTGATCAAATGATGATGTACTGAAATATTCTGTTCTTTTTATTTTAATTTAATGGAGGAATATTCTGGAACTCAAAGGTAGACATGTTATAATCAAATAAATAAGCAAATAAATAAGAAGACAATAAAAGAACTAGTTCCTCTTTTCACTGTGAGAAGAAAATAAAACTAGAATCTCCATCTTGCTGGCAAGTTGAGGGGATGGTGTTTTCCATTTTACGGATCTAGTGTGAATTATTTGTCAAATATTGGATCGATTTTCAATTTTCTTTTAAATATATTTGCCTTATTAATCAATAATCATGGAAATCAGTCAAATGGCGCCATAGAGTTAAGTTGAATGTTAATTTTTATAGTATTCTACGAAGGTCGATTCATAAGTCATGGCAACTATTTTTTTATTTCTCGAATGAGTTCTATTACTAAAAATCGGATATATACGTTTGAAAGTGTATGACATATAGTACGAAATGTTGCAACCAGATGGGGCATGCATGCAGGAATAACAAGAACTAAGATCAGGGGAAGTGAGCTTACATGAAACGTCCACTGCGATGAAGAGTCGAGGCTCTTCCCGGTTTGAAGGCCTGGACCCACCTTGCTATGGTACGATGACATAGCGCACGATTGCCCAATGCTTCACAAAGCTCTGCATGAATCAACGTGTGTTGCGGCCGCAGAGAATGATTATCTTCATAGCTATGTCCATTACGCACCGCTGTCGCCAAAAGAACATATTATTTATTCCAGTGGTAGCATGTTTGTTTTCAAGAGATAAAAAAATAGTTGCCATGACTTATGATTGACCCCTCTATATATGAATGATAAGTTTTATAGATGCTATCCCGAGAGGGCATGATTGATTCTGAGAGATAATTTTAAACGTTGCAATTATGGGTCCTAAAGTAAAAATGATAAAAAAATGCCCTAATATCCCTTGTAGTTTTATTCTTGAACATGAAAGAGTTAATCAGAAGACACTTCCTTAAGTCTCATCCACTGCTGTTTTAGTGGATACAAGAGGATGACAAAAGAATAGAGAATCAGCTTAAAAGATATTAATTGAAGTTTCTTTTTTTTTCTTTACGGTCCTTCATGATCCTTTTACTTTCTAATCGTGTTATTTCCTTTGTTGTTTCCTTTGTCATCAGATATCCCTTTTTATTTCCTTTTTTCCTTTTAATTAACAATAAAAATTTATAATGAATATTAATTTTTTGATTTTTTTCCTTTCATGTTTGGATTCTATGCATTTTAAAATCTACAGAATAAATTCATTTTTCAAAAAAAAATTTCTGAAATGTAAATTTCCAATTTGTTTGAAATACTGTGTTTCTCTTAAGATTAAAATGAATGATATATAATATTGGCTTTGTTTTATAATTTTGAATCTAGATATTTGTTAAAGACAACCAAAATGGAACTGAAACAACACAGATTAATCGCCTCTGCATTATTGGAAGTCCAATTAATACAACAAATATGGGAGATTTTAAAAGGGTATGTATCTGAAATTTGAACTTTTTTTTTATATATATAATACAGTAAACTTCTGATTATCCGCAGAATTGGGTGGTGCAGCAACTGCGGATATGCAAATTCTGCGGATAATCCGAGATAGGACAAACATCAACACAAAAATACTTTTAACATGTTTTATTTACATTAAAATGGCAATACATACAGTTACAGTACATACATTATAAACAATTATTTTATTTTAAATTATTTATTTTATTTTTAAAATTTTATTATTATGGGAAGGCTCTCTCGTAATTTAGTGTAACCTGCTGGCCTAAGCTCCGCCCACAAGATCGTTTTTTAAATTGTTTGTCTAAAATTGTCTTCAGTTACTTGAGGCTAACAAGCCTCTACACTTACAAAAGAGGCTAACATTTATTGTTTACCTTATTCTAGATTTAATTTTTTTTAATTCTGTTATTTATTGTGCAGTAAAAAAGAAATGGAAATGGGAGAGGTCCGTGGATAATCGGGAGTTTACTGTATTTGATAGCTTATAAAGTTGTATGAAAGTAACAATGTTTTGTGTTTCAGTGAATGATATATGAATTGTATCAGTCGATTAATACACCCATTTCTACATCAAATTTCATCACAAGAATTAAATGCTGATTAAGAAAGTTTTAGGCTTGGTTAGCTGTAAATAAGCCATAAAAACCTCAGTTTTCTTTAACCTCTAATTTTCTTTTTTCTGATAAAGAAGATAAAAAATTTAAAGATTAATAAAGTCAAAAAATGTATGTATTAAACCAGAGGTTTTCAAGCTTTTGCATTTCAAGGTGCCCATATTTTCTTGGCACTTTTTAGCAGCATGCCTATGCCTAAAGAAACTTAGGTTAACAGCTCTTGCAAGTGTCTTGCTTGCAACATGCCATTGCACATCATGACGCAGAGTTTTAGAACCACTGCATTAAATTAAAAGTCTGTTTGATAATAGGAATAATCGTTTCAAAACAGTACGAAAATTCATTGAGACCGACGGAATGTTTGCACATGAATGTCCTCACTAATATTTTTTGAGTGAGGTTTTTTTATTGTTAATTTTTGCTTTGGAATCTATTTGATAAGTTAATGTGTGAATCATTACAGTAAATAGAAATATCTAATTGAATTTACTGTTTGACAGAAAAATAAATGTTTCCAATTAGATGTTCATTTCAATAAATGTATGTGCACATTAGCATTGAATCTAGTTCCTTCCCTTGTGTTTAGTGATCTTTGAAATCTTGTCATCTGAAGTTATCCAACTTGTAAAAGTACATATAAAAAATGGATTATTAATAAATGTTTGTAAAGTCATCCATCACCAGTTTTACCGTACTTTTCTATCCTCCAAACAAGTTGGGAAAACCATAGTTGCACTTTTGTTGCCTTCTTAAACTTTAAATTACAGTTGGAAACCCCTTTCCCCAATCCATTCAAGTGAAGATATAGCTATGCTGTGTATCTCTCTGATTTGTTATATAAATTTGTGCTAATTTAGTAATAATGGCTAATTCTTCATGGAAAGGACATTGCTTTTCACCATTTTATATCATTTTATCAAAAATGCTAGCCAATTACACAAAAGGACTAATTACTATAATTATTACTACAATTACTATTTCAACACTATATTATGAAACTAAGATAACTCACAAATTACTTGTCAGTCATTTTGGAATTGCTGACTAAATTCCCGTGTACTTTGATATGCCTGTAAGTTACTCAGTTGAACAGTAAGGTAATGAAAAAAAAAAAACTATATGTATAGCACATAATGAGATAGTAAGATGTTTCTTTGCTTTAGAAAAAAAATATTCTGGAATAAGGTTTCAGGGATACTGCAGTCAACTTGTATGTTTGCAGCTCAGTTATAATTTTAATTTAATTACTAACCTAATACTTGGGCATTTATATATTTTTGGGATCTTGAAATAAATAGCAATATATAGCAATATAGCAATATATAGCAATATATAGTTCTTTAAAATATTTTCGTTCTTAGACTTATGATTCCATAATTGATTCAAATTGACACACATTAAATTTTATGAACAACATAGAGTTATGAAAAATAAAGATTGGCTTACGATCAAATAAATAATTTAGAATTTTTACTGAAAACTGACATTCTACAATGTTATCAAAATGTTCAATTTATTTTTACCATTCATAAATTTTAAAATTATTTGCATTTAATCTTTTAAATAAATTACACTTATGTTACAAAATTAAAGACCTGTTTTTCTAATAGGTATGATTTTCTGTGGCTATTTCATTAATTTAACTTACAAGGAGAGGAAATAGCCTGTATATTACAAAATTTTAGTACCCTTTTGTGAGATGAAAGTACACAGGAAGTACTTCAGAAATACATATGGGTTTAGGGGCCAACACTCAAACGTTTTTGAGATATTTGACATTGTTTTTGATTTTTGCTATTAGCTTAAATATTGGTAACCCTAACTAACCTTTTACAGTTTTTGGCAATAGCACCAAATGGCTAATAGCACCTGGCTAATATGCTTGAGTTGCTGGGTTGAAATTTAATTAGAAGTAAAATGTTAATAAAATAATAAAAAATAGAATATTTATATAAATTATCAAATAGATCACTTGTTTAAATTTGAATTTTTAAATCATGTTTTTGCTTTCATATATTAATGTATTATGTTTATATTGTTGAGTTTATGTTTATATTACCTTTGGACCTACATGAAGAAACAGAAATCTCAAGATCATAGGTTTTTAGAACTTCACACCCTTTGATCAAGTTTAGCTTTCTCAATTAGTTCAAATTTTAAATAAAATAAAAATATATGTATAATTTAAGGGGATGTTATTTACAATTTCTAATTGTTTTATTAATATAAGCCAGAAAATAAAAGAAAAATAATAAACGAAAATACATTAAAGTAAGAAAAAAACAAAACAAAATTAGAAAAATATGAAAAAAATAAGAAAGAAAAGGGGAAAAAAAAAGCTACATGGAGGGGATTTGAATTCATCAACTTGAGCATATGAGCCAGCGCTGTTAGCCATCATGCTATCGCTGATAATTATAGAAGGTTAGTTGCATTTCTAACATTTGAGCTAATAGTGGAAATCCAATGAAAACAATGTCAAATACCTCGAAATCCTTTCAGTGTTGGCCCTAAACCCATATATATATATATATATATTGTGACAATACTCATATGTCGATTTATTATAACTATTAAAATATTAGAATATTAATATTATTATCATTGTAAAGACAAAAGAAATGTCAATTGAGAAAAATAATTTCAAAGTAATTATTTTGTAAAAGCTAATGGCGAAAGACTTCGTTAGGGGCAGTTTTAATTATTGTCAGTGATTTTTATTTTAGTTTGGGCTTTAATTTATTTTAATTTAGGATTTTAGGAGATAAATCTTTTAAATGTAACTTATTAGGATTTAATGCAATTTAATGTTAGAAATTTAGGTGTTTTAAGTAGTTGTGTAATTTAAGATTAGTTGAATTTAAGGATTTTAATAAGGAATTAATTTTCTTTTTGCTTTAATTAAGCTGAGCTGATTTGAGTTTGGAAATTTCCTATTCTTAGGAATTTCCTTGTGGCCATCATTCCATATTTGGAATTGTTGTAAGCATTGTAATTCTATTGGTTAATTAGCATTATCACTCCATGTGAGGTAATAATGAGGTAATCTCCCTTATTTGGGCAGATAGGCAATCCTGCTATCCGTATGGTCTGTGCGACGCGTGACGTCACACAGCGGCGCTCTTAAAGTTTATAAAACGGGGTGTTCGAGTTAGATTTCTCTCTCTCTCGCCGCAGTTTTGCTCTTTAACCTTTGCTACAATGCACCCGGTCTCGTCGATCGCCGTGGACGATGTATTGGCAGCCGCGCCTCAAATTCTCGATGCGTTTGTTAGAGATAGGGCGTGTTAATTCAAGTTATTGTTAGTTAGAATAGGCAACCCGTGGATAGCCTACAATTTCTACAATTTATTTGAGCGAAACATTACTGAAATTAATTTGCAATATAAAGCTTGCAAATTTTGTGTTCAATGCACGTGTACACCCGTGCAGGATTCCCCAAGTTACTTAGTGCTTCGTAAGTAAAATTTGTGCTTCGTAATTTAGTTATTTAGTGCTTCGTAAGTGAAAATTTGTGCTTCGTAATTTAGTTATTTAGTGCTTCGAAAGTAAAATTTGTGCTTCGTAATTTAGTTATTTAGTGCTTCGTAAGTGAAATTTCAGTGCGTCGTAATTTAACTTTATGCTTCAAGAAGTTATAAGCCATAGCTTCGCCGAAAGTATTATTCTTGCAGTGTTGTGTCATATTATTATTTCGCAGTGTCGAATAAAAATGGTTAAGTTTAAATTAATGTGGTGAATGCGTTGTGCTTCTTTGTGCGTGAGCGTGAAGTGTGGCTCCCCCACGCTCCGAATGGATTGGATTAGCCAGGGCATACCATGTAACGACTTTGGAGGGGGTAGATAGAAAATTCACCGAACGGACTTTTCGGTTGGCGCCCAACAAAATACCCGAACAACCCCTAAAGGACTAAAATTATCACGTGGTACCGTTACAATATATATATATAATATGAAGTACTTCATGTGTACTTCATCTCACAAAAAGGGCACTAAAATTTCTAATATACGGGGTGTGTCCTCTCCTTGTTTATGAGATCAAACATATCATGTCTTTATATTGAGTTTTACTTCTGGTTATAATGAAATAATTTTGTAAATATATGATTTTTTATTTTGTTAATATATTTTAAATAACTATTTGGTACAGTTTAAATATTTATCTATTTAACATTTATTTTTATTTTTTTTTACAGGTTGCTGGTAAAAAAGGTGAAAGCCATTAGTTCAAAGAGGTTTCTTTTCTCTTTTAATCAAGGTTTGATCGTTCTTTTGAAGCAGAATCCGATGCATTTTGTTGTTGCATCATCTGATGATTCTAATTGCAAAACATCACAAATTAATTGTAAATTTTGTTTTTTGGCTTAAATTAAAGACAAATTTCAAACTAGGCATGAAAGCAACAGAAACCACTTTAAAACACCAATAATTTGTTTTTCTCTCTCAGAACAACTTTGTTAATATGAATGTTTTTAATTCATTACCATGTTACAAATAAAGAGATAAATAAAATGGTTAATATAAGATGAGGGCGGACTCTTTTACCATTCCATCATCTGATATTCAGTTCCTCAATGTAGGGACAAGTAAAATTTAAAGTTGAATTATCAGGAAGTGTTTTGAGTCATGCAAAAATGCAGTAATATCAACGTAAATAAATTAAAAAATATATATTTATCATTTGTAAAACAGTTCAAACAGAGTGAGAAGGCACAAAGCTTCTAGTGTTAAAAGTATGTGTGTGTTATTTCAAAAGTGTCTTAAGCTTTCTATTTTCCAATGTCAGTAACATATAAATAATACAACTTTAAAAGTGATTTTATTGTCTCCTCCTGTGAAATATTAGTTGATTAGAATAACATTTCCAGGGTGTTGCTTTATTTTCCTCTGAAAATTCTTGATTGATTAATTCTAGACTGGTGTTTTTTGTTGTTCTTACTTGGAGCAATTCACGACCCCCAATGACTGTAAGAATACATGACTTTAAACAGAGAAAAAATATGTGCACATTGGAAAAGCAAAATAAGAGAAATTTACATGCAAGGTTAAAATAAAAGGACGTCAGATCATTCTTTTGCTATTGGAGAGTGACTTTTGAGTTAACCAATCAAAAGCACTCAACATCAGGTGCAATGTGATCTATGGCAGTCTGAACCTCAAAAATAGGCATAAATACAGCTTAGTCTTAATTATTTCTCCTAAAATTCACAAAAACAAGGGTGGGGGGAACCCCTAAGGTGGGCTTTCTTGAAGTCTTAAAAATGCATTCTGATAATTTATTATCTTTTGGGATCTTTTCTCAAAGAAAATCCAAAATAAACATCCGCTTGGTCATCACTAATTTCAATGCTAAAACCCTAGCAACAGGTTGTTTGAACTGTGACATAGGTTGTGACGACATACTTAAACGGTTCATTATTTGCCTGAATTTAGAACCGTTTCTATTTAGAGCAACTAGTAGATCAGCGGTTCCCAACCTTTTTCAGCTGGCGACCCACCTTTCCTTATCGGAATACCTCCACGTATATAGGAATAGAAGAATATAGAATAAAACCATATTTGTATCGTATCCCTTCCTTATATATGATCGATTTTAGATTTTTTCTGAACTTTTCTAATAGTTTCTGATAGTTTTAGGATCAAGTCGCGACCCACCTGTAATCCTTCCGCGACCCACCGGTTGGGAACCGCTGTAGTAGGTTATTCGAGCAAGTGGGAGTTTTTTGAGCCACTTGCCAGTTTCAGGCAAGTTTTCAAGAGCGTGTGAAGTGGCCATAAGGAAAGATGGGGAAGCCTTGACATAGGGATTGAGACACTGAAGGAGACTACAATCACAATTGAGAACCAAGTCTTTTCTCATTTTTTCTTACTAACAGTCATTAATAGAATCATCATTTTACAAGGGATAGCCAAACTGTCGCCAAAATTCAAAGAATTATAGAATATTGTCTCTTTTAGTCTGTCAAGTCAGTCCCAGTGACCGTCTAATGTAACAAACTCTGCAATAACTTTTGCTATAGTCGGTGTTGGTCACAAGTTCATTAGGGCACTCAGGCTATCTCACCATGTCAAGGTAAAGACCCATTGAGATAGTTTTTCATTTATTATGATTTTTATTTTTTTTCACGTTAAAAAATAACTAAAATAAGAAAGAAAGTTTCAAAAAGAAAAGGAAAAAAAACCTAAATTGCTTTAATTTTTTTTTTTAATCATATATTAGCATTATTAAAAAACAATGATTCTAGATTAAAAGAAATGTTGTTACTTGCTTTATATTATCTATCAATGTGGCCCACTTTCTATTGCTGCAATGTGCTTATAAATATGATTCTACTCTTTGAGCACTTCAGTATTGGTGTTTTTTTTAGGTTGTTTCTTCTTACAGATTTTCTTTGTTAGTTTAGTTGATTTCCTTCTCTGTGAATGAAAAAAACTAAAGCAAAATAAGAAATGAAAAATTTGGGGTCTTTTGAAGTTAGTATTTTCTTTCTTTTTGAAACTTTTTTTCTTATTTTAGTTCATTCTTTTTTACGTGAAGAATAGAAAAATAAATCGAAATAAGAAATGAAAAACTATCTGGATGTGTGTCTACCTTGACATGGTGATGTACTTGTATACCCTAATTAACCTCTGACCTATGATGTTAGTAGAGTTTGTTAAATTGGACGGGTCACTGGGAAGACTAAAAAGAGAGAGGATTTTGTATAATTATGGGAAGTTTGGACATGACCTGGCAGTATTTTCCTTTTAAAATGATGATTCTACTGTTGAGTGTTAGTAAGGAAACGAGAGAAAGAGAAGAATTGATTATCAATTAATTATGGTTTATAAGGTTTCAATCTTCATCAATCTCCCATCTCTTATGTCATTGCCTTCCCCATCAAAGATACTTATTATTGAGAAGGAGAATAAAGGCTCAGCCGGAATTTTCTAGCAGCCAATAGCAGAAATTCACTCTTAAACAAATTGTGATCAATTGACCACAAAGTAAATTACATTAGATTAGGAAAAATCATGAATAATTAAAAAAAAAGAAAGTGATTATTACACAAACACTGATCGAAAACTAAATGCAAATGTTCTGAACTTCCAATAGATAATTCAAAACTGGTGCAGAAGAGAGGTTATCCTACTGTTTGAGGAGAATCTTTTTAATTCGGGATTAACTTTGCTACACCCTATGAGTAGAAGTTTTGAAACATTTTAATTTATTTGCTTTTATTTATTGTTTCTAGCCACATCTCAGAAGGAGATGCTTATCTTGAAATCACAAGAGAAGGTGATACATCACCAAAGAGTAGAAATCAAAAGAAACGATCTCCTATTTCCAGCTTTGGAAGAATACCTAGGAGGCATGTTCTGTTTCTTATTCAAAAATACCATAAAATAATTTCCTTTTTCCTATATTATAACATTCTACAATTAAAAAGTACTACTTAAAAAAAATTGTTCAGAATATCAAATTTTTGATGTTCTTTTGGTTATTTAAACTGGATGGAAATACTGGGTCTACATTGCAAGTGAGTGCCAAGATTGGACAGTATTGGCCACTACTAGGATGGTACTAGGGTATTTATGATCGATGAATTCACTTAGTTATTGTTGTCCACATCTACAGGCAAGTAATATAATTGAAACATAACATTTTGTTTATTAAGATATCTAATATGATCTCTGTATGGTCCAGTTTTATTTATTTATTTTGTTTTTGTTTTTTTAAGTGACTTCCGTAAAAAAAACAAATTTCCAAACCCTGATATAATATAAAAATAAAAACTTATTTTCTTTATAAATAGCTTTCTGTCAATGAAAACTCTCCTATTCTTTAAATGACTCCATCACAATATTTCAACTTCCTGACTGGAATTCTCAAGCAAAAGTTTTAAGTTACAATGAAAACATGACAAAAAAAAAACTGGTTTTCTAGTGTATATGAAACCATAGCAACCCTGAATATGTTTTATTTTCTACAAATGATGATGAAAAAAAATTTAATGTTCATTGAGAAAAAAACACAGTAAGATGATGATAAAAAAAGGTTACCATGACCAGGATTTGAACTGGGGTTATTGCAGCCACTTAAACGGATGCTACTAACACAAGCTGAGAATGTCTACAAGATGTTGAGAATATTATCACGAGGTTGGAACAGGAAGTAGACAGCAGAAAGGAATTCGTGCTTTCCCACTTTTATAAGTTAGTTACAATAAGGTATGACTCATGTCTGTCCGACTTGTAGTTTGACAAGAATGAACGTAAGAGCTCCCTTCATTTACTTTTTGTATGGGATCACTGAAAGGACAGTCGGCCACAATAGGATTCTCCTCACATTGAAGTAGAGAGAACGTAATCGGCATGTAGCCGAAGAAGAGAAGATCGTAGGAAGCCAGCGGTCCTCCTTCACCGAATAGAAGGAGTTCTATTCTTGCAGAAGAGAAGATGCAGGACAGTTAAGGGAAGGAGCAGCCCACATGACGACTGAGGTTCTTGATACGGAGAACAGTTCAGGGAAGGAGCAGCCCATCTGCCGTTAGAAGGCACCAGATCCTTTGGCGATAACCCATGAGGTGTCAGCCCAGTTGCAAGATCCAAATCCGGGACAATTACCAAGAAAGATGAATGATGCTCAACTGAAGGGAAGAAAAGAGAACAACATAGATCCAGTACAGATGCTAGAAGACGATCAGAGGAGACGTAATCCAGACGTTTAAGTCTACGAACTCCCATTCCAGAAGTCTGCTGCTTAAAGAAAATTCGATGCCCAGACAATTCCCATATTTTCGACTAATGATTTCCTATTCCACACCCATCCCTATTAAAATAGATTAGTTATCATTCCTATCAGTTTCGTAAGTCCGAAACTGTTAAATGTATTGGAACTGCAGTTTGAGCTACCTGTAATAAAGTCAACTCAGAGGTAACAATATTACTACTTTTCTCTCATATTAAAAGTATTTAATGAATAATATGTCTGAATTATAGAACCCGAATAAGTAGAAGTTGTTACTTATAAAGTGGCAATTAATCAATGAAATATTTTATCAACTATTAATGAATGTGATTTTTTTTTTTCCTACGATCCTGCTTTATAAAGCCGATTATATATAAGTAATGATTCATTAAAAACAGAAGAATCTAATATTTTTTTAAAGAAAATAAAATAAAAACAACAATGAAATTCTGAGGGGCAAATTGGTTTGCTAATAATATATTACATTTCCACTTGTAATTTTAATTTATATTTTTAATTTCAAAATTTTACCAAAAGCAAGACGAAATTGCAAAGGAAGTCAATAAAACAAACAAATTTAGAAAATGTTATTTATTAGTATTTTATAAATTACTCAATGTACATCTGAGGATTAGATAGCAATGTAAAAATAAATACCATTATTTACATTGAATTTCTATGTCCATTTTTATACAGTTATATAAAAGAAAAAAAATGGAAATTCTTGATTAAGAAAAATAAATAGAAAGGAAAAATACAAAACAGAAAAAAAAATGGTTTATTTTTTGATTAGGTTTTCTTGTAATTCAGATTAATTATTTCACTGTGAAAATAAATAAATTGTCTCTCTTCCCACTTTTTTTCCCGTTATTAAAATCTTAATTTAAAAATTATAATTAAAAACAAAGAAACTTGAAGATAAATATATTTAGAATTAAAAGATATAGAAGAAAAATAAATTACAAAAATATCATTATTTTAATTTTTGGAGACTCCGTAGTGAGAAGCTATTAGATTTCCCGTTTGTTTGTGTGCGTGTAAACGGAAGTCGGATTATACCTCGTGGACTCTTCATGGCCTGGAGGTTTGGAGGAAACACTGTGGTCCAGGCCTTATCTGATTTTAAGTGGCCGCTGACCG
>JAFIDM010010028.1:34307355-34318222 GCA_023159025.1 Thereuonema tuberculata | reverse complement strand
ACGGATTCTAAAAATAGACAACAGAAAGCCTGAAATAAAACCTTTCAAATTGGTTTGTTCTAATTTTGTTTAACTGTAATATATATTTAATTAGCTATCTAATTATATGAGGGTCTTAAATAGGTAGTTTTATATAAGTAATTAATCCTAACTAGATATAAAAAAAATTGAAATGAAAATTTGGAATTTAAGTTAACCAAAAACCATTTGAATTAAATAAATTAGATTTACAGTAGCACCTCGATTATCCGACACTGTTTTAACCGGATCCTCGTTTAACCGACGTCGGTTTCCTTAATTTTTTTTTGGTAAAGAAACAATTTCTTCCCCTCCATCCCCCTTGTGCTCTCTCTTCTGCGGAATTTTCGAGTTACCGACGGAGGTCCGGTCCCGACAACTGCGGTTAATCGAGGTTCTACTGTATCACCTGCAAGTGTCTGGTTAGATACATAAAACTTCGTATTTTAATGTTATAAATTAAAAAAGTGTTTGAATCATTTGAATCAGAATTGACCTGGTAATCGTCAAATTAGGATGACATAAAACTGAAAGATATTTTGACTTTTTTTTAAAACTTTCTGCTTTTCTGTAGAAAATTAGTGATTTTCATTTGATTTTATTGTTTTTCTCAATGGCGCCCCAGGCAATGGCTGCTCTATCAATAAGTTGAACAAATACGAACATGAACAATTATAATACGAATATTTTTGGCTTTAAGTAACAATTATTAAAAGAGAAAAAAAATAGTAGTAGTAATATATGTCAAAATTAAGAGTCGTCTCTTAACAGTAGAATAAAACGTTTCACTGAACTTACCATTTTTATTTTCTGTAAGAAAAAATCCATGTGATGCTGAACACAATCCCATCGCTGCAATCACAAAAATTTTGAACGAAATCATTTCGTACGATGCAAAAGATGAATGGAAGCTTCTTTATAGGCTTCGTTTGATGATTTATTAGTGGGTTCCTCTTTCTAGAGGAACATCCTGTCAACACATTTGTTCTTAGAAAAAAAATTGACGCCACTGAAGAACAATGAAGAGATTTGAAGTTTTATGAAATTATGAAATGAAAAACAAGTAAACAGCGTTTTTCAATTGCAGGAAATGATTCCTTCGTTATTAATAAGAATTATAAACATTCAAATAAATAATGGCAATAGTAAATTTTGAATAGAGAAACGAACAACGAACACTTCCTCAGCAAATAAATAAATAAATGTTTAGAGATAGATTCTAGGGTTGGAAAGATATTTCTATTTGTCTGTCTTGTGTCGCTTATAATCTGTGTAAACCATCTTTTCACATCGGAACCTTTAATCTATTTTGATTTGCTCCAGCATTTAAATATTACATAAACAGTTCAGTTTGTGTATTTTTATTATTTAAAAATTAGCTCGTCTTTGCTAATAAGTTCGTGCTTTTGTTTTTGTTATCTGTGTAAACAGAATAGTCTTTCAAATTTCCATCCAAACTTCCTTTATTGTTGCAGTTGAAAGAGAATATAATATTTTTTCTTTCCTTGGAAGTGTCCTCAGCTTCAATGTTTTTAAGCTATACCTCAACAGCTGGAATTGCTCGAAAGATTTCAAAAAAGCTTTAAAAATTTCACATTTCATGAAAAATTAACTACAATAACGAAATTAGAAGGCGTTCTTCTTACTAATGTGGATGTCATAGAAAGAGGAATTGAGTTAAAAGAGAAATTGAGTTAAACCGTCAGATGTACAATTGAATTGTAAGATCGTCCAGTGTTAGTTGTTCACTTTTAATTTATGATTGAATTATTTTTTTAAAATCATTGTGTCTTTGCTTGATAATAAAAGAATGATATCCATCCCACGTTGAGATAATTTCACTAAATTTTCAGTTCACTTTCCTGTTTGTTTGTTTGGTTTTTTTTGTATTGAAATAAATCGACGTCTACATCAGGACAACTTTATCTCCTAGTCATTGAAACCGTCATTGTTTTAGTACAATGTTTCTCAACCAGGTGGCCTGCGAAACCCTGTGAACTAAAGTCACTGTATGGTCTTTGCGTCTATGGACAAAAGACCATACAGTGACTTTACTGTGAACAAAATAAATGAAAAACACTCGACTATACAGATTGATTCAATTTTGTTGATGTGAAATTTTTTTTTCACATCAGGTATTTTTTTTTTGTTTTTGTTCTGTAATTTATTTTTTTAAAAAGCAAAAACACAAAAAGATTTTTTTTCCCCTTAACAAAATAGAAAATACAGTCGGACCTCGATATAAGGTCACCTGGATATAAGATCACTTTTCTAAAGTCACGGCTCATTGAATAGGAATTCTATGATATGGATTATCGGATATATGGTCAGGTCTTAAATACCATAATCGCATATAAGGTCACTTTTGTCTGTGATTTCAGAAATTTTCACGTGTCTGTGTTAGATGCAATCTTTTATATTCATAAAAGCTGGAGCTTGGCGTCAAACACATGCATTTGAAATTGCTTTCGACATGCTGGTTTTCAATAACAGATGAAGATGATGAAGACGATATTCCTTTACCTGTGTTAATACAAGATCTCAGAAATCACGGCTGTGCTACAGAAGGGGAAAGTGAATATGTGAGAATTGATGATGAAATTGCTACCACTTCTCAAGCTTTCTATTTCTGAAATTGTTTCGCAAGTTTTAGATTCCAATGCAGTAGAAAGTGAGGATAATGACAGTGATACTGAAAGTGAAGCGGTGACACAAGCAAAAGCGCTCAGAGCATTAAATGTCGTAAGATATTTTTTCACGAGCCATGAGGGAGCTGAAGAACATTTTCAGAAACTACAAAACTTAGAAAACATTGTACAAAAGATGAAACCAAAATCAAGACAGTCCTATATTATGGATTATTTTAAGTAAGGTCAGTTGTACATCAGTACTTTGCTTGAGCATACTAGTACTATTTGTATACAACTTTATTCCGAATTAAAATTTAAAAAAAATAATTTCTTCCTGATTCCATTAATTTTAATTGGTTCAACTAAATTAAAAAAATATTATAATCTAATAAACTGACATTTTTGCACATATTAAATTTTACAAAGAATTATACGTATTTATATAATGCTTATCTATTGACAAATGCGTATGAATCGGTTATTAGGTCACCCCGCTTATAAGGTCATTTCCGCGAGGTCCCAAGGGGTGATCTTATATCGAGGTCCCACTGTAGTTCAATTCTGAAATGTGTTATTAATTTTTATTTTGCTTCTATATATCTGCCGTACAATGCGGAATTTTGACCCATAATTGTTGATTATTATTTTTGAATCGTTAATTATCTTGAAATTACGATATCAAAGGAAAGTAAATAAAATATTTGTTCATCCATAGCAATTCTGTCCGAAGACAGGTCAACATTCGTATGGAATTCAAGAATTCCCATAGAAGCACCTGGGGAAAGAAACTGAGGTGGGTTCCCGAGACCTTCCACGGGCAGCCATTATGGAATGGCGGCAGACCGAAAAGAAAGTGAAGAAGAGGCTAACAAACACAGGAAAGGAAATTAAAACAACCAAGCCACGCCCGGGATTCGAACCCAGATTCCAACACAACGTTCGCACGGCAGACTGCCGCCCAGACCGCTCGGCCATGCCGGAACGGCTGAAATATATGTAAAACACGAATAAATTATTGAAAATAATTCAAACAGATATTTCAATGATAAAAAAAGTGATTCAACAAAGTATTTGTGGATGACGGAATGGTCGAATTCTGATGCTGTAATTAGATACAGACCGACCACGATATCTTGACGATTGGAAGGAACCCCACGTGATTATGACGTCTCTACTTTTCAGCTAATCACAAACAAGCGCGCCTCAAAGCATACGACTTTAAAAGTACATACTATTTAAAAGAAATGCATAAAACTTAAATATAACAATTAAATCTTATATTGAAAGGAGTCAACCAATAACTAATATTACCGTATAGCATTTCCTTTATACATCATTAAAACTATTTTATTTTTTATAGCTGTAACGTAACATTCTTCGGAACCTCTGAGAGAGGCTAGTTGTGACGTCATGGGGCTCTGGAAATTTTCCAATCGTCAAGATATCGTGGTCGGACTGTAATCATTAGTTATTGATTTATCTTTTGTTTTTGAAGGAACGACCTTGCCAAAAATATTTGAAATGAATTGTAAATGGAATTTTCAAGAATTAAAAACAAAATCAAAAAGTATTTCAACCAATAATTTAAATAAAATTTTTATTGAAGGCTTTCTAAGGAGTCATTGGTTTCATAGTGATAGTTGAGTTTTCCTTACGAATTCCAAAGGAAGGATATTTGTTCTTTATCATCTCCTTCCTTACTAACACAATCCTCTTCCGTTCAGTTGAATTCATGGAAAGAAATAAGACAACTAAAAACTCTTCTGAAAATCTCTTGCAAAGTACTTATTGTCGATTGGGAGAAAAAAAACAGCTACAGGAAATGGTTAGTATGAACGATCTTCCTTCTTCCAACTTAAAATCCGAAATCTCAATAAACATATTTGTTGAGCGAGACTCGTCCTACGACCGCTCTACTAAAACTCTTTGATAATGAGGTCAGTGCACAAAAATTCCAAGTGCACTCTGCTTGAGTTTCTACTTTAATACAGTGGAGCCTCGCTATTCGTACACAATCCGTTCCAGGAGGCAGTTCGAATGGCGATTTGTACGAATGGCGAATCATTTTTTCACCTAAGATGTAATGTAAATTAGATTAACCCGTTCCAGACCCACAGATGATTGCTTATTTAAACCTTTGTAATAATACTTCAAGTGTAAAATACATAAAAACTGTGAAAACAATAAATATACAGGCCTCTATTATTATTTCTTTCTTTTTCAGTATAGACGATATGGTTGATTTCGCCATGCCATACTGAGTTGCCAGGTCAGAGACACGACTTCCACTTTCAAACTTCGCAACGAGTTCTTTTTTTCAATTCAATTGTCGTTCTCACTGCTTTCCTTTTAGGCTTAGTTGAATCAGTAATCTTTTTTAGACCCATGCCTGCACTATTTTTAATAAAAATAACAATAAAATATCACAAAGTTTCACGAAGCTTGCGTGGATGATGCGTAGCGTACGGAAGCTAGCACGGTACTGAACTGAAGCGACCGCGTGGCGCGGCCAGACCGAGGTCACGTTGTCCGAATCGCGAGCAAGCGTACGAATGGCGAGTTCAATTTTACTTGAAAAAGTTGTACGAATAACGAATTGTATGAATAGCGAGGCGGACGAATGGCGGGGTTCCACTGTACATGGAATAAGGAAAGATGGTTGAATTTTGTGAAGTCATTGTATGTGGGTTAGTCATTAATCTCCTGATGCTTTGATTTGGATTGGATTCACACGCATTGATAGGGTTAAACTTCTATTGTAGATTCCAAAGGGCAAGGCGATTAGATATTATTGTTAATGAATTTGTCTGTTCAAATACAGTTATATATAGTCGTAATTATTGTAATGGGGTTTCAAAAATGATATTAGAAATATTTATAATTCCGTTAAAATAAAATAAATGTAAAGCAGTCGTGTATATAGATGTATGTGTGAGTGACTGACTCAAGTATCTCTCCTAAAAGGCACTGTCAAAGTCTGAACCTGAGTTTGAATCCCGGAGCCGGAATGGATGTTTTCTCTCTTTCCTGTGTTTGTTTTCTTCTTCTCGTTTTCTCTTTCCCAGTGGGGTGGATCCATGTCTCTATTAGGCCTACAATAAAATAAATAAATAAAAAAATAGTACTAGAGGTCGGACTGTAAACGTAAGGGACCTGTCTGTTTCTTTTGTATGTTTACTATTTGAAACGTTTGATTCCTTTTTCATTTAAGCAACAAACTTAACATAATGCAATAAAACTGCAAAATATTTATTTATCACTAACATATTACCTATATATTTACATTTTAAGTATTTTAAAAAGAAATACTTGATTGAAGGAAACATTTCATTTCTTTCTCTCTCCAGTTGTGGACGAAATCTAAATTGAAATATGGTTTTCCGAACTGATGACGGGTTGGTGATGATCAATCTTCATTTCACTTCTAGGTAATAATAACAATAAAGCTACCTCAGAAAAGCGCCGTATCTTGTTCTATTTAATGGAGGTTTTGTTTATAGAAAGACGATGAAACATTGCATTGGTAATCTGTTTCTGATGCACAAATCATGTGATGTCTGACCAACTGTAGGTCTTTCCTCTTGACCTGAAGGTCAGTAATGCTGCGCCATCGTGCGGCGATTAAGGGAAGTCTTGTCCAGTTCTAGGAAGGTTAAAACACTGTTGTAATCAACAATAAAGCGGAATAGTGATGATAATAATGCAGCCACGCCACGAGACACCCAGCGCTTCATTGTTTAAACTGTTTCTTTTTTCCTAGTCTTGATGTCGGCGGCTGTATTCGATAATCCTGATGGCTCCAATCCTCTTCCACATTTATTGCCCACACAATTAGACAAGAAAGGACTGGCAGTAGATGAGAAGGTAGATGAATTCACAAAGTTTTGCCGGAAGAATCCTTTCTACCCTGCGGGAATCTCCGACTACTTGGAACCCTCGTTTGGTGAATATTGTCGAAGTCTTTCCAGTGAAATTCATTACAAAGATTGGAGATGGAAAGGAACCCAAAAGAAAATTAAACATCAGAAGAGTCCAGCAGAAGATATTAAGAATCCATTCAGGTACAAGAAAAACCAAAGAATTCGTATCGAAATCCACACTTATTAATAAAACTGGATAACTAAGAATTACATCGCCTTCTCTTTTATAACGGAAACCAAAACTATTGGAAGCTTTTTCTAGAAATAAGAAATAAGTTTAAATGGAATAAATTTAGGGAAAGATTTGTCTTCAAATGACTGCATTCTGGAAGAGATTTCAAACTGATTGAAATTAAAAAATTAGGAATTCCATGTATCCCTAACTTTAGCCTACATGTCTTAACTTAAAACTCGTCAAATCACTCTGTCTGTTTATTTCACCCTAATAACTTTGAAGGGTTGTTATGCAGGATACTTAAGCCACTGAAATTAAGACGAATATTCATTATTTACCAATGAAACGATTCGAACAGATAGTTAATATTACATTCAGGGAAAATTGTGATGGTTTTTTTATTTCGTTGTCTTTAAGAAAATTCGAGATTTATCTGACACTCTTTCGCCCCTAGATTAAATAAGAACTTAATTCTTACTTAATCTATGCTTTCGCCGGTCTGCGGATGAACATGGCAGAGTTATGTGCTGAACTGTAAAACATGGCGGAAGTCAAAACATGAATCTATAGCTCCCTATAGTAAATTCATTTCCTCTGTTTTTACTGTTGTAGAAGGGGATTTGCTTATTAGGGTTGAGAGAGTTACTTTCTGTTGGTCCCTGGGTGTTGACCCTCATTTGAAAGATAGTTCTCAATTTCAGCAGTCGTATTCCGCCATCTTGTTTTCATCCACAGTCCCTTGGAAAGATTGCCACCTAAATTTTTAATTTTTTTCGAAATTACGTAAGAGAACACGGTTTTTCAACATGATATTAACTGTGTGTTTCTGAATCATTTCGAACGAAAATTAGTCTTAATTTCAGTGGCTCAGTCTTCTGAATAATTACCCTTCTTGAAGCCTGGAATGCATACTTAATAACAAAAGATGATGTAACTTCTATATTTGAAATCTATCTTAATTTGGTTCTTATCGAGAAATTACCATTCGAACCTAACCAGTGGATTCCTTTTAAGAAGTCTTCAATAATTATTATTAATCCTTTTACCCAACTTGGTTTGATAATGATTAAAATTGATAAGATTTGGATTTAATGATATCTTTTAGAAAATGGGTAATTTTTACTGCCTGTTTA
Organism: Thereuonema tuberculata; assembly: GCA_023159025.1. Classification (NCBI taxonomy): domain Eukaryota; kingdom Metazoa; phylum Arthropoda; class Chilopoda; order Scutigeromorpha; family Scutigeridae; genus Thereuonema; species Thereuonema tuberculata. Next base: position 34,310,346 of record JAFIDM010010028.1, on the reverse strand, counting down.
AGAGATTAAAATTAGAATATAAACGCAGGCTTACTTTAAAAAATATAGTTAAGTTAAGCAATCCCATAAACAGGCCATGTAAGCCCACGGGAGCCTACTTTAAAAAATATATAAATATAAATTTTAGGAATAACAAAGAGGAATAGGCTGAAAAATCTTTCTGAAATATTTCGAATAGAAGTGTGTCCGGCATTATTTTGTTTTGATTTCAGGAAAAACAAATATAGGTAATTATACAATACAACACTACTTTTAACTTAGCAGTTATTACTGAATGTTTCAAGAAAATCCTTTTGAATCTCGTAGATGGAAATGGAATTTACCTTGAATTTGCTTCTTTCCATTGAAGTGTTATTTTTGATCTGTTGCAAATCATTACGAAATATTTAACTAACGTTAACAACAACATAATAAAGTGTTGGACTGTGTTCGTATTGGGAATGTGATTCAGATTCTTTCTCAAATCTAAGATATTTTTATCCAAATATATGAAAGATGCATTTGTAAATGTATTACATATTTCATTTATTGATGTATTTCTATTAGTTATTTGCAAGCGTATTCTCTGTCTAGTAAGAAAAATACAGGTATTGAACAACTTCTCATTTGTTGGAATAACTGTATTTTGTAAAGACAATTTCGATTAGGATTGGACCGTTTAAAGAAGTGCTATGGACTTCAGACAGCGAATGTTTTAATGGGATTTGAAGAAAAACAAAACCCATTACTGTTGAAATCTGTGTAATTTTAGGCTTCTGAAAGACGCCTTATGTCCCCGGTTTGACGCCTTATATCCCACAATGCTTCGCAACGGCTACTGTTACCTCAGTTGTAGGTGGCCTGAATGTTGTAGGTTGCCTGTTAGCTCAGTTGGTTAGAGCGTCGCGCTAATAACGAGAAGGTCGTGGGTTCGATCCCTTCATGGGCTTTTTTTTCTTCATTTTTTTTCTCCCCATTTTAAATCTTTTCACAGTTTCTCAACTTAAGTTATTTTTTTTTTTAAAATCAGTATTAGGAATTCAATTATTTATCAAGGCTTGAGTTAAAAATGACGATTATTCCATATAAATAGGGGTGGGTAAGATAGCATGGTGTCGCAAACAGACTCGCGCAAGCATTTTCTAGACCACCCCGGCGCAGTCTATTCTAAAGTAAAGGTGACTCAGAAGCCGTTGCGAAGCACTGTGATTGGTTTACTAATCACTATCCCTACCTTGTTTATTTCTCTTGTTTATTCAGTCATTGTAGATTTGTTAAAAACAGTCTCTCGTAAGTCACACTTTCAGTTTATTATTATTACAAATCTCGATTTTTGTCTTGTTTGTCCTTTGCTAATCTATTGGAGTGTCGTAACTAATCCTGTTACAGAATTGATGAACTGAATGGACACCGACTGATACCATTTATATAGGATTCTTGTCTTCTGAAGAAGTATAGGAAGCTGTTGATGGTTTTAAAATAGAAGCAGCAGTGAAAAAAACAATGTTGTTTTAAGTTTGGCCATTTGCTGATACTTATGGAATAACAAAATGATAAAAGAATAAATCATGAATAACACTTAATGAATGAAGGCCATTTTGAATTTTTCGGGTGGTAACATGTTCACATAATAATTAATAATCCAATTTCTTCATTTTAAACGTAGTGCTGTGCATTAACGTGTGTGGAAATATTGAACATAAAATATAAACGACAACACTCTTTGAAATAATAATATTTAAAAGTTAAAATATTAAACGGTGACTTGTTTCGAACAGTTCTTCCACCTCTCACCATCGGACCTGGATCCATGATGAGCGGTGGAAATAATTTAATTAATGAAGTTATTTGTTATAGTGGACTTTCAAACGCTGTAATGTATAGCCTTTGAGTTATTTTTAATTAGTTTAGAATACTAAATTATAGCATATATAACATTCTTCAGTTTATTAACAACATTGTTAACCATAGTATTAATTAGATGTTTACTATCAGATATTTTGAGCTTAATCCGTTTTGGTATGATACATGTAATTTATTTGTGCTCCGGATTAACAGACAAACCTTTAATTTATATATAATTTGACTAGAATTCTTTATTATTCTTTTACTACAATATATTGTATATGAGTACCCATACGATATCTCGACTGACATTTATTTGTTGGAAGCCAATCCTTTGTATTTGTTTATTCATTTGAAACAACGAATAATGATGAAAAGTTACTCGTATACTGTGTACAAGAATAACGAAGAATTCCAGTCAAATTATATGCAACATATAAAGTTTTTGTGAATTTAAATCTTTTTGCTTCCAGTGTCAATGACATTTGGAGGGAGTTTTGTTTTTTAAATTTCAATGATCTCACGACCTATCAAGTTTCATTAATCTCGTATTTTTAGGAATTATTTTATGAATGGACGGACGGACAAGCAAAGGATAAGAGCTCTGTGCAATAAAGTAGCCTAAATGAAGATTAATCTCATTAATATAAAGTGTAACAATTACCCCTTCGTAGGAGACCGGGGATTTTTCCATTCTCCTCCAAACGGGTCCTAGAGCCTACCCAGCCCTCTGTCGAATTTAACTCCCGGGTTTCTTTCCCGGGAATTAAAGACGGGCGGGCGTTGGTCTGACCATCCGACCTCAACATAGTCCCGTTGGTCAAGAAACGCCGGAGCCTTACTTCCGTTGAGCCCAAGGGCCTGCAAGGCCTGTTGTGGGGACCCTTTTATCATCGTCATCATTATTATTATTACTACTATAGTATATCCCAACCATTCTTGTATTCTCTGATCGCCAGTGAATTTGTGATGATCAGTGTCAAAAGTTAGTGAACAAGGTCCCACGCAGGAACCTAACTTCTTTTTTTTTTTTTAACTATATGATCGCTGGTTCAGTATTTCGCGGGGTTTTTACCTTTTACCTAATGCTATCTACATCGGAGTACATCTCTGAAATTCCTTTCTTTGCTGTTGCTAAAAACACTTGATTTAAACAAAAAGATAATA
>JAFIDM010010028.1:34296124-34307345 GCA_023159025.1 Thereuonema tuberculata | reverse complement strand
TGTCAGGGATAAGAGATGGACATTCCGAAACATGTAAAGCTAAAGCCCAAATTCAAGAAAAGGTCGAATATGAAACAGTTGAACAAACAGAGCACAGCATCATTGAAGAGTCTCACCACGAATTTAAGGTATAAAAGTACATTTTTTCCCTTCTTTATTAACCCTAGTACTCTTTGCAAATTGATAAATTCTATAGTGATTTGTGATTTATTCTTTTTCGATATTAGATGTTTCTCGCGCATCATTTCCTTCGTAAGAATCAATTATTTTGGCAGAAGAAGAAATTATTTGATTCTTTATTTATTTTCAACACTAATTGTGGCTAAGAACAAAGAACGAGCTATTATTAATCACAATACTTGAAGTAATGATGTTTTTTGTTTGCTGTTCATTAATGATTGGTTGCTTGTTTGTACTCGCTATATGACGACGCTGCTGTTCTAAGACTATTCTCCTCCCAGCGAAAGAACGACCGTGGACACCAGATGGCGCAATAGTAGAATTTGAATCGATTGTATATGTCAGTGGTTATGGCGGGAAAGTTTATGGCTTCTGATAGGTTTGCCTCGCTTGAGAGTCGCCATTGTGAATAGTTTCTCTCGACAAACTTCAGTCTTGGAATGATTAAGAGATCATGGGTGTAGTTCAAGGTCAGAGTCACTCTTTCGCTGGGCGGGGAATAAACATCGAATCCAAATTTTGCCTGATAAATAAAATACATTTTTACTTTTTTTTGGCATTGACGAACTAGATATAAAGACTTCAAGTAGGCCTAGATATCACTTAACAAAAAAAAAAAAAAATAAACCAATAAGCTTTCCAATGATAAGGGATATGAAATAAAAACAAAAAAACCTCAAGCTCCTAATTTTCCACTTGATATTAAATTTCTGTATAAACCATACTTTCAATTAATTTTTTTGTTCGTTTTAATTAGTCTATTTTATGTATTTTTAAGAATATAACCACAAAATGGAAAATGAAATCTTGTAAAGGTTGTGTTCTGAAAAATACAAAAATCGAATGTAGACAAATTTGTAAATTTAAATTTTTAAATTTGCTTATTTGTATGAAGAAATAATTAATTTTCTCCATAATTTTTCCTTGGAATTTTAATAGATCAGATCCAGATTCGATGACTTCACATTCTACAGTAGCTTTCAAAAATCAATTCCAGGTTTGCTGAAATTGAATTGAGTAAAAGAAATTGGATGTAGGCGAGTGAAAGTAAAAAGGACTTCACCAACAGACTTTTTCCTCCAATGTAACGATAGAGAAAGCATTCCACTTCCTTAATCACCGCTACCTTTTCAGCTAATGTTAATGACTTATAAGGAGCTTTAGCTTTTGACAATGGCGTAGTAAGAGCATACAAACAATACTTAAAGCCCAAGCACAGAAACTAAAAATGTATATAACCGCATTAAATCCTTCACAGGAAGCGCACGTGACTCTTAAGACCGATTTTTTTAACATTATTTTAATATAGAATTCTAGGGACCGAGGAAAAAAATTCGAATTATCCAGAATTTCGAATTAAACAAGTTCAAATTATCCAAGTTTCACTGTATTTATTTTTAACTTACAATGGATTAGTAGAGATTTCGGTAGAAATAGCCTAAGTTGCTGTCTAGTCAATAACTCCGTAACAGTAAGTGAGCACATCAAAAGCAAAAAAAAAATCAATACTTTGGTCGCCGACCTCTGAAAAGATTTATTCAAGCACTTCCTATTATTTCGGAAGCGCAGTGGTGCCACAAAGGAAAAAATACACAATGAAAAACTCACCAATGAAAATTGGTGAGAAAATTCATGTGCCAGAAGTGCGCAGGCCACAATGAATTTTTTAAAGCAATTTTCTCACCAATTTTTCATTGCTGAGTTTTTCATTGTGTATTTTTTCCTTTGAGGCACCACTGCGCTTCCGATGTATTGTTCATACTAGCCTCAGAGATCTTGTTATTTACTGTGACTTCTCCTGGCTGATAATCGCCAACGAGCGTGAAACAGCTGTTCCAGGATGTCACTTGTAAATAATTTGGTCTCACCCATTGTTACTTCCTATTATTGTTTAGTTTTAATTGCTAATTTTTATAAAATTTGCTTTTATTTCTACAACAGTAAACGACCATGTTTTGTTAACATTCTGCTTTCGCTTATTTCATTCATGAAATTAATAAAAACAAAATAAACAAAAAACAAACCTTTGTTATTTTAAACAATCGTAAGTTAAAGGAAAACCTTCAAAATGAGATTGAATCATTTCTATTTCCGTGGATTTCACTTCTTGTAGCAGCTGCTTCATTCTTGTTTCCTTTTCATTAAGTTTCTGCCTCAATGTTTTCATTGTAAGCGTCAATTCCGCCACATTCTGAGATAGGCCTATTTGATGTAATGTATCAGCCCTACAACATTATTATGTAGAGGGGCGAGTGTTGTACCTTGGCCCACTTTTCGAATTATCCTAATAAATTCAGTATTAATAGCAAAAAATATCGATTTTTTTTAAAACTCAATTAATTCCTTGATACCTTTTTAACATATTTACGTTGGAAATAACCCATTAACTCAGCTCAACAATTATTCAAATGAAAAAAAAACTTTCTACTGCACAGTGGACCAAGATACAATATCCTCGTGTACCTCGGGACAACCATCCTACGCCTTGAATCACACTTAAAAAGGAAGATTAAATGAAAACAAGACAAAGTATAGGCCTACATTATCAATTCAGACCTATTGATTGACATTCTTCTCTGTACAAAATAATTGTGTAGGTCATCGCAATGAATCGCCTCAAGGACATTTTTTAATGCATTTGAATCTAAAGGGTCCCCTTTTCTTCCCAATTTTGCTGCTAGGAATTTTGTCGTCTTTTGATATCAACCACTGAAATTCAAAACATATTGTAACCTCTTGTTCATGGAACCACTGGCCCAAAGTACAAGATGCAGTTGTGGCCCAAGGTACATAACTGTCTATACTTCAACAAATATGGCTGCCTGCACACTACCATTCATCTCAAATCTTAATTTTTCCTGCTTATTTGTAAGAGAATATAATATACATTTCAGCTTGTTTTAGTACAATGAACTCAAAATACTCGAGTGAACAACATGCCTACAGGCACAACTAATCGATTAGCATATCTGACATTATGAGAGACTTCGTTATTGTTACTTAAGAATAAGTCAGTAATTTAATAGAGAAAATTTATATCGACATTTTAAAAACGAAATCACGAAAGAAAAACACAACATATTAATGAAATGGCTGTTTCGAAAAGTAGATATGTTTTTATTTGTTGAATATTGGTAATCTCCACGATTCATTACATTAAACTAATCAGGGACTGATTCTCCATTTTTTTTAAAAATATTTCTACGTCTTGTATTTGTGCTGTTTTATTGAAGATTCTAAGTTCAAAGAATAAACAATAATGTTTTTTAAATTTTTGGATTTTTTAATTATTAAAATAATAAAAATATATTAGTAATTTTATTAAAATGTTTTTTTTTTAATAGACACTTATTATTAAACTTCAAGCTGTTATCCTGTTGGTTTTTTGTTTTTTGTTTTTTAAAAAGAGATTCCATCTTTTTCTTAAAAAGTTTCCTTTAACTTAATTTTTTAATTGCTGTTTTCTCTTTCTCGAGTCAACGGATTGAAAAGGATTAAATAATATGTGTTTGCTACTTTAATTATATTCCTTAGTGAATCTTTTTAAAATTAAAATGTCTAATTAATCCAGCTTATCCAACTTTGTGATTTAATCTGTGTAGTTTTCTTAACTTTTATTACAGCGTTATTTATAAAATAATATTTATTTAAGTAAAAATAACTTATTTGGTTATTATTAATGGGCATTTTTTAATTATAGGCCAAGAGCTTGCTGCGTCCCAATCGTCTTTCTCTACCAATCATCGAACCAATGGCAGACGTAGATATTTTTGCAGATGCAGTAGAGACGTTTTCCTCAGCCGATTGCACTGGCACTGCTACGGCTGAATCTTTTGCTTTTGTTATTAATGAGAGTGAAAATACCTTAACCAGGCGATATTCAGATCCATCTGTATTAATCTCTGAGACTTGGTCTCTGCCTTTAGCCAGTCCCGAGTGGAAACCAGTTTGTTCTGAACCCGGATGGAGACCTGCCATGACTATTGAAGATTTGTCAAAGGAAGTGAAGGAGTGGCAGCTCAACCACAACGAAGCCCAAGAGGAATCCGAACAAGACAGAGCAGTTCACTGGGAGAAGGGATGGAGACCTGCGATGACCATTGAAGATTTTTCAAAGGAAATGAAGGAATGGCAAATAGACAATAACGAAGTCCAAGAGGAAACTGTAGAAGACAGAGCAGATCGCTGGGTGGAAGGATGGAGACCCGCAATGATCATTGAAGATTTTTCAAATGAAATAAAAGAATGGCAACGAACCCATAAACAAGTCCAAGAGGAAACTGTAGAAGACAAAGCAGAAGACCACTGGGAGGAGGAAGATCCATTGGAAGAACCATTGAATCGATCCTTACGAGAACGTTCAGTACAAAAAGAGAATATGCCTGCTGGATTGTTATCAGAAGAGGTTAGTGATTTGGATTTAAAACAATTAACAGACTGATTGAATGAATTTTAACTTTTTATGATTCTTCTTTTATTTCATTACCTCCCTTATATAAATTCATTAAATTTTCAAAAATAAAGTTTTGAATTTCTCTTGTTCTTTAGGATTTTATACTAATTTATTTCACGATTCCTTAGATTGCATTTTTTTTAATGTTGGGCTAATGTAGTCACATTTGTCTTACTTTTATTTTTAACTGATATCAGATCGTGGTGGGTTTATTTTCATTACCTGGATGGATCTGAGGTTTTTGGTATTTTATATTTTATTTGTTCTTACCAAATGTCATTCTAATGGAATTAAAGAGCATTCCACATCAACAAATTATTTCATTCATATTATTTTCATTTATTAATGTTTCATTTATCTGATATCGTCCAATCATAACTGTTTAATTAATATAATGAATTTCATAGATCTTCCATCCAAATACAATGGAATAAGTTTATTCCTTACCTACGTTGGATTAAATGTATATCGAGGGGAGGGGGAACAAAAACAAAAAAACAAAGGAGAATGGGCAGATCTGCCCCACTCCTGTTTAGCGATAAGATATATACATAAGGAAGAAAGATCTCCATCAATAGAACATTTTTTATCCTTACTACTTGTCTCAATTATTAGTCCGTTCGGAGTTATATACGTCTAGATATGACGTTTGAGTGATTGATTGTGGTGAATGTGGATGGCAGGGAAGCCAACCACCTACAGGCGGGGGGTGCTTGGCTGTGTGCTTAGCTTCCCTGCACCCACGCATTACAATCAATGACTCAAAGATCGTATCTAGACGTATATAACTCCGAACGGACTAATAATTGTGACGAGTCGTAATAATAACATATGTTCTACGTAATGAGATCTTTCTATAGGTATAAATCTTATCCCTGTACATATAGGGGCAAATTCCCGTAGAGTTTGCCCATCCTCCTTTAACAATGAGGGGATTGGAAGCCTTAAAATAACTATTCGGATTCAGGCACGTTGTATGTAAACACCTTAGATCAAAATGTTAGCAATGGGCCACTTGAGGATAGGCGAGGCTTCGTAGTTCCAAAATATCCCATCAGGCTACTTCTTGGCTTGTGAGATAAACAAGTCATGTGCTTCGTTTTAACCCGTGTAGATATAGAGAGTGAACTAAAAGATTTGATTTGGATGAAACGATTGTAAGCCTTCCTAAATGTTTATATCGGATGTAGAGTTGATTATAGCCTATTAAAGAAGACAACAGCAATATATTCTCAACGAAAGATATAATTTAATGAATCACTTGAGAATAGGCGGGGCTTCGTAGTTACAAAATATCCCACCAGGCTACTGCTTGGCTTGTGGGATAAACAAAACCATATGCTTTGTTTTAACTCGTGTCGATATACAGGAAATATTAAAGAAGGATATTCCAAGCATTTTACAGAATTATTACAATAAGGAACTGCACAGTACTGAACCATTCCGTCTTGAAATATCAAAAATCGACGATTTTTTGAGTAATTCACACTAAGTTTTATGTTTATCCCACATGATCCCACATTATACGTCATACGTGACGTCGATAGGGGGCGTAAACCTCAAGTGGCCCATTGCTATCTTTACTTACAAAATGTAATATACGTACATCAATGCAATTATCCCTTTTAATTGCACAGTAATCATTTTACGGCTATATCATTAAAATAATATTTTTATCAGAGCCTACCCAGTCTATCTATGTGAATGGTGCTACTTGTGTTGTTGTCACATTGGTAGTTATAATCTTGAGAAAATAGTAATAAATGAACCGTTGATTTTGAAAGTGGGGCAAGTCCATATTAAGTTATTGTTGGATAATCGAATTAATGGTTAGGGTTTGAACTGATTTTAAAAACAATTAATACCATTGACCAAAATAAATTACTGGTAAAACCTTTACACTGTTATTTATAGATATGATTGTGAATTGATTAAAAACAGAAATTTTAAGTTAATTTCTAATGAAAACACAGTAAAACCCCTTATTATGCTCGTCAAGGGACCATGACCTACAAGCGTAATAAGCGGGATAGTGCTATAGACGGGAAATGATTTATGAGATGGGAAAACATTTAGACACCATTTTACAGGAAACATACTTGATTCTGCAATAGATACAGTGTAAATATGAGCTTATTTCTTGTTAAAAAAAAAATCTTTGATTGTGCTCTTATATTTTCGGAGCAGATTTAGTGCATTGCCCGCCATTTCACGCGCCTTTTCTTGAATGATTGGGCCACTTAATGGCACTGATGCATCACGGGACTGATGAATCCATTCAATTAGAATTTCCTCGGCATCTTCATATTTTCCACACTTCACTTTTTTACGTTTGCAACCACCCTTCGCTGCATTGGTAATTCCATTCTTATTTTTTATTATTGTTCTCAGACTGGATGAGGGAATTCCTAGAGATTCTGCGAAATCCTTCTGACTTAGTGTAGAATTCTCGTCGTACTTACGGAGAATTTGCAATTTTTCACTTATAGAAAGGGATTTCCGCTTCGACATTTTGCACTACTGTATCACAGACCCGCACTACTGTAACACAGACTCACTTCAAAGAGTTCAAAGATTCCTTCCTACCAGGGAAAGAAAAGAATCTTACAGTATTACGTTTCTTTTCGATTCAAAAATTCCGATATAAAAAAAGCGCTACAAGCGGGATTTGAACCGTTATAAGAGGGTAAAAGTATACAGAGTTACATAGAAAATTCCAGGGACTGTATGAAAGGAGCGTAAAGAACGGGATAGTGCTATAAGTGGGAGCGTAATAACGGGGTTTTACTGTAGCTGTAACTCTTTTTTTTAACAAAATGGACTTGCCCCACTTTCAAAATCAACGGCTCAAATATGTTTCAAAATATGGTTTTCATTAAAACTGTATCCAGTTAGGAAGATATATTTGACTTTATCTCTAAATAGATGCTCCCCAAACATAACAAAAAAAAAAAGCCTTTTTTGGAATGAGATACTTATTTTGTTGTGGTTTTAATGTACGATTATTAAAATAAAAAACCATTTGAGATAATTTGGAAGAAAGTCCCTAAAAAGAGGTCAGTGTTAATGTATTTAAAGGCTAAAATTAAATAACTTTGAAAATTTATTAATGTAGGAACTCAAAAAATTATTGAAATATTTTGAACCTCCAACACTTTTTAAAAAATTCGGAAATTACAGACTGACAACTTATTAGATTGAACTAAAAGGAAGATAAAACATTGTTTTAATATTTAAACAGAAAGAAATATATAATAGATATAATAGAATTACAGATTCACAATCACTAAAAGATCTTTGTGTATCTTTCAACCATTGGGTTTACCTCTTAAAGTAATTTCTAATAATTAATATTGTTAATAAAACAAATGATACAGTTTCAAATTATTTCAACTTCACAGGGTGCACGGGAAAGTGCAACCTAATAACTCAACCAAATAACTGTTGAAGATAGCTAGAGTTAGGGAAGTTGGGTATTGGCTTAAGAAAGCGACCAAGTGCTATCAGATGAGACTGACGGCAGCACCCCTAGCGGCAAAATGTGGAAGTTAGTATACGGAAAAAAATAAATGAGAAAATTGTAGAGTATCACCGAATTAGTAGGAAATGACACTTTACAAAAAAAGAATCACGCAAAGAGAAAGCGGTAGACAGATCATCTGTCTTTGTGTGCCGTATGCAAATGATGGCTGTGACCAACACAGCAGTACGAGAGAAGTTAGTTTGGCTTGTCACCATCCCGTGTGTGGGAAATTTTATAGCAGCATAGTGCTCATCGTTCCAGTCTAACGGTGGAAGCACTGCTACCAGGGGATGATCATCGACGTCTTCTATGTGCATGATTCTTTTCTGTAAAATGCCATTTCCTACTAATTCTGTGATGCTCTACAACTTTCTCATGTATTTGTTTTCCGTATACATCTCGTTTCCGAGATAGGGTTACTAACTTCCACATTTTGCCGCTAGGAGCGCTGCGGTCAGTCTCATTTGACAGCGCATTGTCACTTTCCTATACCAATACCTAACTTCCCTAACTCTATCTTCGTTCAAAAGTTCTTTGGGCGATTTAGGACCTTCCCGTGCACCCTGTATATTCAATTAAATCCGAGATTAACAACCACTGCTGCTAGGATACAAATAAAATTTCGAACCATATACCCCCGGAAAACCCAATATTTTATCCAGTCGAACTCTTCGCATTTAAAGTTTGTTTGCACTGAAAATTAAAAAAAAAAATGATAGTCTTTCATGCAGCTTTCTGTATGGGGACGATTTAGTTTGATTAAAGTATTTCTGCTTATTTTTAGTAAGATTTTTGTTCAATATTGTTTGAATTCGTGAACTTGACTATAAGTGGTGTGAATTTTTAGCATCTATTGACTAATTAAGACTTATATGTTGACGAGGGTCTTGAGTTGGTATCTTTTCGTTGCCACCTCCACAGGAGATCCTTCGCAGCCAGTTGCAAGCTCTAATTTCGCCTCCAACAAATCGAAGCCAACTTGGAACAGGCGATGTCCGAGACGCCGCTACCTCCATGCTGCAATTGAAGTCACCCTCGCAACCCACACTTCGAGATCGACTCTATTTGACGGACAGGAATTTGAAGACGATTCTAGCACTCGCTCTGCTTTTACCCTTTCTGATTTATCTGCTACCCGCCCTTTTTGCTTTTTTGATTAGATTTTAGGAGTCACAAAGGATTATCGAATTAAAAAAGACAAAATTCGAAATGAAATTGGAATAAAAAACGTAGTGAAACAAAAAACTTCTTCCCTACGCATTGGAAACTTTTGTAATAAAATCAACTAATAAATTTTTATGAATGATAACATAAATAAAATAATATTTGGATAAACTATTAAGTTTAAAAATTTATTTAATAGGAGAATGAAGCCATTAATAACCTTCAAAAATGAAACAATTTTCGAATCAAAGTTCCTGCATTTTAATTCAGTCAAACTAAACATTTAATTGTAGACCAATATTGATATTACATTAATTGATAATCTGTCTGAAATGTTATTCATTGTCATAGAAGATTTTGTTTTGGAAATAAACTTCTTTTGTTGTTGTTTCTTTTGCATTTAATTAAATAACGTATCAGTGTTTAATTTTTTTTTTTTCGAATTCGAATTTTAAAAATAGATTTTTTTTTTCCTTGACTTTCATAGTTTCAGAATCTTCTAATCAATTCAATTGGAAGACTGGAGAGAAAAAGATATTTTTAAGCCAATTCATGTTATAATGCTGATTTAGTAGTTTGAGATATATTTTTTCTTACAAAATACAGTTTTTACTTACATAAAATACACCGCTTTTATGTGTTCCGCTGATACGATAGCTTTCATTTTCATGTTCATTATCTTCCTCGATGATTACGTTTTTGTTTTGAGGGATGATGCCCGATTCCTAGAAGAGCATCGGGCGCCATTTTGTTATCGATGATTCACACTGTTTACTTCATGTGTGTTCTCTGCGTCTCTGAAATCTCACCGTTTCCTAGATATATAAGCTTTTTAGGCCTAGTTCTTGTTGCACACTTAATGTATGATAGTATGTTATTAGGCTTGTATATGCATTCGCAACTTAAAAAAAAAACTGTTCCACTTTATGGCTGGATTTGGCCCTACTACATATTCTATTTACAGTAGAACCCAGGTAATCCGAACCCCCGCAAATCCGAAATTTCGGATAATCCGAACAGAATCTATGATGCAGGAAAAAATTTAAATACCAACTGCAATGTACAGGAAGTAGTATTAATCATATTGTTACCGTTCGATTTGGTCACTCCCCCGCGTCCAGAATCGCCTCGTCCAACCCGGCTCCCCTGTTCGAAGTTAACCAGTCCGGAGGTTGGAACGAGGCAGCTGACGGCCTTAAAACAAGCAGCAGAGCTGTGGAAAGTCAGTCAGTCGGGTGGCAGAGGCCACAACAGGTTCTCCAGTCTCGGAGAAATTAGAAGGAAGTCTGACAGTTGGTCGGGTGGCAGAAGCCACAACACTATCTCCAGTCCCGAAGATAAGAGGAGTACGTTTTGCAGTCAGTCGGGTGGCAGAGGCCACAACAGGTTCTCCAGTCTCGGAGAAATTAGAAGGAAGTCTGACAGTCAGTCGGGTGGCAGAGGCCACAACAGGTTCTCCAGTCCCGGAGAAATTAGAAGGAAGTCTGACAGTTGGTCGGGTGGCAGGAGCCACAACACTATCTCCAGTCCCGAAGATAAGAGGAGTACGTTTTGCAGTCAGTCGGGTGGCGAAGGCCACAGAACAGACTCCGGTCCCGGAGAAAGGAGGGAATCGTTTAGTAATTCAACTGTGGGCAACCGCCCAGCTAGGAAGATCTCCAATTGGAGCAGGTCGTTCAAGAACAGGTCGTGGACAGAAGATCTGGAAAAAGGTAGCTACTCGAAGCTAGAGGGAAGTTACAGTTTGGTGGATCCCAGCCACTAGAGGATCTCCGGCCAGGAGATAGAAGAGAAGCAGAAGAGGTTCGTTAGGCAACCGACCTCGAGTGAAGTCTGATAGAATCCGGAGGTGATCGCAGATCGTTAGAGGGGCATCGTGGAAGACAACCGACGCCCAATCC
>JAFIDM010010028.1:34252670-34292663 GCA_023159025.1 Thereuonema tuberculata | reverse complement strand
CGCTTCTCTTCTATTTCAATGTTAGCGAACGGCCAGGAAAGGACAATTCTATAATCTGCTTTGCATTCTGGGAGTTTCATCTTTCAGCGTGAGGACTGTAAGTAATATTTTGAATCGCGTTTTTATAAAGATGAGTAAAAAGTAAATATATGGTTTCAGGTTTTCCCTTTAACAGTAAAACCATATCAGGATATTAGAAATTTCAGTAAGAATTGAACCTAAGCAACAAGAAGATATAAAAACGTAAATGGGCCGAAATGCATCATTAGACTCCTTTTAACGTGGTTGAAAGATATTTCAGAAGCTAATTAATTTGATATTTTTTAAAATTTTAAATTAGGCATTCGTTCAGCTATTCACCCTGTTCTATTTCCCGCCCAGTGAAAGAATGACTCTGACCTTGAACTACACCCATGATCTCTTAATCATTCCAGGACTGAAGTTTGTCGAGAGAAACTATTCACAATGGCGACTCTCAAGCGAGGCAAACCTATCAGAAGCCATAACTTTCCGGCCATAAACACTGACATATACAATCGATTCAAATTCTACTATTGCACCATCTGGTGTCCATGGTCGTTCTTTCGCTGGGAGGAGAATAGGAACGTAACAGTAGCGCTAGGGAATCCATTTTAAAAACCAAAATTAATCGCCGCCATATTTTAAGTTAAAGCATACGGACCAAATTTGATGCAAATCCCTCCAGCGCATACAGAGACAAAATATTAAGTGAAATAATAAGAATAATAAGCTTTTGTTTATTTTTAATTTCCTTTAAATTGCGTAGTTCTTTTAAACAATGCATGCTGTAATTCGAATACGACAAAAAAATGGAATGCATTAAGTAATAGTTAAATATTATTGAAAATATAATTTGGATTTTCCCTCTAAAGATAAAACAACAAAAAAAGGTTTCATGTTGTTCACGAAACCGTAGGAAAAAACCATATGTTTCATTCATATACAGTGGAACCCCGCCATTCGTCCGCCTCGCTATTCGTACAACTCGTTATTCGTCCAACTTTTCAAGTAAAATTGAACTCGCCATTCGTACGCTTGCTCGCGATTTGGACAGCGTGACCTTGTTACTGGTCGCCCCACGCGGTCGCTTCAGTTCAGTCTCATGCTAGCTTCCGTACGCTACACACCATTCACGCAAGCTTCATGAAACTTTGTAATATTTTATTGTTATTTTTATTGAAAATAGTGCAGCCATGGGTCCAAAAGAGATTACTGATTCAACTAAGCCTAAAAGGAAAGCAGTGATACCGACAATTGAATTGAAAAAAAAACTCGTTGCGAAGTTTGAAAGTGGAACTCGTGTCTCTGACGTGGCAACTCAGTATGGCATGGCGAAATCAACCATATCGTCTATACTGAAAAAGAAAGACATAATAAGAGAGGCCTATATATTTATTGTTTTCATAGTTTTTATGTATTTTACGCTTAAAGTATTATTACAAAGGTTTAAATAAGCAATCATCTCTGGGTTCTAGAACGGATTAATCCAATTTACATTATATCTTATGTGAAAAAATGATTCCCCATTCGTACAAATCGCCATTCGAACTGCCTCCTGGAACGGATTGTGTACGAATAACGGGGTTCCACTGTATATGTGAGACAAGAAGTTACGGTAGACTGGGAGTAAGTTATTTCTACAAGTCATAAGGATTCCAATAAGATACGACTCATATCTGTCCGACTTGTAGTTTGGGGCTGTAGGAGTGGGTGACAAACCCTTTACATTTTCTTGTACTGGGTTACTAAAACATACATTTGAAAAGCTTTGTAATAGAATTAATGCTGTGAAATCAAGAGGCTTGAAGGGAAGACGTAGACCGAGGTGGCTAAAGATCTAAGGAAGATGAAAGTAAACCGATGGAAGACGAGAACAGAGGCTACGGCTGAGTGGTCCAAAGCCTTTCCTGGCCTGGGGTAAGGTAAGGTAAAACATAAACAGCAGTGGAACCTTGCAAGACATTTAGGGAACTAAGTCTTTAAAAAATAAAATTTTTTATTCAGTCATCATGTTTTGGCCCTAAATAAAATAACTAATGGAGATAGACTGAAATCGAATCACAAGTCTATACATTTTACACGTTCTAAAGCCAAAAATTAAGTTACATCAAAGTATTAGTTGAGCTACAGCAGGATGTACTTGTGGACCTTAAAATAGGTGTACAATCATGAGATCTAAACAGTAAAGTTAAAACTCAAAAATATGAAAATTGATGTATATCAACACATTATTCTTTATTTTACTATTGGGCGTCGTATTTTGGCCATATTCAAAAGTGGCGCTTTTAAGATACTATGAAATAAACATTTAAAAAGAGTGCACAGTAAGTCTGAACTTCAAATATTAAATGTCAAGTAAATTATCGCTTCAGGCAACCAAATCTCAACAGTGTTCTGGTGTCAGCAGACTACATTGCGTTTCAGAAAAAGATCGCGAGTGACGTCAGGTGTAGGAATATCTATTCCGTGATGGCGAGATGGTCGAAGCATTCGTCGTCCATGCTGAGGTTCGCTGGATCGATTTCCCTAGATGCTTTTTCTGGTTTCTTTATTTTTATTCTCCCTCTCCAGTTTTTTTTTTTTTTAATTAATCCTGTTTTAATTACAGATATTTTAATTTTATTCTCGCCAGTCAAATCACTGGACAACACAAAGACTGACCTTTACGATTAACTTTAAAAGTATAGTTGAGGAGACACGTGCCAGCTAGTGGAGGCAGCCATGATGCCAAATAGTTCAACAACTTAATAACCGATAGCATGATTGAATTTTATTAGTTTGAAAATTTCCACAAAAAAGTAATTTTAAGTAATATCACATCATGCAAAATCTTTTGCTTTGCAGAACATTTACAGAAAGGTGGAACTAGATTTCGAGCTGATGGATATTGTTAACTTGGTTCCATGATGCCACTCCTGATCTTTCTCTGAAACTCAGTATAAATTCCTAAACATAAAGTTCGAAATTCATAAGTTGTTTAAATTAATATTTAGAGAACAGAATTTTTGTCCCATATTCTACAAACACTAAACACTAAAGAGAAGTACACGATCAAATTACTCTAGATCAGTGGTTCCTAATCTTTTTACATCCAATGACCATTTTTCCAACTACAGAGAAGTTGCGGACCACCAGGATATATATATGTAATATATATGTAATATCGCACGACCATAAACCCTTAATTGGTTTTCTTCAAAGGATGAATAGATCTAAATTCAATAACCAAAATCGTTAATTAGTTGCCGAATGACAAGGAAATTGTAAGATTATAGTAATGAAAAATAAATTATACCTACAACTTATTGGTATATACCGTATTGGTTAAATATTTTTATAAGCTACCCATTTGCGAGCTATTGTGATAGCGACCAAAAATCGGTAGCTATTGTGTTTATCCTGACTGTCCGTCCGTGTCTGTCCACCTCTGACAACTCCCGAACGGAAGGTCGGATCGACAGACGGATTTTTCCATCGTGTTCAGAGGCCCAAACACTGTGGGATTGAGTATTTTCAGGGGCCAATGCTCCACCACGTTCGAGATAGTTGGCATTGTTGGCATTGTACCTGCTAAAAACTCTCGAACGAAAGGACTTCACCATGGTGTTCAGAGGCCCAAACAACGTAGGAATAGGTTATTTTCAGGGGCCACCGTCCCCATGTTCGAGATATTTGGCATTGATTTCATTGAATTTCCGCTATTAGTTTAAATGTTAGAAATGTAACCATTTCATTTCATTTGTCAGCTACAGCTTGATGGCTAAGATTTCGGACTCATACATAGTTCAAACCCATATATCTTACTTTTTTCTTATTTTCCTAAAGTTTTTGTATTTTTTTACTAACTTTTTTTTATTTTTCCTTAAGTTATTGTACATCCTTTTATTACTACTATTTTTAATTTTTTATATTATGAGTCGTCCTTAAATTTACGCTTTAGCACAAAATTATATTCACTTGTATATTCATCCAATTCAATGGTAGAATCATAAAATATTCAATGACAGCCTTGTTATTGCTTTTCGCTCAAGTTTTTCAGTATTAGGTTTCACAGAAAGCTGGTTCTAATTGCATAGATTCTGTTTTTACAGCACTTTAAAGAGCAGAAAATGCAGTTTCACACTTGTAGAAAAAGTGCTAGATATTCTGCACGGATTTGAATCCAAAAAGTTCTCACATTAATACTGTTAAGAGCAAAATCAAAGTACTTAATACCTGAATGGCAGACCACAGTTTGGAAATACTGCTATTTTTTTTTTACAAATGCCCGGGCGCATAGAGTGATTGTCTCTAGGCCACAACAAGGGGCGAGATATGATACCTTCAACCAACGAACGTGAACCAGGGTACGCCAAAGGTGGCAGCATCAATGATACTCACAGGAACGGACAGAAGAAGAAAGAAGCATCCATGCCACGACCGGGATTCGAACCCGGGTACCGGCACACTGGCTGCAACGGCAGATCGCCGTCTAGACCGCTCGGCCACGCCGGCACGGCGGAAATACTGCTATATATAACATTAAACTGTTTATGAAGTTTTGTGTAGATCTATCGCACCTACAAGCTCCCATAATATAGCCTTCACTCAAAAAAAAAAAGTCAAAATCTGTTTTATGTAACGAACAATGTTAATTTCTGTATAAAACGGGAATGGTATATGATTAATATCCTATTTAAATAGCAATTTTAATGAATTAAAATGATTAACAATTTTAGAAAAATGAAAATAGTCTTCACAATGGCCAGTTCCGCAGAGAAATGCATAACAAAGTACAAGGTGATCGTAATTAAACTTGGTCTATTCAGAGTACACTGTAGCTGTAACCAATAAGCGGATTGACACGAAAATTTGATTATGGACTATTCAAAGGATGCGGAAAAGGATTATGAAAAAAAAAAATAGTTAAAAAAAAGTTCCCCTATGGCGCTTTACAGCAAAATATACGAAAAAACAACAAACAACAAAATAAACAATCAACAAAACCACAATCAAAAATAATTTTGTCGTTCCGTATGGACCATATCTACTGCACAGACAGTTTAGCGATTACGGAATATTGCTTGATGTAAACTATCTCATTATTTTTTATTCTTTAACTATATTTCGTCCAGGGATTTCTGGACTTCCTCAGGCTTCTTTTTTGTTTTGAAATTTAATAATACATAGATATCTGCATGCGACTTTTGTTTTAAATTTAAATTTAAATTTACATACATTGTACATTTTAACATGTCTACTTTGTTTTAAACAATTTATAATAATTTCACTTTAAAACAAGCTTTAACAATCTATTGGACACTTATTCACTTATTCTTTTACAGTTTTATGTGAATTTCGCTTTATTTTGTACTACTTTTTTAAAGCTTTCTATTGAATATTTATTCACTTGCAAACCAACTTTGCCTTATTTATGCAATTAAAACTGTTTATAATACTGCCGCGCTTACGATAAATGCATCAACTAAGGTTTTTGGCGAAATTGAGTTATATATACACATTTGAAATCAGGAAAACGAGATCTACAACTTTCTCAAAGTGAAATTGCATGATTGTTTTGTTACAACTTTCATTTTAATATCTCTTGTAGATCCGGAGATACAAGCTAACTAAAAATAAAAACTTTAAACGTGTTTTTCTTGAAAACTGCCAAAACGTAGTGAGTGCGTTTATCGTAAGCGCGGCAGAATAAGTGTCTCTATAATCAGTGTTTTTTCTTTATCTTTTATCTGATAAAGGACTTCGGTTATTGGGTCCGGGTTGTGTTTTTCCGAGAGACAATGATCTGCCCAATCTGAAATAGGTCGTTTATTGTTCTGGAATGCTTTGACGTGTTCCCTCACCCTCTCTTTGAGGGTCCTACCCGTGCTTCCAAAATGTATATGGCGTTGCAGACTCTGCATTTTAACTTATATATTACTGCTATTTTCTTTAGCATGTCAGTCTGGATCTTTTGTGATCAGAGAAAGAATATTATTACAGCTTTTATATATTATTGACACTTTATTTCATTTGCATATGTCTAACATCCTTATAATATAGGTACTTTGTGGTAACTTAAAAACTTTATTAAATTTCCTGGACACCATCCGGCATTGAGCATGGATGTTTCAATTTCCTTTCCTGTGTTGTCAGCCTCTTCTCTTTCTCTTCGGTCTGACGTCATTCCGTAATGGCGTCCTGGAGAAGGCAACGGGAATCCACTCCAGTATCTGTTCCCAAGAATGTTACGGTTTCTCCTAGGGGTCGCCCTTCGGGGGTCACTAGGGTTCTGTAGACTTCCAACCAATCTTCAGATTGTACTATCCTAGTAGTAGTAGGACACATTATCTTTATGCTGTTCCTTTTGTCGAAAGAACTTTTTTATATTAGACTCTACAAATTCTTTTGGGTACTCGTTTAACGCCAATTTGTTCTTTAGTATTTCCATTTTTCGTTTTTGTAGTTCTTTATCCTCTGTATTCTCCATTAATCTTGTTAAACAATTTTGTATTATAATATTCTTTCTTAATATTCTTATGATGCCCTGAATTGAAAGATTATTGTCCAAGTGCACCAAACTCCAGTTAACTTTGATGGCTGCTTTGTGGACGTAGCTAAAATTATTGAGGGGGGGTGCTGCGTTTTAAGTTTAAAAAAAAAAAATTAGCCTTCGTTTTAAAATTGTGTGAAAGGAAACAAACATGTATAAAAAGAAACTTATCAAGTTTCTGAATAAATTTTCTTTTTATACATGTTTGTTTCCTTTCACACAATTTTAAAACGAAGGCTAATTTTTTTTTTTTTAAACGTACGCACCCCCCCCCCCCCCCCACTACTTGCTACGTCCACAAAGCAGCCATCAAGTTAACTGGAGTTTGGTACAATTGTAATTTGTAATTTTTGTAATTTTTTTTGTATCCCTGATCTTTCTGTAAAGTTTGTACATGGAATTTAGAATCCTAGGTCGTTGGTGGTAACTTTCATATTTCGTTATTATTTGAGTTACTGGGTTCCTCCGAGAAATCATTTTTTATTATAAATTTCAAAGTTAATGACGTATAGCAGGACATAAATGAAAAAATTGCTAGTAGTAATTCACCAAAATTGATAGTATTTAAAAATAGGTAAAGGTCAAGTATAAATGAATTGTAAAATTTATTGCTGACGTAATTAAAAAAAATGAACAACTACAATTCCTACCTGAAAGTAAAGCTTTAGGAAAAATCATTATAAATCATAAAAAAACCAATTTACATATTCAAAAGTTATATAAACCAGGAAAGGTGCATTTACCACGAAAATGTAAACTATGAAAAAAAATAATTAGCTGTAAACGCAGAGGGAGTGATGGAGAACAGCTATTCCTAAAAGATTGCCATGTAAACTTAATCCTTCATATTTAGAACTTATATATCCATCTTATATGTTCATATAAGGTTAAATAGATGAAAAACCAAGGAGTTATTAACTACACTGATTGAATGGATGTTTTCTGCAGTAATATTAATTAATTTACGTAATAATTTTTATTTATAAAATCATTAATCAAGTGAAGTCGTATAAATACGCTAATTTAAAAACAAGTTACATTACAATATCTACAAATTACAATATTTTCTTTTATCAGCATGTCAATGTAGGTAACATTTTTTGTTAGGTTTTTTTTTCTTATTGAAACTTTAAGTAGCCTATTCATACTTATATTTAATTTCTCGTATTTTAATTTGGCAAAATGTTTATAAGTGGGCCCGGTAGCCGAGTGGGTAAGGGCGCTTGGCTGCGGGTTGGAGGTAGCGGGTTCGATTCCCGGCGTCGGCGGAGGACGGGAATTCTTCCACGCTTCTTTCTCCTCCAAACGGGCCCTAGGGTCTACCCAGCCCTCTATAGAATGGGTACTGGGTACGGGCCGACCCCCCGTCCTCAACTTTGTCTCGTAGGTTCTGAACACTGGAGCCTATCCTCCAGTTGCATTGCGCGGTCCTCTGGGACTGATCGCAACTTAAACTTTAAAATGTTTATAATGGTAATTCTGTTACGTTACTGGTAATATTTAAATGTATTTCATCAAAACAAAACTATGCCTTTGCAACATTAGGAATTGACCAAGCCAGGTTTTTCATAATTGTATGAAGTTTTTATTTTTACAGTCTTAATCCTAGATTAAACATTTTGAATCATTTTTTTTTCTCACTTTACGGAACCTTTTTTTTTTCTATATTTTATTTGAACCAATAACATGACAATGAGTCATCCAGAACTGATGTAAACCAAACATAGCAAGGGCACAGCGAGTTCTTTTTCCTCTCATCTTTTGCTTTAGCCAATAAATGACAACAAGAGGGTCACACGTGACCTTCCAGAATTCATCATAAATATAGCAAGGGCATAATGTGTTCCCTCGTGAAAAGAAACAACCATTCGTCTTACAACATCTTTGATGGAAATTCCACAAATGAAAGCTTCTTCTACTCAAGAAAGCACTTGAACCCAATCTAAACTTGAACTTTTTTTCTGAATTTTAAGACATAATCATCTATTACAGAGCAATTTTGAAATTCGATCCAATCTGGATTGTTAATAAAAAACTCTACATAATTAATGCCTAATATTCATTTATTTATTAATTTTTTCAGTAATTATTGCCTTCCCCCACACATACGAACTCATTAAATAAATCTGAATATTTTCATAACTCGTTGTTTCTTCCATGTAACTGGGCCAGTTATCACATAACAGATTTATTTATTGTAATATCTATTCAATTCACACAGTAATTAGTTGTTTGCCACCCCCGTTCCCCAATTCTACTTATTTTGCATATATGTGCGGGTCACACTTTCCTTCCTTGACCGCTACACGGCTAATTTCTAGGATTTCTAAATATAAGCTGTAGCTGTGTTCTTCATCTTTTTTGCTGCGCAGTACATTTACGTGTTAGGAAACATCCGGCGGATTTTACATAGTAAACTATGTTCCTAATATCGCACCGCACAACAAACTTTATCGTAGCTTTCCTATGTAATAATATAATCCCAGGAAAACACTAGCAAAATTTGCACATGAAGAACAGTCTATTTTAAGTATTTCTTTCAAATATTTTAAATATTTTTAAATATTTGGGAGCACTGAGCTAGAGGCCTTACCCCTATCAAGGCATTTCAAGTATTTCGAGAAATCTAGGAACACAATTGACACGCACAATTTACGCAAAGGATTCGCAACCCGAGCTGTTATCGTGAAGAGACTGGGACGGACCGTTTCGCACTTGATATGTGCTCATCAGCCAGCCAAACTCCACCGATAACATGCTCAGGAGGTGCGATACTTTAGCTATCCCGGTTCTTGCTCCCAAGAGCGGGATCACTCCCCAAAGAAATACAAAATAAAAATTAATAAAACGAGAAAATACAATAATTCCTCGGTGCGAATCCTTTGCGTAAATTGTGCGTGTCAATTGTGTTCCTAGATAGTTCACTCCACACGTTAAAGAAAGGTAATAATTTCTATTTACAGCGTATTTCTTATTTAATGCTGCTATTAAATTCCTTTTGTGCTTTGCGAGTTGCAGGCCAAGGAATTATTGTATTTTCTCGTTTTATTAATTTTTATTTTGTATTTCTTTGGGGAGTGGTCCCGCTCTCGGGAGCAAGAGCCGGGATAGCTAAGTATCGCACCTCCTGAGCATGTTATCGGTGGAGTTTGGCTGGCTGATGAGCACATAACAAGTGCGAAACGGTCCGTCCCAGTCTCTTCACGATAACAGCTCGGGGTGCGAATCCTTTGCGTAAATTGTGAGTGTCAATTGTGTTCCTAGGTAGTTCACTCCGCAAGTTAAAGAAAGGTTAATATTTCGAGAAATGTCTGGAAAGCTCCCGAACACCGGAGGGTATATAAACGAGTAAATATTATCGCGAATCCAGTACACTGAAATAACAATTGTATAATATTGACTCATTAATTTCAACCATTCCAGTTTGTATTACTTCTTATTTTTACTTTTATATTTATTTATTAACACCAAGGAAAACAAACAGTATTTATTAGATGTTATGTTTCCCGTTTTTATAAAAATACCTTCTGTTGTTTTTTCCTCGCGGCACACTGCTTTGAGAATCACTGTGCTACAGGATGGCTTCACTAGATATAAAAGCATTGGCTTAATTTTTCCACTTTGATGGAAATTTTTTTTTTTTTTTTTTCAAAAATGTGGATTTGAAGACAATTTCAGATTAAAAATATTAGTGGTGTCAATGATAACATATTAAAAATATTTAACAAGTATTAGCTGAAAATTAAAAGCGCAAACGAGCTATTGATTAGTTAAAATAAAATTGAGAACAATTATCATTCTTTTGCTATAAAATTAAAAATTTGATAGAATCATAAAAAACTGTAAAGAATACGAAAATTGTCTTAATTTAACTTATTTCTGGTAAAAACGTTTTATATATCCCTCCATCAGACATTTCTTACATTTCACACTTATTAATCCTAAATAAATATATTAAAAAATTGAAACGATTCAAAATTGAAAAAATTAACTCTTTGTTAAATAAAATAAACTTAAGAAGAACCCACAAATTTAAATTACTAAATTATATTATATAAATAAACAATGACTGTTTCGGATCGTTGTTTATTTATATAATATTTTTATAAATTAAATTTATGTGTTCTTAGGTTTATTTTATGAACTACTAGCAAAAAGACCTGTTCTTCGCTCGAGTTACAAAAAACAAATGTCCTAATGTGGATGATAAAGAAATTGCAATTGCGAGATCACTCGGAACTTTCCTGGTTGGTACAAAAAAAGAATAAATCAAAAGGTGTGATATTATTACAAATCTATATCTATCCCGAAAACCTCGTAGAAGTATCTTTGAACCATTTTTGCCCATCTACTCACCGTCCTCCCAGTTTACACCCATTGTTCCAGGTTATTTGAATTTTGTAACTCGAGATTCCTAGATATATTTTCCGATCTCGATATTAATTTCGAAAGATTTGTCACCAATTTCTTCCTTTCTCCCTCCCGTTTGTACCCCTAGTTCCTGGTTATTCGAATTTTGTAACGTCATAACTCTCTCACTTCAAACCTTTCCTAGTTCATAAAAAATCATCTGATCATTACAAATCTATACCCAACCCAAAAACCCCGTCGCTATTATGCACAACAATATTTGAGTTCCAATTGTTGCACAACACTTTGTATAGTTCCCATTGTCGGCACCGGGTGCACATGTAGCGCTATTGTGCAGAAAAATATTTGTAGTTCTCATTGTCATCCCAGGTGCATTTGTGGCGCTGTTTCAAGGATTTCGCCCCTTTTCACCTCCCCCCCCGGGGGGGGGGGGGGGGAGTCCAGGTTCCAAGATAGCCCGTTTCTTCCGCAGGGTCCTAAAGAGTAATTCTGCAAAGTTTGATCCAGATATGTCAAATGGTCTAGGAGTGTATACGGGATAGACAAAAAACATTCCTTTATATATATTATGATTTGTATATAACAATTCTTTGGATAGCTGGCTTTCAATTCCTGCCCTGACAAAATACTAAAATTATTAAGCAAAATCATAGTGGAATCTTGGATGTTTTCGGAGGAATCAGAAGTAGGTTTTTTTTTCTTTGTTAATGATGTTTTTTTAACATTATTTTTTTGTTAATAATATTTCTTAAATTTCACCTGATTAAAATTTTTACTCTTTGATAAACCATTAACGCTTGATAATTACGAATAAAATGTAGATCAGGGACAGGGATTAAAAAAGGAATTTATTGGCACTTTCTCCTACACTCCTGTAACCTCAGAGACTGGTAAATAAAACCCCGATAGTGTAATTTTCAATAAAAGGTGACATAAGATTTGCATAGACTGCAGAATCCACTGTGAATAAGGTTTTCGCAGTAATTCAAATAATTCAGCACCTAGTAATACTTGTTTTCCTATATTTATTTGCTTACTTATCCAAACTGAAACAGAAAAAAGTATAAATCTTCATATGAAGATTTATATATAGGGTGATGCTGAAATGGTTGGTCGAACTTGAAAGCCTAAAGCTAGGCGAACACGCAGCGATTTTATGGCAATATGATTGGGACAAGTTGGCCCAATTTGATTGCGGACAACTTTATCAAGCGCGAACACGTAGTTTCTCCTAAACCAATATTGCCCTGAATTTTCATGGTTACGGCGCTTCTCACTAGGGACAGCTAAAGAGAGAGCGTGTTTTCGTACAGAATTGCTATAGTATTAAACGCCGTCCCTCTGTAGAAATAAATTACGATTCTTTCATTATCAATTGACAAAATGTTGTTGTTGGAATTATCTGTTTTGGGCCGACCCATTTTACTGATTTTAAGCCTTGTTTCTCAAAGAAAACGGCCGGCGTGAGTGACTGAATTTCCGATGTTCAAAGTCCCGCCTCCTTCGACGTCAGCATTGTCACGTGATGTCATCCGTTCATTTGATTCGCTTTCGTACCACCAATATTTTGAGCCAACTAATATTGGGCCAATATTGTTCCTTTGGTACCGACAATAAAATTGGGGCAATATTGTTCAGGTTGGGGCAATCAAATTGGGGCAAACGGTTGCCAGCAATCAAATTGGGCCTGATTGTCCCAAAATATCGCCTCGTGTTCGGCCAGTATTATGCAACAAAGCAAAATAACGACAAAAATCCATATGAACATGGGTACGAAAATGCTTTATTCCGATATTATACAGAACGATTAACACGTGCTTTGGCTATAATATACGGTAGCTACTGTTGGTGCTGGTCTACCACTAGTGTTTTAAACGTTAATCTGGTCTACAGAGTGAGTGTTAGCAACGCTGTCCTCGATGGTGTCCTTTCCTTTATCTTACCCTTATAAGAATGTCTGGCTAACTAACGCGACGTTAGCAACGCGTTATCGACGTTATTGTGTAGCCAAAGCCTTATATGAGGTGTTCGAAGTGGCCTCCCCCAGCAGTAACACATGCATCACACCGTCGTCTTGAGGATTGCCGGAAACGCTCAAACATTCCAGGCGCCCTGAATCGTTGTACACCCATCCACAATGCGGTCACGCAATGTTTGTATCTTGTGAACCAAGTAGCGTACACTGGCGTTTTCAGACAGCCACAGAGAAAAAAGTTCAGAAAACTTGGTCTTTCTCGGCCAATGCAATGGCCAGGATCGTACATAGTCTATGTACGTGTAATCTGAATAAAGCATTTCCGCATCCATGTTCGTATATACTTTTTTCGTTTTGCTACGTTGCATTAGACCATCAAGTTTGGCCAACCATTTTAGGCCACCCTGTATGTAAGAGGGTCGTTCAATTAAGTAATGCAACACCTTTTTTTCTCAAAGAATTTGTTTTATTACACTTTTAAATACATCACCTTGTTCCTCAATTATTTAGCTACAAAAAACTATTTTTCAACATAATCTCCATTCAAGTCTATGGCCTTACGCCACCGAGATGTCAGAGCCTGTATGCCTTGACGGTACCAGACTCTACTGGTCTGAGCCTCAGCCAACTTCTTACTGCGTCAAGAACTTCCTGATCGTTGCCATATCACTTCCCGCGGATTGGATCCTTTAGAGGTCCGAATAGGTAGAAGTCCGAAGGTGCGACATCACGGCTGTAGGGTGGATGAGGGAGAGTAGTCCAGTGAAGTTTTGTGATCTCCTCGCTGGTATACGGACTTGAGCGTGGTCTGGTATACGGACTTGTCGTGGAGCAGGAGAAGCTTGTTCACATCTTTGTGGCCACGAACACGCTGGAATCGTTTCCTCAGTTTCTTAAAGAGTCTTCACATAGGCTTCTGAGTTGCTCGTTGCTCGATGTAGGAGACCCAGCTGTCTGCGCCCGGCTAGAGATCAGACTGCTTCCCTTTTCCTTCTTCCGAGGACGACAGACGATTCGCCCAACGACTCAGTCAACTGCCTGGTCTCCATATTCTGTAAGCGCTTGTGAATATTTGTCACGGTCTCCTGTTCCGCCAAAAGAATTCAATAACTGCTCTTTGTTTGGAATATATCTCATTCACAGACGCCATCTTGAATGCTATCTACAGTGCTGCCGCACAGCGGAGAATGATGAAACAATTTCAAAAAGTGCAAGAATGTTTGAAGATATTTTACAGAAAATTTCAAGTTTTTTCATCAAATGTTAGCCGAGAAAAAAAATGTGTTGCATTACTTATTGAACGACCCTCGTATCTTGAAAAATTTCAGTCAAGGAATTCCTTTTCTAAAAATCAACAACAACAATGAATCTAAAATTGTAATTGTGTTTCTTTCAAGTAAATAAATAAAAAATGATTATTTCCTTTTTGAGTTTTATTTTGAAAAAGTAATTAAACTTAATACAAACCTACTAAATTCTAACAAAAAATAAATGACAATTATTTATTGAATTATTATTTATTATTCAAACTAACAATGAAAAATTAAGTTTTATACATTTGTTAATTAGTATAAAAGTTATTTCTGCAAAGAAATTATTAGTTAAGTTTGCGTATTGGAAAGATTGGAGTAATCAAAACATAACTCGAAATCATTAAAAAAAATCTTTCTAGTAGAATTTAAATAAAAATGAAATTTTTTTAAATTAAAAAAAAAATAGTTTGTTAAGGTCTTAAATAAAGTTATCGAAAATCTGATAATTGTTGACACTAAAAGAAACATTAAAACAAGTCATTAATGACATTTCGAGTAAGGATTTTTTTTTTTTTGGGTGGCATCCTTTTTTCTATAGCAATAGAGAGAAACAATAAAAAATAAAAACGAACTGCCTTTTTCTTTACTCTAATTCCCTATGAATTAATATTTTCCATTTTTGTACTTCTCGTATCTGCTCGTGGAGTATTTTGGTGCAAAGCTAGTGCCTCTCTTTCCTCTCTCAGCGGAGGTGGTCTTTGGATAGCTTCTGTCATTCCACTCATGCCCTTTCGTTTCTCTCTCTCTTGGAACCCAGGTGTTACTTCTATCCCAGGCCTTAGCTGCTGTTCTAGACAGCCGATCAGTGGTATGGGTCTCCCATCCCCCATAACTCGGTATTCGGCTACCCCTATTCCCGTCATCGTTGGTGGTGTTGGTGTTGCTGTATCTCGCCCTTTTCCTGTTGGATTCTGGGCTTTTCTCGGGCGTTAGTGGTCTTCTAGAATAGGATGATGATCGAGATGCCTTCTCTGCTCCAAAGCCATTTTTACCTGAATGGAAGCTTCTCGAACGATTTCCCTCAGAAGAACTACGGTCATGCCTGATCTTTTCTCGATAGTTCGGCTGTTCAGGGCTTCGGCTTCTGTTCATGGAGTACGGTGGAGCCATGTTAATCATTGATGTCTGGCGTAAGAAACTGTCAACCCTTCGTCTATAAGCCTCCTCTTGGTCAATTTCATAGAGAGAGCGACGGTTAGAGCTACAAACATAAGCATTTTTATAAACTATACTTAATTCGGAAACTTTATATGAATGTATATGAATAAAACACAAATTATGAAAAGAAATAGGAATCTGTATTAGTTTATGAAAACATCAATTCAACTTAGAATGCCTTCAGTGAATTTTAACGCTAAAAGTAATCAATTTGTAGATAGAAATTCCCCTGCATTAAACAGTGCATTTATTCGTTACAATCAAAGAAATATTTATATTTTTACATATATATGTATATATGTGGGCCGTTATGGAGTCACGGTAATTATCTTTTTATCTGCCAAACATGCGGCACCACTGCAATTCCAGAATACACGTTTGAAAGCTTCTAATTAACATCACTAACGTAGTCTGGGTCAGTGGAGGAACGTCATTGAAGCAACTGGAAAACACGTATTTGGAAATTATCGTTTAATAAGGCAATGCAGTGTAGCCAAAGAAGAAAAAGGAACACAGGAATGCTGTATACACATTGCTAATACCTCTCACAGTAACCTCCACGATTATCCACCGTACGTTGCCAGCGTTTGGGAAGGCGGAGAACACCATGGCTGCATGTAAGTCATTAAGTGTTGGATTTCTCGCCTAAACGCCGTTAAAATTTCACCTTTGTTCGTCAGCGTTTCCCATGCAACTGCAGCTTGAGTTTTGGAATTAAATCAAAGTCGCATGGACTCAGGTCTGGCGAATACGAAGGGTGTTCCAAGACTTCCCACCCCCATCGACATAATAAAGCCTGTTCAGGAGCTTCTATGTGAGATGTGGCGTTATCATGAAGAATGATGGCGTTGGATAGCATTTTCAAACATTGGCAACAGTCGGTGGACAATCTTAGAGATTACTTTGAGGGTGTTACCAATGTGTACTGAACATTCCTGTGTTCCTTTTTCTTCCTTGGTTACACTGCATTGCCTTATTAAACGATGATTTCCAAATACTTATTTTCCACTTGCTCCCATGATGTTCCTTCACTGACCCAGACACATTCGTGGTGCCAATCAGAAGCACAGCCAACAAAGCTTTCAAATGTGTATTCCGGAATTGCAGTAAGAGAAAACTAATCAAAAATCACAACGCCTTGCCTGTCTGCCTGCATATCAGTCAGAGTCATTCTCCTTCAACTCTTCTACCTTAAGTTACGTTTATAACTTAAATACGATCGATGAAAAGCCAATGCATTAAAGATAGCAGAAGAGTTGTCCAACAATACTGGACGCATCATTGCGACAATTGTTGCGAAAATATCAAAGAGTGGGGGAATGCTGGATGGGGTGGGGGACTTCCCTTTCCCTCTGTAAAAACTTGAACCAAATAGGAATAAAAGTAGGAAAGGAAGAACCAATATAAAAATAGTGAAGGCTTTTTTTCTTTGGTTGGATGATGTGAATCATAGAACTAATTTATAATAGCAATAAATTTGTATTAATATTCTACGCTAAAGTGTTTAAATGTTGAACACAAATATGTTATGCAAATATAAACATTGAAAGGGGAAAAAAATCCATTCTTTTATACAATTCAGGAGTTATATTTCATAATGATGATTTAAGATAGTCTTAGTATCTTAGTATTAAGCTAACTTTTGCGATTATTTAGGACACTAACAAAGATCACTACCACAAGATTATGTTCCAGCAAGGCTTCTGGAAGGAGTAAGTAAAGCAGCAATCAGAGCATCCCATACATGCTCAAGAGGATTTAGATCTCGTGAATTGTCTGGCCAATTACTTCGATCAATTCCCTGTACATCAAGATATTGGTCTACAAGATATAGATGCAGATATAATCAGTGTGAATCCTGGAAATGGAAGAACGTATTGTCCAAGGATCTTACGTAATATTGTGGTGTGTTAAATCGGATCACTTGGTTCGTGAAGGAAAGAGACAGAGATTTAGTTGGGTCTAAACTCAATCTGAACTCGATTGGACTCGACTGTATTATCGGGAGAGCATCAGTTTAAATAGGCTATATACATTGATTTGTCATTGGCTGTTGTGCTCTAACAGTTCATTGGGGTTTTTAAATAACATGTGATTAGTAACTGAATTTTAACTGTAGATTTAAATTACGGGGAATTATGGGAGCACAACATCCGTTGATAATTTGAAAATAAACAACAGAAATTGACCGTTACCGGTTTAGAATTTAAAATTTGCACTGGATTGAATTATGACTGATTAGCACACAAAGAGTAAATAGGATAAAATAGAATACATGGAACAAGTACAAAAATAACTGTAAGATAGGCCTACAAAACAATTATTTTGGTGCCTAGGCTCTTTGAACTGATTTTAACTAAATTTGGGGCACTGAATCTAAAAATGAAATCAGTTTTTCTCTATCAGCTATACTTTTTTAGATGCAGCATACCCTACGAGTAATTGTTAAAACTATTGATAAATATATATAAGGTATTGATAAAGTACACTTAAATAAATTCATAAATAAACTATATAAGTGCTGTTTCCTCTTTGTTTCTGCAGTCGTATATCTTCTTTTTACAACAAACTATCAGCTTACTGTATATTAATTTTTTGTGAGCCAAATTCATAAAGTAATGTAAAACCTCTTTTAAATATTGTGTGACAAAACTAACTCGTTTCAATCCCATTGCTTCTTAAAGCAACTCCTATAATGCCCTTATTTTTATCATCTGTGCTGCTATCTGTCGGTATCTGATTCCAATCACTCGGAGGAAATACCAATTCCAACCAGCTACCAGAGCCCTGTGAGGATGAACTTAATCTCTGTGAACATCTTTCTGATACAAATGATGGAAGTGACAGTGATTAGGAGGGAATGTCATCAAGTCCATAACTTTTTAACCAAGAAGAGCTAAATGACCTCGTCAGAGACCTCAGCCTTTCAAAAGAAGCGTCTGAATTACTAGCTTATAGATTAAATGACAAGATCTTACTAGAACAAGGGATAAAAATTACTTTCTACCGTACAAGAGAGAAGGATCTGCTACCGTTTTTCACCCAAGCAGAAAATCTTATATTCTGTCAATATGCTAGAGGACTCCTGGAAAAAATGGGTCTACCTGAATATAATTCTGATGATTGACACCTATTTATTGATAAATCTAAGCGGAGTTTGAAATGCGTCCTTCTACACAATGGCAACAAATACGGCTGAATACCAATTGCTCATTCAACGCAAATGTAGGAAGAATATGACGCCATATTTTGGTCATGAAGATAAAATATCAGGAACATCAATGGGTAATTCGTGCGGACTTAAAGATGGTAAACTTTCTCCTTGGACAGCAAACTGGCAAGATTAAATATCCTTGTTTCCTGTGCCTCTGGGATAGCAGGGACCAAGAAAACACTGGATAAAAAAGGAGTGGCCTAAGAGAGAAAACACGGCTGTTGGGAAAAACAATATCATTAACGAGCCTCTAGTTGGAAGAGAGAAACTCATCTTTCTGCCTCTGCATATTAAGCTAGGCCTAATGAAGCAGTTTGTAAAGGCTCTTGATAAGAATGGATCGTGCTTTGCTTACATAGGACGAAAATTACCTCCGATTAGTACAGAAAAACTGAAAGCTGGAATTTTCGATGGCCTACAAATAAGACGGCTCATAAAAGATCCGGCTTTTGTGGAGTCCATGAATGAGGCTGAGCAGAAAGAATGAATGTCATTTGTCGAGGTTGTCAGAAATTTCTTTGGCAACCGCAAAGCTGGAAACTATATTGAGCTAGTAAACGAGATGCTCAACAACTTCAGAAACCTTGGATGTAATATGAGCATAAAAGTTCACTATCTACACAGCCACTTGGATCGTTTTCCTGAAAATTTAGGCGATACAAGTAAAGAACAATGGGAAAGATTTCACCAGGAAATAAAAACTTTGGAGGACCACTACCAAGGAAGATGGGATACCCATATGATGGCAGATTACTGCTGGAACCTCAAAAGACACAGGTCAAACAAAGTACATTCAAGAATGTCACGCAAAAGAAGCTTCCGAAGTGTTAACTGACTTTTCTTTGCTCAGTGATTTTTCTTTTCTTCAAAACTAAGTGTAACTGTAGTTAGTAAAGTGCTACTGTAATTTTTTATATGATTTTCATTGCTTTTAAAGTGCTACAGAAAATATATAAATATATATGGTTTTTATTAGTAAAACAATACACACACAAACACATCCGCATGTTAAAGTATCATGTTAAGTATCATAAGTCACGACATTTTTATATCTCAGAAACTAGAGCTGTTAAGGAAATATTAATGCCATATTTGGATTCAGCACCTCAATTGTACTTAAAATCAACTCTAAATACCCCGGCACCAAAACCACTGTCGGCCTATGTAATATAACTTTACAAATCATCACAATCTCCCCCTTCCAAGTTTTTTCGACCCGAAAACAACAATGATATATATATATATATATATAGAGAGAGAGAGAGAGAGAGAAAAAAAATGATATATGTAGTAAAAAAAATAATGAATGGCCATATAAAAAAATTATACTGAGCTCAGATCAAAATAAAACTATTAACAACTACTTACAACGAGAAGTGTTTACATAAACATATTCAGTTGTAGCGTCCTATCTGGGTAAGCACTGAGGAGAAAAAACTTCTTAAAGTGTTTATAAATGTTCACTGATGTTCTGTAATGTTCACTAAGGTTCACTGTAAGTTAATAAACACTTGAATAATCGTCAGGAACTGTGATTGAACTATGTCAGGATTCTACCTGAGCGTAAAGTGATTCGTCAGATCGTTGGTTGTTTTGCATCGGTAGCTCTGTTATGGGTGGTTTAGTTCTGCCGTTGAATGTTGTGACTCATCGGAGGGTGTAATATGGCTTGAGAAGAGCTATATGGACCACTTCCGGATGCGAGCGGCTGATCCAACATCTGGGATCAGTTATGACTTTGTAGGTCACAGGTGACGTCTGCCGGATGATTCTGAAGGGACCATACCAGGAGTGCAGTAGCTTCTTGGTCAGGCCGACTCGCCGGGTAGGGATATGAACCCAGATGAGGTCAGCTGGACGAAAAGCTAGTGGGCGGTAATCTGCGTCGCTTATTGGTTTAATGAACGACTCGGATGTTGATTCGTGCCAATTGACGTGCCTCGTCGAGTGACGCTTTAAGAAGGGCGGGATAGTCCTGTTGCGGTTCAAGTTGAGTTGCTAGCAAGGTATCTATCATCGTGCGGGGGTTTCTTCCGTGCAGAAGATAGAATGGTGTGTATCCTGCGCTTTGTTGTACTGACGTATTGTACGCAAATGTCACAAAAGGTAAGATGGAGTCCCAATTGGTGTGTTCGACGTCAACATACTTGGATATCATCTCTGCTAAGGTGCGGTTGAGCTTTTCACATAATCCTTTGATCTGCGGATGATAGCCTTAGGTTTTATGGTGGATCGAACGGCGTAATGGAAGACTTTCGGCAAGTATGTCAGAGATAAATTGCGATCCTCGGTCAGACTGAAGGACTTGCGGCGCTCCATACTTCACCATGATGTCTTCCACAAAGAATTTAGCTACTTCTGATGCAGTGGCGTTTGATAGGGCTCTGGGTAACTGCGTATTTCGTAAAATGGTCAATCGCAACTACGATCCATTTGTTGCCGGCGGTGGAATTTGGAAAGCGACCCAACAAATCAATTCTTACGCGGTAAAACGGTGTCTCTGCTACAGGTAAGGGCTGAAGGTTACCAGGTATGAGTTGCGATGGGCTCTTCTGGGATTGACATGTGATGCATCGGGTAATGAAGCGACATACAGCTTTGCTCTGGTCCGGTCAAAAATATTTTTGGCGGACCCTAGCGATCGTCTTCGCTGTAACAGGGTGGGCGGCAGTTGCATCGGTGTGACAGGCTTCCATGACAGCTTGGCGGAGATGGCTTGGGATTACAAGTAGTAGTGCATTGGAGGTTGGCTCGTAACGTCTTTTGTAGAGGATGTCGTCCTTTAGTTCGTAGCCATGTTTATCAGCTTGTTCCGACGTCTGTAGTGCTGCTATGCATTTAAGTAGGGTAGGATCTCGGCGTTGTTGTGCTGCGATATCGATTGCTTCGATTTGAAGCATCAGGGTGGAGTTGAATAGGGGCTGTTTCATCAAAATGGGCCAGGATTGGTTTGGTGATGAGAGTTGCTTCAGTCTGTCAAATGCTCGCTGTTGTTCCTCACTTCATGTGAACGGATGTCTTCCTTCATCAGAATGGATAATAGGCGTGCAATCATTGCAAAGTTAGGGATGAATCTCCGGTGGTAAGAACACAATCCGTAGAAATTCCTTACTTGTTTCTGATTGGCGGGTGGAGGAAGTTTTGGACTGTAGCGAAGGTGTCTGGATTGGGTCGAATGCCATCTTTACTGATATGGCCCAACACAGTGACTGCATGGGCGGCGAAAGTGCACTTTTTCGGGTTTAATTTTAGATTGGTGGCATCCCAAGACGCTTTCTAGTCGTTAAGTGCTCCTCGAAGTCACGTGTGTAAATGATGATGTCATCCAAATAGCACAGAGAAATTGACCACTTCAATCCACGGAGAGTGTTATCTACTAGTCGTTCAAAGGTAGCGCATTAAAAGTCCGAAAGACGTCACATTGAAATCTTACAGTTCGCCAGGTGTAACAAATGCAGTTTTTCACGGTCATTCTTGTCCATTTTAATTTGCCAATATCCCGTTCGAAGATCAATTGTTGAGAAGTACGTCGAATGAGCACATGAATATGGAGTCAATTTTGGCAATGGATACACGTCTCTTGGTAACAGCATTTAACTTTCTATAATCTAAACTGAATTTTAACTAGATTTAAATTACGGGGAATTATGGGAGCACAACATCCGTTGATAATTTGAAAATAAACAACAGAAATTGAATGTTACTGATTTAGAATTTGAAATTTACACTGGATTGAATTATGATTGATTAGAACACAAAGTAAATACGATAAAATAGAATACATGGAATAAATACAAATATAACTATAATATAACTATTAAAATCATCATAATATTGTCCATTTAAAGAGTCGAGAGAAATGATGTTGATGTTAATGCAGCAACTGACTGGTAAGACCAATAAATCTCTACGTCTAAAGTGACTAATTTATTTGTTGGCTGATGTTTTAAGCACGTCCTTTCAAGATAAAAAATTCTTCTGTATAGAAACAGATTGCAGGCTAAATCTTGATTCATCTGGGAAGAGAACGTTGCTCAAATGTTCAAGTTGTCAGTTGATTATATCATTCCAAACGCATCCTTTTTTGAATCGTGAACAAAGAGACAAGACTGCTGGTCTCCTGGCAGTAAGGTGTCCTTTACGAAGCCTTCTGGCAACAATTGGTCTTCAAATTCTCCTTCCAATGGCTTCAGCTGAAAATGGGTCGAGGCTCTATGAGTTGTTTATAATTGATGAAGAGGAATAAAAAATGGAGAAGATATTTCTTATCATTTCTACATAATTTGTTCATTACAGATTAGCAGTTACATGCAGGTAAAGGTAATCTTGAGGTCTTGACCATCTTCATACGCCTGACATACTTACAAAACGTTTTCTATAGCCTTCATATCACTACTATTCTTGACACATTCAACTTTGTTGGCATTTGTGTAATATCAACTTGTGCTTTGTTAAATCACCGTTATCATTTTCAATATATTTATGCATTGTTGTAACTATCTTTCCTGTTCCGTTGTGATGTGAATAAATGTCATATTTGCTGAATTCTTTGGACTTTTTCCTTTTTCCACAGATAACAGATTCAAATTCATTCAGGTTGAGACATCAACAAACTTCGTGGTCGTAAACGCTTGACTCAATTCTACCTCCATCCAAACAAGCAAAGAATCAACTACAGGATTTCTATTAAGACATTTTCTAAGAACTGCCTAGTCCAGAATTTGTTACCAACCAACAACAAGTAGAGACTATATGGGATATTTACCTTCTTGGTGGACTATGCCAATAAGTTAGTTGGGGTGGTGGGGGTGTTGGGGGACGGCGTTCATGATAATCCCTGCTTCGTTGAAGAGCAGAAAGACTTCGAACTCGAATCCTACAAACAAACAAAAAAAATCCTTCCGTTAAAATCTATTATTTCTTATTACATTATTACATTCTTAGTTCATTAGGTACAGATGAATTAATTTGCTAATCCATTTAAAATAATGAAAATAAATGCTATCTTCGTAAAGTTTCAATCCCATTTAGGCACCTTAATCCATGCTTTGCACAAGAAATGTACATAAAAGTTTAGAAATGAACGTGTTGTGTTCCACCTACTGTATAAAACTAAAATATGTAAAAAAAGAAATCAAATTAAGTTTGTTTTTTTTTCTTGGAAGATAATTTTTTATTCAATTGTCTAAAGTGTTCTAAGTAGATAATAACCATTTCCCAATAGAAACAACAATCTTCTTTGATCATTTTTTTGTTATAATTATAATAACGGTTATGATTTCTTTCTATTCTTTTTAGATTAATCCTCCGCAATGCAGCTTATTTTTTTTTACTTTTTTGTTTAAAAAATGATACAAACATTTTCGTTATGTTATACCGGGTGTAATATAACGAAAATGTTTCTACATCTCAAATATTTATTTTATGTATTCCTGTAGTGTAATGCATTTTGGCACAGTAATCTATATAAATAAAAAATGTAAATGTTCGTTTGTTCAAAATCTTAAATCTCCGAAAGTTCACCGATTGCTTTTTGACGCAACATTGTATTCAATACGCGCGCGTTTGTATATATACTACCTATTATATAGATATATACTACCTATTATGTAGATGTCATATCTGCGATAGGTAAAAACATGCTTTTTTTGAAAAACAGCGCCATCTGTTGGACGTAAAAGCAATACATGCAATAATAAACATTGCTCATGCCGGACAGCGTGCTTCTTGACAGCTGCTGTCACTTAGAATTTTAAATGTTTCCGATTGCATTGTTAAATTGAGCCACAGCAACGCATGGCCGGGTACAGCTAGTGATACATAAAATACGGAAAACACCGTATTCCTTTTTGAAATATCATTTCCGGTTAAACCGGAAATCGCATCAACTTTGCAATCTTAAATGAAACACCCTGTATACAGTATTTAGACATATTGAAATTCTACTCGAAATTTGGAATTCAACAATGTATCACTTTCACATGTTTCGTTCGAATGTGTTATGTAAGAGGAATCTGGAAAAACAAATATGGCTATCTATTCCCGGACTTATTGAATGAAATTAAAAGAACTACAACAAATATTCGTTGTAATGACAGCTACGTACGCAGAAAAGAAATATAGTGGTTCATGTAAGTTCCTCAAAATGAGCGTCCCTGCATAATTGGCCTCGTTCAATTACTTCCCCCGTAATGTTATTCAACTGTTGAGGAGTTATACTGGCTATCGTTGCTCGTACTCTATTCTGTACATCAGCTAATGAGGTCTCGAATAAACAATATTTTTCAGGTGAGGGAAGATGAATAAAGTCTAAATACCATCAGGTCTGGTGATCTAGGTGGCCACGATACAGGCCCATTGGTTCCAATCCAGTGATCGCCAAACATCGCCGAACCAATCTAATTCCAAATTTCGAGTAGAATTTAAATATTTCAAGGAATATGATATTTCAAGGAATACAGTATTTTCCGTATCCTTTTATGTATCATTACTGTGCCAAATTGCACTACACTACAAGGATACATAAAATAAATATTTGATGTGTACCACAATCTTGTTACACCCAGTATAGGAAGATATATAAACTTGAAAGAAACCATCCCAATGTTTGTTTAAAATACTGGTTTTCCAATTGTTCTGTTTAGCGATCAAAATATTTTTACTATGAAACTTCCCAAATAAAAAGAATAAACGACGAGATGAGTTCGTTCCAGAGACAGACACCATTGCAGAACTGATTGTTCCCCACCAAATAAGGATTAAACTGAACAAGATTTTCTGTTTTTTGTTTTTGCAATTAAGGAAGGTAATTAAAAATGAGTGGGATTACATTTACAAATGTTAAAGAGGTAATTGTTTATCCTTCGTTTCGTCAATATTTAACTCGCTTTATCTTTGATCTTTTCTTTTCCTCAAACAACTCAAAATAAGCACAAACAGACCGAGTTTCAATGTCTTTAAAAAAAACACAGAAATCTTGTAATTTGATATCAACGTCAATTTATTCCCGCCCAGCGAAGAATGACTCTGACCTTGAACTACATCCATGATCTCTTAATCATTCCAGGACTGAAGTTTGTATAGAGAAACTAATCACAATGGCGACTCTCAAGCGAGGCAAACCTATCAGAAGCCAAACACTTTCCCGCCATAAACACTGACATATACAATCGATTCAAATTCTACTATTGCGCCATCTGGTGTCCACGGTCGTTCTTTCGCTGGGAGGACTTTAAAAAAATTACTGATAACACTTTATTTTATTCTGTAAATTCACAGTTTTGAGGATTTGGTTATTATTAAATTAATTCGAAAGTGATATATAAATTTTACATGTTTTTCCCATTATTGTAAAAACCCAAGTTTAGTAAATAAAGTTACCCTTACTTTTTTATAAATTCTATATTTTCTTATTTTTGTTTCTGTTCTTCAAATTTCCTTCCTTTTCATTTTTTTTTTTAAAAAAAAAGCTTTTTATTTTTGATCTGAAGACATTTTGTTCATTAAGATCAAAACATGTTTTCCATTCTTTGAATCGTATTTTTCCTTCATTTCACCTCATTCAAATGAATATACAAAATACCTTCTTCCTTAACAGTTATTATACAAATTAAGAAACTTCGATCTTCATCATGAGATTTTCGTATGAAAGATGACATTTGCTTTCATAGAAAGTATTTTTCTAATAGCATTCACTCCAAATCCTTTTGAATGATGATGATAAATCTAAATACTTAATTCGATGAAATGTGGATTCTGAGATTCCATCGCAGTCTTTAAGAATATAATCCTATATTTCACAGATCATTTCTCTTGTAAAAGATTTGAGGTTTTTTTTTTTCTTCCCTAATCATCGTCTTAATTTCTGTTTCAACAGTTGAAGAAAACTTGAAACCAAATCTATGCTCTATTCTTCCCATCAGATGGACTACTTCTAATGAAATTAATCCATCTAACTACACCTTCTCGTGTACCAATCAGACCCTAGAATTTATCTAATAGTAGTTCTATTGCTCTCGCTTAAAAATCGGTCAATATTTTTCATTCAAACAGTCGATTTTCCAACGTTGTTTAAGATTTATATAAAACTAGCAAATGATGTTATCCTATTTCAGTTTTTTTCCTGCAACTTCTTTTTTTTTTTTTTTTTTTTGAATAAATAAGCAAAAATCCTAAACTTAAAATTATTCCAAAAAAAAATAACATTGTCCAAAAAAACAAGACATTCTTTTTTATATTGTTTAAATTTTTGATAGAAAAAAAAAATCTCAATCAAACGGCGCTTTCTAATATTAATAATACCTTAATCGCTCCTGTTCCTTTTTTAATTTATGAATATATTCCCGTTGTCTTCTCACTATTTCTCGTTCTCGACATACTTCCTGGCGTTTTCGACTGACGTCTTCTAATGAGTCCTTCC
This sequence comes from Thereuonema tuberculata, assembly GCA_023159025.1. Classification (NCBI taxonomy): domain Eukaryota; kingdom Metazoa; phylum Arthropoda; class Chilopoda; order Scutigeromorpha; family Scutigeridae; genus Thereuonema; species Thereuonema tuberculata. The sequence goes on along the minus strand of JAFIDM010010028.1, from coordinate 34,265,660 downwards.
TTTTTTCTTCATCCTTTCGGTTAATCTTTAAAAAAAAAATATATGAGATAAAAAAATGAGATAAAAAAAAAAGATATGAAATGAAAAAAAAAAAAAGGGATTAAAAAAAAAAAATATGAGATGAAAAAAAAAAGATATGAGATGAAAAAAAAAATATGGGATTGAAAAAAGAAAATATAAGATGAAAAAAAAAAGATATGAGTCAACTAACCAAAGATATCTTAAAAATAGATAAAATAAAAAATATTAGAAATAAAAATTACAGTAAAACCCCGGTTAACCGAACTAAAGGGGGGGAAGCCGTTTCGGATAACAATTTTTTCGGTTAAGCCATGAACATCTAATAAGAGCTACAGTATTTTGTATTGTAATTGCAGTACGTATTTTTGAAAGGTTTTGAAGGTCAAACGAATTCAAAAATCTCCTTGTATGCTACACTGTTTTAGGATAACAGTAGGCTACATCAAAATACAGTATTCTGTACTTAATAGTTTGTAGCATATGAATTACTCATTTAAAAAACTCAGTATTGTTTGTTTGTTTCTTGCGTCCTCCCGAATTATTTCCGTGCAGTACAGTATTACGGTTTGGGTTTGCGATTTTCGGAGGCGTTTTGGATAACCCGGGTTTCGGTTGACCCGAGTTCGGTTAACCGAGGTTTTACTGTATATCACAGTTAATCGATGGAAAAATAAAATGGAATTTTTAGATCACTATGAATATGATTTTCATCTAAAAAAATTGTTAATAAATAATGAAAATATTATTATTGTGTATTATTATAACTTGTAATATTGTTGTGTTTTATAATACAGTAAAACCTCGATATAGCGCTCCCGCTTATAGCACTATCCCGTTCTTTACATCCTTTTATACGGTCCCTGGATGTTTTCTATATAACTCTGTATACTTTTACCCTCTTATAACGCTTTCAAATCCCGCTTGAAGCGCTTTTTTTTGTATCGGAAATTAGTAAAAATTTCATATAAATTGTGAAATTTGTAATGTTTTAGAAGTGTAGTGAAGAATGTGCGCTAAAAGCTAACCTGATAATACACGAACAGTTACTGGATGTATACCTTCGCAATGAAAAGTAGTCCGTACATTAAATAATGATCTGGTCAAAAATAAATGCCAATTAACAGAAATTATCATTTTAAGCATGTCGTAATTTATCAAGGTAAATATTTTAAGGAGATAAAGACATCATTTCAGATGTTTATGAGTTTTAAAGTCATTAGTTGATTAACCAATCAAGGAAGCCCCACAGTTGAGTTAACATGGCGTTTTCAAACGCAGTGTTTTTCAACCAAATAAACCAACAAAACCCGAGACATCCGTCATTATCGTTCTCATGATCGTTATATTTAGAATATAGATGAAACATGGATAAATTTTGGCCATACGAAGCGGACGATATGGCACGATAACACTGTGATCTCCAGCTGAAACGCATTTGCGCGAGGGTTAGCGTTCATCGCGACATCGCTTTTTGATCCTTCGATATCGGCTCTTCCTCGGTTAATAATTATCCATGCAGGAAGTTCAGAAGGATTTGACGTTGGAGCGTGTGGTATATTTAAGGCTCAAAAAAAACTTGGGGATTATCCCGCAGAAATAAACGGTGTTTATTATGAGAAATGGTTTCTCGATCAGCTCGGATTGTAGGCCTAATACTGACGCTGAGACCGCTCTGAAAAATTGATTGTTGAAAAACGGCCCTTTTCAGGGCCACCAATTCTTTACGAAAGAGGATTAATTTGCTTTTCTATTTCACATGAATTTATTTTCAGAATAAAGATTATATTTGTTTATAAAAAAATCATAACATGACAATATCTCTTCCATATGTTTTAGTTATCATTTATTTGTTATAAAATAATAATAAAATTTGAAATACAGGTCTATGTAAAAATAAAAGTCAAATAAGAAAGAATTTCCATTACAATTTTAATAATTGTTTAAATATTTGTAATAAATTTTCATTACAGAAATTTATATTGAAATTTGATTCTGAGTAAGTTGAAATACAATTTAAAAAAAAAAAGTTTTAATTTTTTTGTTTATTTTCGTTTTGTAACAAATATTGTCTTGTAACTTAAGATTTCTTTAAAAATTACAAATAGATTGTTTCTTTAATAAGTTTAATTTCTATCTGTTCTTTTTTTTTTGAAATTGCTAAATATACAATAGAATTCTATCGCGATAGCTGTAATGAGAATTCGTTTTGTTTACATTGGAAAAAGCGTCATGTGGGCGCGGAGGGATACTTTCAGATGCTCGGTGAGACGACTTGGTGTGATTTGACCCCGTAACTTTCCTGTATTATCAGGTTAGCTTTGGGAGAAGTATAGTGGTTTATCAGTTGATGTTAATAGTTACTTGAACCACATTGAAATGTCATAATTATTAACACATACACGACAAATCACAATCAAAGATTTTTTCAGTAGGAAATAAGCTCATATTTGCACTATATCTATTGCAGAATCAAGTATGTTTACTGTAAAATGGTGTCTAAATCATTTCCCGCTTATTACGCTTGTAGTTCATGGTCCCTTGACGAGCGTAATAATGGGGTTTTACTGTAATTTGTGTTTTACTATAATTTGTGTATTATTATAATTTAACTAGTAATATTGTTGTATTTTATTATAATTTGACCCAATATTATTGTACATTATTATTATATAGAATAATTAGTCAGCACCTGCAAAACAGGTTGTTGTACAACCTAGTAGGGCTAAAAAAAATTGAATAGACAAAACTTGTACAGAAACAAGAGTGCAAATATTTGTTCTTTTCCAAAAATTAATTCATTCAAAAATAGATTTGAAGTTCGTTAGGGTTTGGAATTCTTGCTAGGTTTTCTTTTCGTTGTGAAATTACGAAGACACAAAATCTTCTTTATCTGAAAATAGATATCCTTCATCTTAAAATAAAACCATTGCAGGATTTCCTCCATTTTAGGAATTGTAAATAGAAAATAAAATTTGGTTTTTTCAGTCTTAAAAGTTTTGGGCCAAAATAAAATTGTTCTCAACAATTGCGTAGAAAGTCTAATCATCCATTCCCATACTGTAAACATGTTGTAAAACCAAACATACATTTACATCACATCATTTAGTAGAAGAGTTACAAAAGTAAATACTTCTACGTAGTTTAGAAAAGGGATCTTAAAATGGGTGAATAGTCACCAAAATTTGATGAGATCTAGGTATTAAGGTTAAATTCATAAAATATATAGTATGAAATTTCATAAAAATCAAGGGTGTTATTCTTTGAAATATCTAATGGCATCATTAATTGGCTCTTAATTAAGCGGCCCTTAAGTTGGGTTGATCACACCGCAATTTAATAAAGATATACACAATAATTCTAACCTTCCAATTATGAAGTTTCTGTACATTAGCGCATTATTCTTTGAGTTATTTAAGGGCAAGACATTAAGGGCTCTTATTGTGTATAAACAGGATCTACAAACACCAAAATCTAATCATGACTGGTTACTTAACTCTTGAAATACAAAGTTTGATGTTGATCAGTGTATTAGTTTGTTTTTACTTTATAGTACAGTATATGGCCCTTATTATAAAGTGACCCATAAGAGCTAAAAACACACTTAATCAGGGATGACCAATAACATTTAACTCTCAAATATTAAGTTCCATTTTGATAAGTGCGTTTTTCTTTGTTATTTTTCATTTTGTCCCTGATGTGGTCCATCTATTTAAATAGCTACTCAAATCTGCATAATAACAATAAACTCTTAAATCTGAAGTTCGGTGGAGATCGGATAATTATTTTTCGAGTTATTGCGTCGCAAAAATTCTTAAAACTAGCTATCTAACACACACGCCACTCATAAAATAGTCTTATTTATTCTAGGACTCAAATGAAGTTAATTTCAGTTAAAATCGGAACATGGATATTTGATATCCTTATTTTTTTATGTAAGTTTTCTAAAATTAAAATGAGTGAATGTCCTAGAATTTTTTTTTTTTATTTGGATGTTGTTTGCATATGTACTATTATCATATGGAGAAAGTTAACTATATAAGAAAAATTAAATATTAATTAAAACCTCCACATAATTCAATTTCTTCAGCATTCCCTATATTTCATGAAATACTAGTCTCAGAAGAAGTTAACCATTTTTGCATCAAGCTTTAAAAGGACCAAGTCAACAAAGATGTGGAGTCCACAGGATATGGTCTGGATTATTCTTAGGATAGGTAAACGACGTTAGTATCCTGTTTAACGAATGCATTATGCAGAAGATATACCAAGTGATTCATAAAGTACTGGAAAGTACTGGTGGTTTTCACCGACCCATATCTTTGAACTACTGCTCATAAAAATCTGAAACTTTTTATATAAAATCGTCAAACATATAAGAGTTATATTTTCATGTTATTATTTATTCATTATTATTGAAATTCATTTTATTTGCTTTCAAACATCCCAAAATATCGAAATTATCCAAAAAAATTATTCGACTGTCTCCCCAAAAAAGTCATTTGTCAGAATGCATTTTCAAAAAAATAGTTTTCTTTTTTTAAATTAAACAAAGGAATTAATGACAAAAGTGTTTAGATTAAATTTTTCTAATTAGGTTTCTGTATCATTTGAATATTGGATCCAGACTTTTTGAGTTTAAAACAACATCACAACAGTTATTTAAATATACGATATATCGGGGGTGTTTGAACGCAAATAAAATGAATTTCAATAATAATGAATAAATAATAACATGAAAATATAACTTTTATATGTTTGACGATTTACATAAAAACTTTCAGATTTTTATGAGCAGTAGTTTAAAAGATATGGAGCGGTGAAAACCACCAGTACTTTATGAATCACCCGGTATTTACTAGAAAGAGATCTTTTCAGCATCTGAACCCTTTAGGTGTTTGGCTTAGACGCTCAAATGAGACTGTCCAGACATTTCATTCGTTTCTAGTTTCCAAGATCTTCAACGATTGGTGTCACGTCTTTCCAACTATTACTATCAACATCATTGTGTTTCCTCCACCTACACCACAATGAATGCCAAATGAATAACACGAATACTACTGTTTGATTTACACAAAAGATCTCGTTTTCTATTTCTCTGTAAGTTATTTTAAGATGACACTAAGATTCAAAATGATCTAAATCTGTTAGAAAAGTTTTCTCTTATTCAAGTTCTACTTTTCGTGTCAATTTTTGTTGTTTTGAATTTATTGATTTATCGGCGCAATGGAATCTCTACGTATTTCCTAATCGTCGTCTTTGTATTGTTTATGAATAAAAATATTCACGAATGAATGCGAAAACGAATAAAATCATCCAATGCAAGTCTAGCAGAAAAATAGGAATCTCGAAGAAAAGCAAATAGCGGCAATGTTGGGTAGACAATTGTTCAGGACAGCCTTTAGCGTACTTGTCAGATATTGGATTTATTTTATGGATTTTAGATGAGTTTATTAATATTTATTGTAAATTTATGTATTTGAGAAATTCTATTACTGTATTTATAATTTATATAAGAATTCTTAATATTTTCATTTTAATTAATTTGTAATTTGTTTGGGAACAAAGTATTATCCCAGTTAATCTGTTATATTGTTGGAATTAAAGCTTGTACGGATTAGAATGTTGCCTCGTGCAGATTGAGCTGTTGAAATTGAAATTTCTGATTGTAACGATAGATTCTCAGGTTGGTTTGAGTGGAAAAGATCTTGTGAGATTCGCTTGGTTGATTGTAGGTGGAGATGTTTTTGTAATATAGTGAAGCAGTGTTAATTTGAATAAAAGTTGTTATTGTTACTTAACCAGTTGCTTTTGTCATCAATTCGGTGATGTTACCTACTCTATTGCAGAATAAAGGAAAATCGTCATTTTTACTTATTGCAAACAGTTATTTAATTCAGTTTTTTTTTTCTTTAATAGAATTGCAATTCAGAATCTATGACCTGTCGACAACATTTCTACCAATTCAAATGTTTCTTTAAATGTAATGTTCAAGTCCAGCAGTAATTGATCGACCAGAACACGTCCACATTAGGAGGATCTTACTGGTGACTCAGAACATAAATATATCGTTTAGGTTTATTAAAAAAAAAGTGGTACAGTGGAACGAATTAAAACTCGTATCAAAGGGAGAAAGGGCACTGTAATAAGCAAAAAGTCCATCCTCTCATTGAGAATGGAATTTTTTCAAAAAGGTGGACAGAGATTCGTCATCCAAATCTAAAATGAAAACTCACTTGGATATTTAACTTCTTCGTAGGGATACTCAATAATGGAAAATACAATTTATAAAAAGTTATCACACCCAAATTGAGACAAAGAGCTGACGAACATTCAAGATGTTGATTTACTTTTTAAAGAGTATGCTAATAAAATGAAGTGTGCAAGAAACAATCGGGAAAGGCAGAACCAATTTAAAAGAAATAAATAAATTTAAAAATTCAAATACCTTAATTCAAAGCAGGACTGACAAACTTATTACTTCGTTACATAAATCCTCGTTCCTCCTCTAAAGATTCTATATTCGCAATTTTAAAACTTAGTTTTAAATAAATTGCTAGGGTAGCTCTATTTCCAACTGTGGAGGTAAAATACTCAGCAACTATACAAAGAAGCGGCCCATATTCTAATTGAAATGCCATGTAGTATATTTTTTAAATAACAATGGGTTCAGAGGAAGATTTTATTGGTGAAAACTAAGTTCAGTAAAAAAAAAAAAAAAGGAGTATTTTCGGCAGTAATCTTCTGCAGTATTTTCGGAATAGAAACATAAGGTACAAGAAACTTATGTGAAGCCTGTCAATTGTAAAAAAAAAAAAATACATGGTTTGATATCACTCGTGTAAAACAAAGATGAACATATAACATACTATGAAGACTTTCTTGGGCGTATTTGGAACTCGTACCATTCCCGACACAATCGGGAAGACACCTAGTACGTTGAACTTTTCTTGTTAAAAAACTTTGAAACACGAAACATTCTGAAGAATGACGGATTTGCGTGATTATCTAAAACTAACATATTTGAATTCCACTTAGGCTTATTAAAATAATACATTAAAATCCTTGAATAACAAATGTTTCTCTTTGAATGCGGATTTGAAAGCTGGTCCTAGTTCGTTAATATTCAAAACTTATTAAAAATCCTTTTACCCTGTATTCTTCGTAGATCATCGCTTTTCTCTCTAAGTAGGTTTCTGATGGTGGATTTAAGTAATTCTGGGACGATTCTCGCAGTCGTTTCTCGCGTTCCACACTTGAAGAGGAGCAACTATGAGAATAGCCCTTCTTTGGACTCTTCATTTTTTTCTTTAAAGCTAAACGAAAAGAAAATATCAAACATTAAAACAACATTGTTTATTCTAAACAAATTCTCTCCTTTGTGCCTTCTATTGTAAAAACATAAATAAAAAATAAAAAGAAAGAAATAGAAAGAAATAAAAAAGAAAAGACTACTATACAGATCGAATCAAAATTTTATTAATAACGTATTTATAATAATCTCGGAATTAAATAATAATAAAAGGAATCTAAGCATTAAAAGTATTGTATTGATGTTCGTTAGCCTTCAAGTTTTTATATAAACAAAACAAATAATTTATTATTTTAGATATATTGCATAATAATTATTTATTTTTATAATATTATTATATATTATTTATTTATTTTATTTCCATTTCAAAATTGAATTTGAATTCGATAATCTTATTCTAGAATTTCATCTTATTCTAGATAATCTGGGTTTTTAGTAATCTCTTCCTAAATCCTTTTTTAATTAACAAATGTTCACGTCAGAATTAGAAGGTTCCCAAATCAGACTGAAATAAAAAGACACGACAGTTGGAATTCATCTTCTGTTTGTAAGTGATAATTCTATGTTCCATTTAATGTAAGAAAAATAAAGTAATACGCAATATATATTTTATTTCACTTTAATTTGAATCTTACCTAAATCGACGGTGTAAAAATTCCATTAAAGCTTTTAGATGTAGAATTGTAGGAGAAAGAGATTCTGTTACGAAGAAAGAATCAATGACTTCCCAAAAAAAAAAAGGTTTAACAACAATGGAAATGAAGACAATCACGAGATCTGTTATCGCGTGAGTTTTAATTGTTAGGTTTTGAAATCACGGATATTAAAAAAAAAAAAAAAAAGCACCAAAAAATAACAGAATAATCCTATTATCTGGGATTTTGGGATTAATTTTAACACAATGAAAAAAAAGAACATTTTTTTTTAATTTCTAATTCTCTTCCGAATCGAATATTTAATTTCTTTAAAGTATATTTTTTATTTTTTGCTCAGTGAGTGGATTTATAAACATTAATGAAGTTTTTATCATTATTTCTTAATTTTACTTTTAATTGCTTATAAGCCAAGTGGACCTTCAAAAATTGAAGACAAGAAAATAAAAAAAAAAAAAAACAATAACTTGGGAAAATGAAATTCTTAGGCAGCTAACCGCTCACAATAAAAGGTCAATTTTATTTGACCACAAATCAAGAAAATAAAAGAGAATTGACAACAATCCACCTTTGTGTAGATATTTCAAATACTTTCTGATTCTGCTAAGCTTTTTAAGGGCTCTGAAGTCGGCTATTGAGTCACTAATAAATACAATCTCACTAATTTTAACAGTTTTTTTTAATCATCACCTTATTACCTTTTATTATTCGTCTGTCAAATGAGAGAAGAACCACCAATCAGAGAGAAGTAGTCTACTACTCGGTTAGTGTGTCTGGCACAGAGGGTGCAATTTGTAGGGAATGCCCCCCCCCCCTCACTGGCTTGGACCATTCCAACCTCTGGATATGAATGATGTATCCCTGCCAGGATAATTATATACTACTGGATATGTTAAATTTACATAAACATTTAATGGTTAGATAAGAATCTTTAGCTGAAACAAAATTAAAATTTGTATTATTCTGGGATAGGAATTTATCTGACTATTTCTTCTGATCATTACTCACTGATTAAAGGAACAACTTACAAATTTGAACACTTTCAAATCTGCTTGTTATCTCAATAAACCGTCCTCCAATACATTGCTTAGCTGCAGAAAAGTTAGCGACAAAATGGATCATTTCTAAACATCATAATATGTCCTGGATAAACCAACAGGAAAACCACTAAACCAGCCGAATAACATTCATCTCGTTTCTTCAACTGATTTATGTAAGTTTCATATTTTATTACATTTTTATTTCAGAACTTCCAGGACCAAAGAATGTTATTTTTTTTAAAATAACTAGAACCAATAAGTGTAAGTGGCCATTTTGGATCGAGGGTATAAAGTCGTTTTCAGTATAGTCCATTCATTATACACTGACTTCCAAAAGTTAAGCACGGAGCGGTAAAATGCGAAAAAATGGACAAGTACTGCTTTGATTGACATGAAATGCTGCAAGTAAGTAGCTCTATGTTTATTCATGAAACTAAACAAAGAATTACATTCAGAGATACACAAAATATTGAATTTTCATAAATTATAAGATTACGTCATATTTGCTTCATTAACAAAATGACGTTTAAATTCAAAACAAACAATAAAAACCGACATTAGTAGGGTATGTGAGTACCCCTCACCTGCATACAAAGTTTACAGTGTGTGATCATGCTTGTTACGAGGTGATCAACGACCGCAGAGTCCAATAATCGCCATTCCTCCTGTAGGGCAGTTTCTAAAGCTGAGAGTGGCTGAAGGTGGGGAACGTCGACCTACAGCACGGCCGAGGGCATCCCTAAGATTTTCAATTGGATTAAGGTCCGGCGAGTAAGCTGGCCACTCCATACGCGCAATCCCTTCACTATCCAGAAAGTCGTCAACAATGGCAGCTCTATGGGGACGCGCATTATCGTCCATTAAAACGAAAGAAGGACCAACTGCTGCAGCGTACAGTTTCACAAGGGGGTTAGGACTTCAATCTCAATACCGTACAGCCGTCACAGAAACTCGTCTGTAGATGTGCAGGGCGGTGCGATATCCCAATGAAATCCCTGCCCAGACCATGATGCTTCCACCGCGGAATGCGTGATGTTCGGTGATGTTCTGGAGCCGATTGCGTGTGCCTTGTTCCTTCCAGACCCTTACACGCTTATCATCGGGTTGTAGGGCAAATGTGGACTCATCTGTGAACATAACGTTACCCTAATCAGAAAAAGTCCAATTCACATTCTGGCGGAACCACTGTAATTGTGCCCCTCTGGATTGGACGGATAAAGGAACACTAACTCGTGGTACCCGGGCGTACACACCATTCATGTGTAGCCTTCGACGAACAGTAGTGGCAGATATCGTCTTACCAATGGCCGCTACAATCGTAGATGTCACACGTGTGGAGGTCGATCTTCGATTCCGCTTGGCTACAACAGCAATATATCGATCTTACGCGGGGTGCAATATATCGATGTTACCTATATAATTTGCATACTTCCTTCTATCTTTGCAGTAAATTCAGCTTCTTTAATTCAGATCTCTTACGGAAATTAACATTTTTCCTCTCCGTGTTAACTTTTGGAAGTGAGTGTAAGTAAGCCCAATTCTGTCCAATTATCACTGTTTCTCAACCGGTCAGTGGCCACATAGGAACAAATGTGGCCCGGACTGGAAGTCGATTATCCATCAAACCTCGAGGTCATAGGGAATCAAATGAAATAAAACTCATGGGGCTCAGACTTCTGGTTTGGGCTGTGCAGGACGATGAAAAAAAAAACACTTTCCCTGGAAAACTAGAAGCTTCTCCTTACGACGGTCGCTAAAAATAATCTAAAGTAACTGATAAAAAAAAAGTTAAAAAAAAATATTGATTGTGATATGAGCTTGGTTTGCTAATCTATTTGTTTCGTTACTGAATACATATTTAATAAATCTCACTTCAGAAACAAAACATGGTGTTGAAGCAGCAAAATCTAAAGCTAGGCGGACATCAACCAGTGACGTTTGTCGTGCCGTTGCATTGGGTTTGCTACATGAGATGTGATGTTTGAGGATAGGACACGGTCCAAGAAATGTTTTGCTTCCAACATGCTGGCCGCGAATATAACAATTAAAGAGTAAAGGATTGAAATACGTCACTGGTGACGAAATTCGTATGCTGTTGCTCATGGATAATCCTAAATTCAGCTGCACTGAAAACCATTATAAATTTATTATTGCAGCTATAGTGTTTGCGAGACATATTATAACGGATTCTAAATTAAAATAAATGCATTGCTAGGAAAATAAAGGAATTTGTTTATTGATGCGGGCATTACTGGGAACTGACGGCGCTTCAACTTAATGGCAAATTGACATCACTCCATTGAATCTTGGGAATAGTGACGATATCACCTCTGTTGCGTTTCGAAAGAACTTTTGCCGTGATTAAATTAAAAAAAGCGGCTGATGTGCTACAATGCTTCGTCTCAATTGGTTGTTTTGGGGTGGATCAACTGTCATCTGGAAATAGAACATTCCCAACCTACCGAAGGTAATTTCGAACAGCGCGTCGCAAGTGACTGTTGCATGCAACCAAAGACGGCGCGACAAATATGTTTTGTCTCATCGTGTTCGCGGAGCTTTACAAAAAATAATCCATTCGTACACATTTCGACCCACGTTGTTGTTGACTTCTTGTAGATTAACATAATGAAAAGATATCAAAATAATCCTATCATAAAACTAAGTTTATCATGAAAAAATATCAGATTTATTACATTATCACTCATTTGAATCTTGTCCCTTTGAATTTATTCACGGTCATTTGAAATTTTATTAGCTAAGTCTGGTTGTGTATTTTCGATTTCTTACTTACTTTGCTTTTCCTTTTGAGATTCATCCTTTGATAACAATTCTCTTAGATACAATTGATCAAATTCTTCAATTTCTATTGCAAGCTCATCCTAAAATTTAGTTTAAAAAAAATAGCAGCATTAAAAAAGAAATTTAAACATTATAAACATTCCTGAAAACTTATTTTTGTTAAAATATCACTGTTAAGTATTTTAAATTTATAAGCTATACAAAAAAGAAATAATCTGTTTGATTTGATTTCCTTTGTAAATTTGCAGTCATTCCGAATGAAGATATTCATCTTAAAAAGAGTTCATACTATGTCATGGTGTGAACAGTGGCGTAGCAAGGGGGGGGAGCGGTCAGCCCCGGGCCCCCGCCTTAGAGGGGCCCCAAAAGCCAGCCTAGGGGGCCCCACCAGCCAGCCAAGGGGGTCCCTAGGCTGAGGCCCCATCCACCCAAGTATCCCGACCAGCCCCTTTACAACGTTTTTTTTTTTTTTTGGTTGTTAAAGCAAGATTTCCTTTTTTTTTTCTCTCTTTTTATTTATTTGTTGACAAGGTTTTTTTAACACACGTTAAAATGGAATTAATTAAAGGAATAATGGAACTCCCGCCCCGGGCCCCCAAAGGCGTTGCTACGCCACTGGGTGTGAACAGCTTGACTTCTTCTGAATTGACGATGTCTTCGTGGATGGCACTGATTAAGCAGGAGGAAGCGAGTATATCTGTGCCATTGCCATATTTTGGGTTACCAAAATGTTAATTTGAGATCCCAAAACAAACTGTTTTGTATCACCACAATTTTTTCCCTGTTGTTCCAGCATGGTATCTAGATGCCATAAATAGTGCTGCCAAGACAGGAAATGGCTCAGAAAATACTAAATTAATTCATTGAAATTTGGTCGGGTATTAGACATTTTGACATGCACATTGCGGATGTTACCAGTATTTGACATACACATAAACTTTAAGCAACTGGTGAATAAATAAAAAATGAACAAATATCTAATAATTGTAATTAGTTGTATGGCATTGATCAGATTCTATTACAATGAGCAAAATTTTCATGTCAAAATTTTGAAAACAACCGGCAATTCAAGTCAAGCGGCCAAGTTGGTTCGGACATTACAAGCATTTGGCACATGGTTTTCATCAAAAAACAGGTTTCACAAATATAGTTAAAAAGGTGCTTTCTA
>JAFIDM010010028.1:34224616-34252270 GCA_023159025.1 Thereuonema tuberculata | reverse complement strand
TATGAGTTGATGGGATTCCAATTGGTCATCGTGCGTTAGAACGGTATCGGTTTCAATGGATCATTGAGGATACAACCGGAAACTAGAATATGTATGCAGAATGTGTGTTAGATCGGAAGCAGAGATCGGATCAAGGGAGGAGATACTATCGCTTACCATTCCGATAGCCTCTGCTGGTAGTTACAGTTAGTCTGATAGCTCATCAATATATCGATGAGATGCATTCCAAAAGCAATATCCGAGAATTCGTCTCTTTTTCTGAATTTAAGTAGGACTTAACTAATGGGATGACTTGCTATTTACTCTTTGTACTGTCTGGAAATTCTGGTGTCATTTTTTAACAGAACAGTGTCCTAGCTTATTCATTTACCAGCCCCACAGAATATCTAAACCATATCAGTATCCAAGCGAATATAACTGACTGATCCTTGACACCAACTAGCAGCAACAACTGCAAAATATTTGGTTAACAACACCATTTTAATTTGTACCACGAACTTCCTTATTTATAATCATACAGGTTCATTTTGCACATTGCAGATTGGACAATTACTCCTAGATACAATTATTATTTTTACTTATTTGTTTATTCTCCATAGAGGTCTTACATTACATAGAGGTCTTACATTAGTATACGAGACTTGCCAAGTATGCTATACACTATTATTAATTGAAAAACTGTAATAACATTTTACATATACTAAAAATAATTGCTTTCTGTCCGAGACCATGTATTTGGAATTTGCAAATATTTCTAAAAAAAAAAAAATTGCTTGAAATAAAATTGTACAATACCTGTTATGAAATTATACATATAAGCTGTTTCCTTCTCTTCTTGCTTGTGAGTAATAATAGCAATTCTTCTGATTTATCTGGTTTGTCTTCTGGGTAAAGTGATGTCTGGTCTATTGTATTCAATGACTGCACATCCACAGAAATGGTCCGAACCCAATAAACCTTTACATTTTGATTCTTAACTACAGGTTTAGATTGTTCGTTACAATAATGTGGATCATCATCGATTGTTCGTTACAATAACGTGGATCATCATCGATTAGTTTCATTGCTTTTTATGTATTATTTTTGCGGCATTGTTGAATTTTTTTACAAATTCTGTAGGTGCCTGTACGCTACAACTTCCTGTGATATAATCGATAGTTAAAAATGGTGGCATTTTTCTACATTCCTCATCTATTATGTTAATCAAGTAACCAGCCTTTTGCTTTGTTTCTGGGAATTGTCCTCCATTCCGTGACCATTTATAAGATAAATCTTTCAAAACGTATGTCTGCTGTGCCGAGGTTCGGTTCTCATGTGGGTTTCGTGATGGTGGACGATCCGCGCTGGGCAGGTTTTCTCGGCGTTCTCCCGTTTCCCCTGCACTTCTCCCACCATCTTTCTCAGTCTTTCTCTCCGTCTGTCCTTATTTCCGAGGGATAGCACAATAGACCAACGGTCGCGGTGCTCGGCTTCCCTGCCACCAACACTCACCACATAACAGCAAGTCTGCTGTGTAATGTTAGGATGTCTAATTAAATTTTTTAGCTTTTCATATTTTTCACTGAAAGAGAAACATGAAAAGGAACCAAAGACCAACAGACGCTTCTATTTCATTTTATTCTTAGCTAAAAACCAATTTTTGTTACGGACTTTCTCTCTTATTTTTTTTTAAACTGCACAAAATAAAATGCTAGTGTTCCTTTTAATTTCTAGTAATGTGATGTTGTTAGTTTTATTTCCTGTTTGTTGTCTTACCTCATCGGGACTCTGTGAATGTTTCACTTTTAAGTTTTGTGCTGACCAGTTTTGGGAGCCTCCGTTGTCAGAAGGTTCCTGCCTAAAATTATAAACAAGTTCAACATGAAAATGGGATTTACAACAACAACAAAAAAGTACTTAGGAAGAATTGACAAAATTTATCGAACAGTTACAATTAGGAAAAAATATTTATCAACTAACATACATACGCCCCGTCAACAATGACGGGAGAACGACGACGGGCTTTTAGTTCTTAAGTAGAAGTTTTTTCTGTGTTTAAATATTATTTTTAATTTCTTCACAATAATTTGAATGTAGTCAGTATGACGTAATGGATACGGCGTCTGACTTCGGATCAGAAGGTTGCATGTTCGATTCCTGCCGCGGATGTTTCATTGTAGAACTTATTTCTATTTTCACAGGAAATTAAAATTATTTTCCAAATACAGAGAAAGTGCGTTACGGAAGTGCATTAGACACAGACAAATCTGAAAAACTATATAAAGGCAAAGAAAACAAGAGCAGCACAAGAATAAACAAAACAAAAGGAAATCGCCTTTCTGATTCATTTTATGGGGAGGGAATTGGGAACAGCTGTTTCGTGCTTCTGCGCACTCATCAGCCCAAACCTCGCCCTCCCCGACAAAGGAATCAGAAAGGAGAGATCCCTTTGGTGAAGGCCACCGCCAATCGGGCAGTGACCTCCCAAACAAGAAAAGGCAAGAAAATAAAAGGGTACGTCGCTAGAGGGAAGGCGAGATTTGGGCGAGGTTTATCGGGGAGGGCGAGGTTTGGGCTGATGAGTACGCAGAAGCACGAAACAGCTGTTCCTAATTCCCTCCCCATAAAATGAATCAGAAAGGCGATTTCCTTTTGTTTTGTTTATTCTTGTGCTGCTCTTTTCTTCGTTTTTAAAAATTTCCACAACACGCTAAATGTTTTGTTTATCTTAAAAACTATATAAGAGATAAATTTGCTTAAACGAATTTCCGTTTCATTTTTTCTTCATATAAGAGATCAAATGAATCTATCAATATTTATTGTCTGTTCTTCAATAAACTGCATCGCTTAATTGTTTTTACTCGTTTCATATCCAATCATATTTCCTTTTGTCTTTGAGTTTTTCCAAATATAAATTCTTTTGAAATATTTGGTAAATGTTAAATTGTTGTTGTTGTTAAATTGTTGTTGTATCTAGAAGTATAAAGAAAAATCACCGATTGCTTTTGGTTTTTTTTTATTAGTCTGAGAAAATCTCTCAACAAACAATGTCTTTAGCGTCTCCAACTCCTCCCAGCCTTTTGGCCACGGCCTGTCACACGGCTGATACGCCCCAACCTTCGTTCGAATGCCGGCATGGGCATGGATGCGTCCTTCTTTCTTCGTTTGTGTGTGTCTTCATTTCAACGACTTGTTTTCAATGCCATACCTTGTTCTTTGTTTCTTTTCAAACGAACAAACTCCTCCACATTATAATCTCAATAAAATGATTAACGCAAACCATCCAACCAATAGAAAATTCCTGGAGAACTCATTCTGTCAATTGTAAATTATACAAAAAAAAAAAAAGTTTTAAAATTCTCATTTGCCGAGAAAATGATTAATCCCACTAACACTTCAATCGCTTTAAATCCAATCAAGAAATTTAAAATCGATTAGAGAATAAATTAAACGATATCAGTGAGAATTCAATTGTCTTGCTTTTGATATTTTTCTATGGATCTGTTTTGTAAATTTCCAGGCAATTTGTGGAATTCGATTTCAAGTGATTGTTCAACAGAAACGTTGCGTTGCCATCACACTTAAATCATCATCAAAAATTATCACTTTTATTCCATTGCTCAACCAAGAAACCAGATACGTAAAGGAAAAATCCTTCATCCCAACTAATATCCTTGTAAAACTTTCAAGAAACCAAAAATTGAAACTCATATTCTTACTAATTGAAATCGTCACTGTTCATGATCACCATTTTAAATATCTTCAAAAGATTTGAAACTATGAAAACTTGACCCGATAGGTGACTCCATCTATGAACTGGGACAAGAAAGATGTGTCCTACAGCCACACCTCACTGGTGAATCAGTGCGCATTGACCTCTACAGTTATTGTGACGAATAAGTTCTCAATGTCGTTTTATTAAATCTAAAGCATTTTTTGGAATATTGAGGATTTCTTTACAAATTGATATGTGGTCCAAAAAAGTACAACATATACTTAGGATCAATGTATAACAGAGGTGTTGTATCTTGGTGTCCTATGATCACACTTCTTTTAATTCTGGAAAAAGTCATAGGAAGGACTAAGATAAAAGCTCAAGAAAAATACCTGTAATACGTAATCTTATGTAACATTGACAGCCAATATTACATTTCAATACTTTCCTACACCAATTCAATTAAAAAATATCAACGTTAGAATAAAATATCAGCATGTTCTGCTATTACAATCTTATGAATCTTTAAATTCCACTAACAATTCCACTAACAAAAGTTAAACGTATTAAATAATTTTCCCTTGAAAAAAATGTACTCATAAAATGTAACAACAGTGTGATATA
This sequence comes from Thereuonema tuberculata, assembly GCA_023159025.1. NCBI lineage: Eukaryota > Metazoa > Arthropoda > Chilopoda > Scutigeromorpha > Scutigeridae > Thereuonema > Thereuonema tuberculata. The sequence goes on along the minus strand of JAFIDM010010028.1, from coordinate 34,247,952 downwards.
TACAGCATCGGATCAGAGTCCGAATTTCTTACAAGGGAAGTGCGTGACCTCGAACACTGAGAACCGCACGAAAATGTGCGTAGAATATAAATAGCTCATCCCAAAAGCAGTGGTATGAGTCATTCTCATGAAAAACTCAGCGTTTGTCTGCTAGCGCCATCCGACGGTGGCATGTTGTACCTGCACTAACAAGTACTTAATCTAGTTGTGTGAGTAGTACACTTGCAGTAGGAGGCCGTCTTTCATGATATTGGAATGACAATTTCACGACATTGAAATATGTGTTTTTGATCCTATTATATCGATATTTTGTTTCTTCGAGTTACCAAAGTTCCTCTCTAGGACCTGCAATAGGTGATCATTCAAATGTGTCTCGTGGTAAGACGTGCAGTTTTGCATGAGAATGACTCATACCACTGTTTTTAGAATAAGCGATTTATATTCTAAGCACATTTTCGTACGGTTCTCAGCGTTCGAGGTCACGCACTTCCCTTGTTAGTAGTAAAATATAAACTCTATTTGACTTGTTTGGATACATAATATTTGGTAATGGATTTATTGTAAAAAGTTTATACTGACTGTAGAAGGTCACCTTGTTTTTGTTTCACGACTTTCTGCTCCACATTCATGAATGTTCTGTGATATTTTTGTGATGTTTTAAATTGCTTGTAATTGGTAATGTTAACTACTATACAGCAGAGATTGGTAAGTTTCAGTTGATTCGTGCATTTTTTTCGGTATTAAATCAGTTACAGCTTAAAAATCCTTTCATTAAGTGGTACTTTAGGCCAGTCAATATCGACACAAAAAAAGGCAAACATCGCAAATGCGCATGTATCTACGATTTTTGTATATGTTGTTAGGACCCCTGAGAGTAGTGTTTACCCAAGTTTGCAACCCTGAAAACCATGTGCTACTCCTGTGGTGTTCGAAAAACTGCAAAATTCGGGCACTTGTGTCAGTTTTGTCGAAAACAACCACGTGAAGGAAGCGTTTATCGGGTATCTTCACTCTATACTTTTGTAAAGCAAACTAGGTGTTTTGTAAGCAAACTGGATGGGCCACCAGCGAACAAGATCTCATGCCCATCACAATGTGCGCAGAGCCCGCTCCTCAGACCCTGCTTAGAATGGTGGCTTGCAAATGCAAGAAAGGGTGCTTAGGGTCGTGCACTTGCAGAAAGGCAGGGCTCAAGTGCTCTATCCTATGTTCCTTTTGCCAAGAGTGCAGTTGCACAAACGTCCTCCCTATCGTCCTGGACGAGGAGGATGAGGACGAACCAATACCATATGACGAGCTACCTCCACCTCCAGAAAACGTCGTCCATCCTTCCACTCTCTCCCCCACTGATCCAGACTGGATGAGACCAGGCCCTTCCAAAAGGGCGAAGTTCAAAACTACTGCGGTGTTTATGCTTGACTGTGCACATAGAATTTTCTTGTTTACATTTATGTTAACGTTGTTTATTTTATATTTACGCTTATTTGTTTAGTGTATGTTTATTTGAAGCCATATGTTACATCTACAATGTTAACTGCACATTCTTAAACGTTTTTTTTTAAAGAAATACATACCAACATTATTCAGTACAATGTTTTCCTCATTTTTCCAAATTCCGATGGTTTATTATTTTCTCGTTTTTGAGAAAACCATGAGGCCTAGAGGCACCATTTTGAAATCAAATTGCGGCTGATTCAATTCTCTACAACTTCCTCTCTCATGATCTTTCTCTAGAACCATTAGTTTAGCCGGTACATGTCTTGGAACTTAACCCTACCGATAACTCCCCACTTTTTGGAAAAACTTGCCCATCTTTGACTGGCTATATCTCCGCAACCAATGGACCTAGAGAGCTCGAGTTGGGCTCAAATTGTAGCAAATTTCTTTTGCTTTACAAAAGTATAGAGTAAAGATACCCGATAAACGCTTCCTTCATTGGTTGTTTTCGACAAAACTGACAAAGGTGGCCGAATTTCGCAGTTTTTCGAACACCACAGGAGGAGCACAGGGTTTTCAGGGTTGCAAAATTGGATATAAACTACTCTCAGGGGTCCTAACAACATATAAAAAAATCGTAGATACATGCGCGTTTGCGATGTTCAATGCTTTTATTGACTGGCCTACTAATGCTTTTCTATCAAATACTTTATTCTCGAATATTCCAATTTCGTTAGCATAAATTACCCTTATCATCAAAGGTTTTCACAAGATGCCAATGATACCTTCTACAGATTGAACATGTACAGATCATATGTAAAGCCCAAATAGATGATTTTTCCACAAAAATTTGTAGATTTTGACTCATAATGATCTAACAGTATTATTTGGTTTGTTACATTTCACCGCATGGAAGAATCTGGCAAGATTTTTTTTACATCTTGGTGAGTGATTTATTTCCAAATCCGTAACATGATTTTGGTCATCATCTTATCAGTAAGATCGAAGATTCGAGTAAATTTCTGAGTACAGAAGTATTTAATATTTCTTCTCTCTAGAATAATATAAGGTCTACTACCATTCATAATCTCAGATTCATCTTAGACGAACAAAATTAGATAATCAGAAATGCTATTTTGACTTCTTGTTGGAAAATCGTATTACAATACTTCATACATTCTGTATGTCTCAAGTTCTTTTTGGATTACAAATGCAATGTAAAGCAAAATTCTTGTTTTTTGAAGAATTTTTCCACCACTTTACTCTTATTGTTCCATTTTTATTTTTCTGTAAGTCTGCTGCAAACTCGAACAACTAAACAGTTTGTGACTGCCAGGAACTGACGAAAAAAAGGAAGAAATATTATCTTGTCCTGATAATGATTTTCTAGATGACTTGTTGACTTGTTTGAAAATCATTGCTTTATTATTCGTCAAAACAGTGCTTCTCCGAGAGGCTTTCTTGCTAGAAAATTTTCAAGAAAATTTTTTTATCCAACTCAAAATATAGCTTCTAAAAAAAAAAAAAAAAAAAACTTCATTTAATTACTTTTGGTTTCATTTATTGATGACTTTTATGGTATTTTTGTTTTCAAGCTTTTGCTGTTCTTGTCATCAACACTAAACGTGAGAATTCAATACACTTAAGCTTCAGACACAAAAAACATTTAAAACAATCAAAACATGTTTTAAATGTTTTATGTTTCTGAAGCCGTGAGCTATGACAGAAAAAAAAAATCAAAACTTTTTTTTTTTGTCATAGCTCACAGTATTCTGTCAATACATGTAGATCTTTTCTTTTTAGAATATTTTACGCCAGATATACATACATTCCAGTTAAATTTGATTTGAGCTTTGATTTGAGCTTTGTAATTAAATTTCTTTGGAAGTCGTCTTTTTAAAATGTAAATATTAAAAAACAAAATAAAAGCTAATATATCCTTTGTGAGTAAAGCTACAGCAGCATTCAACTATACTAAATTAAATTTCTTCTAACATTATGTTAAGAATATCATCATCCAATTCCAAACTAAGAAACTGTTTTTCGTAAAGCTATTGTTTCTTACAATGCATAAGTTTAACGTGCGTACAAACATGTGAAATAAAAGAAAAACGCACAAGACTAAGACTAAGAGTTCACTGATCTGTTTTTTGAAATTGTGATACCGGGAATCCAAGATGGACAATTTCTATTGTTTCTTTAGTTTGCTAAATATAGGTTCAGTAATTTAGAAATTCCTAGGTTCTTTAAACTAAACATTAGGCTCTTAACTATAGCACATTTTTGCTGGATTCAAACGTGCCACAGGCTTTATTTTAAACAGCATCATTGCTTGCTGCAATTTGATGTCAAAAGTTCGGAATGTTATTTTGAATGAATTCCTCATTTAGGTAAATGATCAGAAAATTGACCTAAGTTACTACGGATTGAAGAGTTTCTTCACAATGTTCAATGTTTCTTCAATGTTATCATTGTTGGTACATTATATGTACCAACAATGATAACAATTTTAGGCTTGTATCACAAAAAGCACAATTATTTGACTAAACCGCTCCACTATTATAATTAGTGGTAAAGTCTTTTCAGAAAATTCCGTATTGCCAAATGTAGCAAATATATTCCTGGGAAGTGACATCCCTTTTGGGTTTTGTCACTTAACTGCTACTAATTTCGTACAGAGGGGGAAAATGTACGAATTTGATTTCCCTCTGCCAAAGCACAAAAATAAAAAAATTAAAAAAAGGAAATGATTTTCTTACTTATCAGATGACTTCAAAGTATTCTCGGGTAATTTTTTGGAATTTCCATCTTTTAATGCTCGTCTCGAGTGGTGACTTCTCCGTCTTTCCTTCTTCTCGTCGTCTTTTTTTCGGCTTTTCTTCCTCTTTGATTTATAAGCAACTGAAATATTGACAACATTAGACACGTCCATTAACACTCACTCTATAAATGGATTTACGCTTTTTCTAACTCAGATGCTTAATAAACAACTCGCTCATCTATGGGTCATTCCACGTCAGATCACCTGATGAGTTGACCAGTTTTGAATCATACAATTGTGGAATGGGCGGGAATGACTTTTACTTTCTATTTGAGGCCGGATACTTTCACTTTCGGTTTTAGGGGTTGAGTTTCCCATCAAAATTTCACTAAAGTAAATTGTATGATTGTACAATTGTATGATTCAAAACCAAAAATACGGAAATAATTGTATTTTAAAAAGAAAGCGAGAAAAAAAAATGGTTGCTTTAATATATTTTGTCCTGAATAACTATTAGTTAATAATTTTGAAATTAATAGAACTCGTTGTTTAATAACAGAGTTTAGTATTTTAATTTTTTATTGTCAGAAAAAATTAATTTTTATTGAAAATATTTTAAGTAATACCTCAGTAAAACACTTTTATTAAAGGAAATGAAGCTAATGAAAAGGCCTGTATTTTTTCAATAACATTTTAGATTATTAGGCCTAAGGTGCCTAGCATAGGCGATGGAAACCCGTGGGTGAATTTTCTGTTTGAATCGCCGCATTTTCAAACTACAGTCAGTTTGATTTAATATGGGTTTTACCTGGGTTATTACCTGTTATAAGTGAGAGTTACTGCTTACTGCTTACAGAGTTACTGCTATGACTAAAGCAAGCATTTCGAGCACTTTCTGTGAAACTGAGCGACTGTACAGCCAACACTTCTGTATTGTTGCATCATTCATATCTTGGAAATATATATATTTATATGACATTTATTCGTTGTCTTGCACATTTCAGGTACACCCTATATTTGTATGTTTTCTGTGTACCGATTCTTTATTAAAATCAATGGACAAGTTGTGCTTTGCAACCACAAGATTCTTTGTTGCATCTCTTCTGCTCGTTTATATTATTCATGTCAACAAAGTTATAAACATACCCGACTACTATAGACGTCAAAAATTTGTAAGCAGTAGGAAGAGAACTTCCTAGTCTGTGATTACTCAAAAGTTTTGAATATCACTTTTGAACAGCTTGCTTTGATTTTGCCTTGTGTAAAATAATTTGGAATTAGTGATGGATTTTTAAAAACTTCATTACAGAAATTTGAAATAGAAGACTGATTCAGATAAAGAGTTCACAAATTGAATTGATTCGTGCGCACGTGTGAAGAGCTTCTGTGCATGCGGTTTGCATTCGATTTAAAGCTAGCAACGAGTTGATTGCTATATGAAAAAACTGCAAAATAATATTTGCAAATGGCTATGAAATTGAATTGTTATTGGTAAGGCTTCATTAATGAACTTTCCGAAGCGGGATACTTCCATTCCATCATCGTAAAAGAAAATGTAAGGAAAATGGAATTATCATTAGTAATCGACATGTTGGCAATATGATACAAAGCAACCAGAATCTGGCCCCAAAGATCATGGATAAGTTAAACACACTCGTAAACGTGCACAACCTGCTCGATCCAACAGCACTGTGTGACGTGTCAATAAGAGGGCTCTCCTGGAACCCCCACCCTCCACAACGTCGTAAGATTGGAACATCTCAGGGTATCGCACGACAAAAGCTTAAAAAATGGAAAGTCGTCGCAAAGCAAGAGGTCACATGCTAACAGAGCGGCAAATTCGTGAGCGATTCACAAACGCCTGGAAACTTAACGAAAATCATCTTGCGGGTGAGATATGGAAATGGATTGTAACCCTTGACAAGGCAGTATATCTCAATGATACTGACAAACCGCGAGTAATTTTCTATTGATCAAAAGATGCGAAGAGATGTTCCGAATTTTAGTCAGTGCAAAGGATAATTTTTCAAAGGTTTTTTATGGTGGTTGCAGGTGTAACGCCTGAGGTTTGTTACATCCCTTTTACTCTCTCCTATCCCTTTCATTTTTCTTCATTTTACATACAGAATGATTTTGGAAATATTTTCTTATTTCTTTATTTCTCCAAACCTTGTCTAAACGCTTGTCTTCTTTAAAAGCAGTTGTCTTCCAGATGTTTCCTCACCTGACAACCATCTTGGCGCAGCCTTACTTTCTTCTCAAACTTGCTTTATTACCTTTAATGTGGCTTCTTTAATTTTATTGCTTCCTTCTGCCCCTTTGTTTTCTCTCCATCTTCCAGCCTGTGAACAGATGTTTTCTAGAAAGGTAACGTCTTCAGCATTACGTCACGTCACTCCTAGGGGGAGGGGGGGGGGGAACAGTGCCCACAAAACGGAACAGTGACAAAACAGTGTGGAGTGGGACCTTTAGAGTGATCAGGGAGCTTCCGAGGTCGGGCAGCCCACAAATATTGCTCCCCTTCGGACGCCGACCAAAGGAAGGCAATCTCCGCGCCAAGCAAAAGGCCCTTGACTTTGAAGATTTCGGTTAAGACCCGCTAGGAAGCGGGCCTCATCAAATACATCATAATCCCGGAGATCTTCTTGTGTCTTTAGAGCGTTCTTCAAATCTCTGGGCCTGCGTAGCGAAAGTGTCTTCCTTATGAAAGTGCGTCCCCTGCATAACAAATTGCGTTGCCGAAGGTAACAACTTCCCATCTAGGCTACCTGCATCCAGCAGAACTGCTCTTCGGCTAAAATCAAGAGGAATAAACTGAACATTGGAGCGCTTCCCTTCTCCAGAGAACTGCCACGAACTATATATGCTCAGAAGACTAGGTGAACTGTTCTAGCGCCTGTGAACGCCATTATACAAAGTGACACTCGTTTTTGGATATTTATGTGTGTAATTTTATACTTACCTTGTTTGCTTCGTTTGAAAACCCTGGGGTAAGGTATATAGTTATGTATTTATCTCCTTTTATTATCTATCCTCACTATATTCATCAACTTCTAAATATATATTTTACTCTTTATTAAATCTGTTATTTTATTTTCCAAACTAGTTTTCTGTATTAATCACTTGCTATAATCCCTTTCAAATCGGTAAATCTGTTTATCACCCATTGCAATTGTCAACGTCGAGGGAGAGCTCTGCGCTAAGCTGTATATGCCTCGGGCAAGGTCTGGACGACTCTGACCAGACTGGCGGGCCGCCATTGACCCCTAAGGCTCTGGTAACAAAACAGACCCCTTCTCTACTGGATTCATAGCCAAGCACCAACTTCTTCACTAATCCTTTTCTTATATCTAAAGTGAATTAGCGAAGTTAATATCGGGCCCACCACCAAAGTTAATTTAACTTAATTCAAGATTCCACTGCGCGAACTCTCCTTGAACCTCTTCCACACTCAAAATACAACGGGAAAGCGTTACACAGGAACGTGACAAATTAACTTGGCATAGAGTTCCTGCAAAAGTGAAGATAAATGCAGTAAATTTCCAGACGTTTGTGATGGACCGCATTTTTGACGAAGATATGATTCTACGGAAATGATATAAACAAGATGCAGATCCAGACGGTTAAAAAGGCATACATCTCGCACATCGTTGGCTTAATAAGAAAGAAAACAGAATGAGACAGGGATAACCGTCGTACCCTTCACTTGGATTCCGGTTAAGTCTCCCGACGCCTAACCTATGGATTTTCGTGCATTTATGTCCAGTTATGCTGTAGAGCTTTGGAAACAACGTAAACAGATGACAGCCTCACCGAGATTCTACTATGGTAGGGATACAGATGGTCGAATGCTGTTTGCAGAAATGGAGGCACAGAGGCCAATTCCTTCTGCTTCGTACTATGAATAGCCTTTAAAAATGCTATATTTTCTTGCAGAGAATGAGAGAAGTATTGCGTCTCCTAACTTTTCATCGCTTTTCGAATATATCTGAAAAATCCAGTGACTATATTGACAAAGTGGAGCAGTTTACTATTGTCCTCCAAATGAGAGATGGCCGCCCTGTTTTTGTGAGATCTGCGCATGTATGATCGATTAGTCTGGTCAGGCACTTCCGTCTGATTTTTTGACAGGACGCCGCCATGACGGTAATCGCTTGTTACTTTGCAAAAGAGCATTGTATTTATAAATAATATATATTTATTTAAATAAATACTTATTGTTAGCAACTGGTATTGAAATAACGCTAAATAGTCGAGAGAAGTTTTAATTTGGCGTTATCAACATGTCTTTCTCAGTGAAAACACACCCCGTCGTCCATTGTGACATGAAAACATAATTGATCAGCTACCGGAAGGGCTGCGCAGTTCAAACTTCCGCCGGCCATCTCTCATTTGGAGGACAATAGACTGAAACTCATAAAAACGTGTTTGAGGTTAATGGTGATGCAAAACACACAACCCTTCTGTCAATTGAGAGTGAAGAAGCAAAACATTTAAATTTCCAAAAAATTTTAAAAGAATGAGATTTTTTGCGGAACGAAAAGCTCGGAAGATTTGAACAATCAAAGCAGTAAGATATTAGAATGGACTGCAGGAATTATTGGTTCAGAAGATAAATTAGAACTTGGGGTGCCACACTCATTTAATATAAACTTTTAGTCCTTTTCACTATCCCATCTTAACGAAAGACTATACTGTGATCGATTTGCATATAGATTTTTTAATGAAAACACGCTTCTTTCGCCACCCGAATCCTTAACTCTCTCAAAATTTATAAATGACAGTAAATCTGGATTTTCTTACCGCTATTTGTGGGACCCCGCGAAAAGAATTCCTTTGTAGAAATCCCGTGTTCGCTTGGACTGGGTCATCCAATATCTTTACAATCGTTAATCCTGTAAATAGGGGGACGATTTCAGTTTACCTGTTTTGTACTTTTCTTTCTGCGTGCTGCTTAGGATTAGTGGCCTTCTGTAATAAGACACTATAGTATTTGGTAAAAAAAAAAAAAAGGGTTTGCCATATATGGTAGTTACGTAGCGATCGATTTTGTCTGGAACAAACGTCACCATCATGACGTCATCAACGTGAACTCCGGGCAGTCAGTCCAAGATGGTGTTGTTTTGTGATCGCATAAGCGTGACCAAGAAAGGCCAAGCAAGGGGAATAGTGTGGAACGTTTGTAATTATTTCAATTTTAATTATTATTACTATATATTCGTAACTGTAGCAAATACAAAAACCAGAATGTTTTCGTAATGTTTATAAGATTCAGTTACGGATTTTAGCATAGATGGCACTGTTACGTCCTGGAAACATCAATCCATAAGGAAATTACGTCATCAAAAGCTCTTCTTTCATGAACTGAACTGTGGGTCACTTGAGCGATTGACTAACTCTTGGTCATCATCGATAGCATTACTGTGGTACAGATCGATGATAACAGGATTTAATACGGAGACTGTAGCAATGTTAATCGCTGTCCTCTGCGTAAACCACGAAAGCGACCTTTTGCAAGACGTTCGATGCGGTGCTATAAGTTGTATCACTTTCCATACCATCTAAGAAGAAGAGTGAGAGCACCTTCTTTAAGAAGATGAAATGTTGAGGGTAGCTCAGGGTTGCCAAGCCGGTACACAAAGTACATATGGGAGACTGAGGGTTTATTATCATTATCCTATCTTTATTCTGTTTCTGTTTTAGAAACTTCAATTACCAATATCAATGAAAATCTAAATAAAACTAATTTATCCTTCTTCTGATCAATTCACGTTAACGATTTTGATTTGATAAATCACAAGATTTTTTCAACATAATTGAAAGAACGACAAATAAATGTTCCAAATTTAAAAAAAACAAAACATTTTAATATTAAGAAAAGTATGTGTAGTAGTAGTTAGAAAAAATTTAAGTAAGAAAAAAATATCAACGGGAGTTTCACAGGGCTCGAATCTAGACCCTATCTTTTTCTTAATATTTCCAACATCACACTAAATTTAAATGTAAATTTTGTTATTTTAGGCTTGAAAAAGAAAAGACGTAATCTTTTTGAAAATTTGCTTTTTTGTATTAAATGTATTTTTTTTTACATTTAAATTTAGAGTGATGTTGGAAATATTTAATGGTAGAGGCTGTAGAAGGAGGGATCTACAAAAGAAATATGGGAACTTTTTCTTAATATGTATAAAATAATGTATTTAATTATATTAAGAAACCACAATGTGCGTTTACACAGCTAACAATTCTACTGAAAAAAAGAAGACAAAAAAAGCTTCATAGAACAACTATTTCGATGCTCTTATTACGTGGACTCACGACAACAAGCTACTAAAAATAAAATAAAATTCATGGTTATTCACCTTAAAAAAATTATTTACCAAAAAATGTATTTTCATACTCATGAATCGAGCAAGAAATTGTAACAACTGTCAAGAAATTTTTAGATTCAATCAAATGATATACTTAAGACTTGCCATTAATGGCAATTTTACTTAGAATAAACATACTTACAACTATTTTTAAAAAAATAAAAAAATAAAATACTAGATCCTGCATGTTTGACTACATCAAAAATATTTTATTACTTGTAAAAATTAGAATTCTGATGTACTTTACATTATTTGATTGGCTAATAAATTATACCTGTGATATAAGAGTACTGTATAGCAAGTAGAATTGTAATGCTTAAATTTGCAAAATAAAATAAAACAAATAAAATAAAAAAATATTTTTTGCTCTATTTCTTGTAATAGTAATTCATTTCCTTTACTATGATTCAAAATTTATTCACTTTTCAACTTCTCAATTCTTGAAATCAAAAATTACCTCCCCCCAACCCCAAAACAAGAAAACAAAGTTGTTTTGATTTATAAATTAATAGTAAATTTTTAATTTTTTTAATATTTTTTTTAAAATTTTATATTTTGTTTTTAATATTTTTGCTTATTATACCACAGATAGTAGATATATGATTTATGTACTCTTGTTTAAAGTTAATATTTTTGTAATAAATTTGTTTTATGTACCACAAACACCTGTTCATAATAGGAATTCATTATAACAAACGTGATTTATCTGAAATAAAATTTATTATTATTATTATTATTATTATTATTATTATTATTATTATTACGTAAAAGCTTCAAACCTTGGGTTTCCCCAGCAAAGATAACATCGCGGGTCAAGGACCAAAGCACATATTGCCAAGTGTAAAGACGTGTGCAAGGAATGATTAGGAATGTGTGTGTGTGTCCTTAAATTTCCTAACTATGCGTGTTGTGTTGAGTATCACAGCCTTCTGGAGTTAAACAAAAGTGTTTTTGTGAAGTCCTAGTGTGCTGAGACTGTGGTGCAATGTGTGAGGTACCAGACCAGTGGCAGACAAGACGATGGGTACAACACGTACTCGGTCCTGCCTTCACTGCTTCTGAGCTCGTGTGCGTGAGTTGTGTGCATGTTCTTGCTGATAGGCAATGCAATATCAATGAGATAGGTCTGTTTGTTGACCTTATCAACAAGTGTGATGTCAGGTCTGTTATGATGTATGGTTTTGTCTGCTTGAATGGGGCGGTCCCAGTACAGCTTATGTGAGGGTGACTCTAGTACGCTTTGTGGTGTGTACTTGTATTATTATTATTATTGATTTCTTTTAAGGCAATAATTTAAATCCAGCTAAATTTACATTTGATAAGTCTTTTGCTATTACAAACAAAATAAAATATCTACAGTATATCAACCAGTAACAGTTGGTCTGGAAATTTATTATTATTACTTTTCATGTAATTATTATCATCACTTTATGCCACTACATATCCTTTAGTTGCTTCCTTGTTTTATTCGTACTTCATTTTTAATGTCGAAAATGTAAAGGCTGACTGATGAGCTCTTACGTTCTTACGTTCTGTCCGTCTGTCACCATTTCTACAGCCCAAACCAGAAGACAGACATTAGTCAAACCATATCAGAACCCTTATGAATTGTAGGGTTGGGGAAAATACGAATTCCGTTCAGCAGTCGCTTCCTGCCGCACAGAATGAAGCAATGGAGTCACTACGGTCTCGTGTATAATCTGAAACCAGTTTTTTGGCCTTATTAGTACTTATTTTGTTATCCACGAATTTGTATTAAGAAACGTTTGAAAACAAACAATTATGCAAGCAATGAGTTATTTCCACGAAAGAGGCTTATTTGTTTAGTTAATGTCAGTTAATTCGAAATGGATAAATAAGAACAATAATAACAAAGGATAATAATAATAGCAGTAACAGTTTCATTTACTGGGGCAAGGACTTCACTCTCAGTACTTTTTCTTATTTAATTCGTAGCTTATTGAATACAGTGTAATACTATTTGACTTTTGTGTAATTTCCTTAGAAGCTACAATGAATTACTTAAAAAACACTTTGGAAATGGATGGCTCTATTTCATTCACAATCGGATACAGTTTTTTAATAAAGATTTGGTGATAAAAAATAGACAGTATCAAATGTTACGATGAATTTTAAATAACAGATAAAACATAAAAAAAAAAAATTGTTATTTAAATATCCATATCCTAGAGAAGAGCGAAGTAGATCAACTGAAAATGTTATTTATATATCTGTGCGTCTGTCTGTCTCTCCAGGCGTTTTGACTCAAAACCTTCAGGAATTAATACCATATCCATGATATTTACATTGGAGGGAGGGGTTGGTGAAAAGCAAAAAAAAAATTTTTAAAAACTGCTTTTTAAAGCTCACACGGTACATTAAATGAGATATGCAAGATCTCATCAACTACATAATCTCTGTCCATTATATTTTGTATGTTTATATATTTCTGAAAAACTCCGAATTACGGTAAAACCTAGAATTTACTGGTGAATCCTAAGATTTACCGATCTGCTTTGGTTAAAATCAGAATTACGTTTTATTTTTTTTCCGAACATTAACCAGTCGATCTTGGTAAATGTTAGGATTTACCAAACTGTCTGGGAAAAGTCGAGATAAGGTTATTACACAGGAGACAAGGATTAGAAAAAGAACTTCAAATAAGATGTGCTTATTTCTGTTTATTACAGTAGTAATAATAGAAAATCAACTGAATAATATTAAAGACATTTAAATATGTGAAAGCTACTTCTCACAAAGAACTATAAATCTCGGCTTATCTGTTAGTATTGAACTTGCATTTGTATCAAAGTACTGAAATCACATTATTATTTTAAAAGTAGCTGCCCCACTACTACCGGACAGGAACGAGGCCATAACAACTGCACTGTTCTCCGAATGGCGAAGGACATTTTCAAATATGCAGAGATATGATCAGATGGCTAGTCGGCGATCTATCTTTCTCGACTTTTCGCAGACAGCTTGGTAAAACCTAACGTTTACCAGCATCGACTGAATAAAAGTCGAAAAAAAAAAAAAAACATGATTCAGACTTTTAAAAATGCAGATCAGTATTCTTAGGATCCATCTCTAAATTCTAGGTTTTACTGAAATTCAGGGTTTTACAGTAATATATGTAAGTTATTGGCATCGATGTTTTTTAAAAAAAAAAATGGAGATAATGATCGCTGTAAAACAGCCATTCAACTCCCATACCTAGGCCTACAAAATGGAGATTTCTGTCGTTATATTGTAGGAATCATCGGGTTGGTATTTTTAAAAATACGAAAGTATGAGAACGATCGTGTTCTTAAGAAATAATCATCGAAAATCATCGAAAACCGTTTTTTAATAACAAGGTAGTAGACCATTACCGCACTAAACATCATAATAAAATCAGATAACCTACAGTGGATAAAATGGATACATAACTGATTCAAAGCAGTGCAATTCGAAAAAGAAATCGATGATCGATTATGTGCTTCGGGAAAAGTCGACATATTAACCACTTGCTTTTTTTACGAAAAAAAATAACATCTTTATTTCAAGAGAGAAACTTTCTAGATCCGATTCAAACGTGACGGGTTTTACCTTAAAAAAACCTACTGTACATTTCCACATATATAATCTCAAATAACTAATATTTCCATTTCAAGTACATATTGTTTACATCCCTCTATAATCATCACCTTTCATGTACAGTACTTAACTTTTGCTGGGTTACTTTTAGAAATTGAACAACATTTTTCCTAAATTCGATGGTAACGGTGATTCGGAAATTATCTTATTTTTAATTTTCCTACAATCAAATAACACATTCATAATAAACCAGTAGTTATCTAGTCCGATATTGGTATCAAAATTTTATTTTAACTTCAACAAATATGAGATTCACTTTTTCCTAAGTCTTAATTTTTCAATTTTAAATTTCTCTTTATTTATTTCTTTTTCTCCTCCTTCATAAAAATTTTCTTAAAGTTTCTTAACGACTTACAACAAAATCGAAGAATTTTCGTTCAAATTTTATTCTTAAATTTTTATAAGTATCGAATTAGAAATAATGTTTAAATAATTTTCGGGAATTAATTTGTAATAGAAAATAATTGAATAACATTTTCTTTCTTTTCAGAAAATAATTCTTTTCTTTTTTAAAATAATTTTTAAATTTCATCGATAATTTTTAAATTTGAAACCTAAATTAAGCCTAAGCTTTTTTATTTACCTCTTTTTTTGCTGCAAACCATTTGGAAATCTTCTTCCATTGACTGTGTTTGTAATATTTCTAAGGTCTCTGAATCTTCAGAGTTTTTATCCTTTTTCTTGAATTTCTTAATGAATTTTCTGAACATTGCATTTCGTTACTTAATATTTGAAATATCGGCCGACGCCGAACAGATGTTGTGCAACACCTGGTGGTCAGTTGATGAAATTCATCATCAAAACAAAACAGTTACAAGGCGATGCCGTATTAGCTCTTATAGCGCTTCAAACAAAGCATCTGCTAGAGATAAGAAAGTCAGGTTATATGGTCTTAAGTTTAAATATCAGCAAGAAAATAAGTTTTTACAATTATCGAAAATTACTAAGACATAAAAAGGTTAAAGAAATCGATTCGAAACATTAGTAATGATTAGAAAGTTGAAAGAATTTTTTTTTTTTTTTAAAAAAAGAAAGAAATATAACGAATTTTTCTTATTTAAATTGGGTAAAAATGCAAATAAATATCATTTATTCCCATTTTTTTTTTATTCACACAGTAAGTAATTAAAAAGCGTTTTCATTGTGGAAAGCTGATTTTTTTTTTTTTTTTTTTAGGAAAAGAATTCGGATTTTTACTATAAATCATTTTTAATTTCCATTTTTTTAGTTTAAAATAATTAAACGAGTATGACTTTAATTAGGTGTAAAATTGATTTTTTTTTTTTTTTTTAATCGCATTTTTGGTTTTCGAGATTTTCATAGTAATTTGGAATTCGAATAATTCTGGTAATAGTTGAGATTTTTTTTTTTATTTTAATTTTTTCTAAAGACTTTCGCATAAAGCTATTTTTTTTCCAGAGAAAACGCATTAAATATTTTGGAAATATTTAAAGTTTAATTGGCCTATCTTCAGAATCTTGTAGAATTAATGTTTTATAGAATTTTTAAGAGTAATATTTTTTATTATCTTTATTTGTTTTTTCAAAATATCCATGTTTTCTTCCTCGTCTATAAAATGCTAACTAAATATTTAGAACTATATGTTCTTAAACAAATCAATGGGAAACATTTGAGTAATTACAGATCTGAAATATTAAAAACTAAGATATTTAAGTTTTTAAAATATTATTTAAAAGTCAATATTTACTCGAAGATTCCCCTGGGTTAAACTGCTCTAGTAAAAAATACCGTTTCGAGATTACAGCCACACACTCAAAGATTATATGTGAGGCTGTTTCTTCCTCTTCATTACACAGTCTACATATTGGATTTTCTTTAAAGATACTCATAACATGTATTTTCTTAGGTGACAAAGTGTCCTGTTATCACAAGTATTTGCCATCTGTTGAGTTGCACTATGTGAGTATTTAATGTTGGGTTTACACCTTCCGTCATTCATTTACTGTGTCTTAATCTTGTAATATTTTCCCACTATCTTTGGTGTTCTATTTTAGTCCACTCAAATATCGCCTTGCGTGCAGAATTCTAGAATTTTATTTAGAATTGTATTTAGAATTTTTTGTAATTCTAAATACAGGTTCAGATCCAGTAAAATTGAATGTTGAGCCTCTCCTTGCCAGGATGTCTGCTCTTTCATTGCCAGCAATTCCCTTACGATCTGGCACCCACAACCGTTTAACTCTGTTGTATTTTGCCAGATGTAATAAGTTCTGAAGGCATTCCCAGACTAACTTGGATCGGATTTCATATTTAGTCTAAGCTGCAATAAAAGCACTTGCTATCAGATAATATATAAATATTTCTGTCAATATGGCCTCTACTAATGCTCTCGAGAACACAGGCACCTATTGCAAAAACTTCCGCTTGGAATTCTGTGGTATAAAATCCTAAAGAGAAACTCTTTATCATATTTTGGATATTTCCCATGAATTCCAGCTCCAGTACCATTATCAGTCTTAGAACCGTCTGTAAACCAGACAATATCTTATGAACCGAATGGTTCTGTTGAATCTCCATGTTCCCATTCAAAATTAGTTTCAAATGTTTTATCAAATGAGTATTTAGTAATCATTACATCCTTACCCATTTCTAGGATAGGATTCTTGATTATCCTTACAATGTTGTTGTGCCCATATAATTTCGGGTTTGACCCATTCATCATTTGTTTCAAGCCTATATGCACCCATTCTTGTCTCTCCTTTGTTAAAAATATCCAAGGATAATAACCAAGTAGGGTTTCCATGGCTGCAGTGGGGGTGCTGTTCAAGGTTCCAGTTATACACAGGCAGGCTAATCTCTGTACACTCTTTTTACTCGTGAACACGAATGCATACAGTTTAAGTCGGACGTTATTTCGTCCACTGAAATGGAGAAAGTTCTGCTCGCACCACTATTGATTTTCTGTGGCCATTCGGCAAGTAAGTATTTTTATCCTCGGAAAAATGTAACTCATTCATCTCATTAAAATTTACATATGTTCTTTCTTACTGTTGTAGAATGAGGACAAAATATCCAAGTCCTTGGAAAAAAATTATCTGGTCCTTCCCGTTAGCTTTTCCGATTTGGGAGTGTTTTTCTCACAGTAGTTTTTGTTATCGTTGGCTACTTCACTACCGCAAGGTAAAGACGCTTCAAAGGGTTTTTTTTTTTTTTTTTTTTTTTATATGGGGGGTGGGTCTAAATTTTATTTTTTTTCTTCAGGAATGTAAAAAAGAAAGAAATTGGCTTAAAGAGAAGTTTCAAAAAGAAGGAAAGGAAAATTAACAAATTAAAAAAGTTTATTCACTTAAAAATACATTACTACCGGTTTCGCCTCTTTAACTGGGCTTTGACAAATGACACACATTAAAAATTTCACTGGTATATAAGCAATTGGCAGACCAATGATAATTAACATTAAAATTGCGGGATGACAGAACCAAAAGAGAATCAGGTGATTTGCATAATATCGCAACGTTAAGTAGGTAGGATCACATGACAGGCTGGGCCGAAGAACGCACCATCATAAACTGGAAACAGATCAAACGTCACTGCATTGGTTTGAGTCTGGGCCGGAAGGAATTCCCTCATCGATATGAATCCTGTTGATAAACTGTAAATAATAAAAAAAGGAAAAAAAAAAAACCTATTTAAATAGCTCTTAATATGAGTTATTCAAATTATTAATCTTTTTATTGTAACCATAATCTTTCTTGTTTCTTTGAATTTTCTCAGAAAATGGGTTGGCTCTCTACATAACATTTTAGGATTATTGAAATCAATAAGGTTTAGGTTGAATTTTTTTTCAGCCCTCCCCCCTCAATATTTTGAAGGGAAACAAATAATATAAGTCGACAAGCATTATTCACTTTTAATTAACAAATTCCTCATGAATTAAATTATTTAGAAGTTACCTTTTAGTGGCAATTTAAAATACTTTAAGGTTTGCGAGTGATTAGATTTTTTGCCCCCCCCCCCCCTCTCCCCCAATCAAGAAGTTTGCCGCCCCAATCTAAATGTTGAAATCCCGCTTATGCAATGGGGTGTAAAGTTTCATTTACTTGCACTACTGTGTTGGTAATTGAAATTACCGAAATCTTAGTGCATGGGAGGCGACTCTTTTCGATAACGGTTGGCGGGTTTTACGAATATAATGGTACAAATTATTACAACATTTAATGGAATACACAATGCCCTTAGACGAAGAAGGAGCACCGACCCTTTTATTTGAATTAAAGATTCGGGAAACACGATTTAAGGCTGGCGATGTTAAGACAATGTTAAGGGGTCTCAAAATTATGGTTAATGCATTAAACATTTGTGGTTGATAAGGAATGGACACGTAACAACATGATTTGTTTGTACGGCAAATATCGTTCTTATGTTTCTTGTTGCCTGAAACATGTATCTATTGTCAAAGGATAATCATTAGACAAAAATAGAGCACGAATAAGGTCAAGATCATTCAGAAAACTAAGAAGATTATTAGAAAGAACGAACGCTCTTCGTACTGCCATAGTAACGCTATTAATTTTGATGGAACGTGGGCAATCAAATAAATCATTTAATATCAAACCACGATCTATGAGCTTCCTATATAAACAGAAGTTTCAAATGATCCCTGTGTATTAGTTTGTTTACTGAAATATTAATTAACTGTAACTAAAAAACTATAACACACATATACACACACACACACACAATTATTGGTAACTCACTGACTTTCTTATACTTTACAATGATGTCATATACACTCTCTAGTGTCAAATAAAAAAGAAATTAACTTATCATCTAGTGAGAAACATTCAAAACAACATTCAAAACACTTAACGTTTCCACCCACTTTGAAATATAATTTCAACATGTGTTTGACATGAAATTCACTTAGATTATTCAATTCACAAAGGGTAATTTGCAAAGTTTAATAATTGGACGTTTTAATTTACACGTCCATGTAATTTTACACGTCCATTTCATAGATGGGAGGTTGTCTTCTTTTAGTAATACCAGATCATTCAATTTTAAATTGCATCCTTTTTTTACACCATTTTATTCGTTATTGTAACTGTGACAAGAACTCAATATGACATCTTTTCCAAAATTGTTGAACCAAGCTTTGTGTAAACCGCTATCGTGACAAATGATTCAATCTTAAGTTCGTTGCTTCAGGTTCTGGCATTCCCGCCAGAACACCAGTTAGTGGAACACCAATTAAAAAATGCCCTGGTGTCAAGGCTTCCAAAGCATTTGAAAGTGGACAGAGGTTTAAACATGCCTCTACCTGATCGTGTACATTTTTTAAGGATCATGTATCGAGCATTTCTTCAAATGCTAAAGTTATTTCACTGAGAAATCTAAGCAAATATTGTTTTGTTGATTTTATATTAGCTTCCCATAGACCCCCAAAATGAGGTGCGCGTGGTGGGATAAAATGCTCTATAATACCTTGCTCAGTCGTATATCTTGAAATAACTGATTGATGTTCAACCATTTGAAATAATTTAAAAAGTCTTTTTAGTTCATTATTTGATCCCACAAAATTGGTTCCATTATCACTGAAAATGTTAGAAGGATTTCCTCTGTGAGAATTGAATCGTTTTAAAGTTGCAATGAATGATTCAGTTGAAAGATCACTAACCAGTTCCAAATTAATTGCTTTAATTGAAAAATATACAAATAATGCTATGAATGCCTTTAATAACTTTCCACCTTTATCCTTATTGTTCTTTATTAAATATGGTCCCCCAAAAATAAATACCTGATTGTAAAAAAAGGTCTGCTAGCAGTAACTCGACTCGTTAGAAATTCTTCCATCTGCTGCTTCATTGGTGTTGCTTTGTCCTTGAAACATCTCAGACATTTTGTATGTAATTTGGCCATTCACAAAAAACTTCTGATGTAACATAGCCAACAGTTGTTTCCTGGATACAGAAACTTACGATGATAATCTTCTACGACTAATGTAGTAAATTTGTTATTTTTTGGTAACAAAATAGGATGTCTTTGATTAAAAGATAAAATTGGACTTTTGCATACGCCAACCTACTCTAAACACTCCTTGTTCATCAATGAAAGGTGAAAGTTGTACATATGTATTTAATCTTTCCTTTCAAAGCTTTAATTAAGTCAATACAATTACTACTTTGCACTGTTTTTACCCAATATAACATTACATTATTCCTTTCATTAACAGACAATGGTCCTGTTTTTCTTTTGTCTTGTGAGTTTTTTAAGTTAGTCATAAAACGAAAACAATAAGCTGATGTGGAATAGTTTCTCCAATGATGAATACCTCAAGTGATCATTTTGTAAGGTTATGGTGGTTGTGACTTTGATTTTAAGTTCTAATGTGATTGATTGAATCTCTTTCTTATATGGCCAATTTGCTTTATCCAATTTTAAGAATTCAGGGCAATGCCACCAAAGTTCCTTACTTTTAGGATCTTTAGACATTATTCCACGTGAAGCAGTATTCGGTCCTTCAATGTTGCCAAACTATCAACGTGTCC
Source organism: Thereuonema tuberculata (assembly GCA_023159025.1). Taxonomy (NCBI): domain Eukaryota; kingdom Metazoa; phylum Arthropoda; class Chilopoda; order Scutigeromorpha; family Scutigeridae; genus Thereuonema; species Thereuonema tuberculata. Next base: position 34,227,238 of record JAFIDM010010028.1, on the reverse strand, counting down.
TTGGTAAACCAGTGCTTTCAAGTAACTCCACAATCAAAAGTCACAAGGCGTGATATCAGGCGAACAGCCTATGAGGGGATGCTCCATCCTGCATGAACACAGTCGTGTCAAGACCCACACTGTTGAAGTTCTGGAATAACGAAATTTCGCAGCATCTGTTGATATCGCACTGTAGTGACAGAACATGTCACTGGTCCTGTTGGTTGCAGTTCTTCGAAAAAGTACGAACCAATTATGAAGAAGGCGGTAAAGACACCACACTGTGACCTTCAGTGTATGCAATGGCATCTACTCAATACCATGAGGGTTCTCAGTAGCCCAAATTCGACAGTTGTATTGACAGTGCCGCTGAGATAAAAATGCGCCTCGTCACTCCATAATGTTCCAAGGACATGAATCGTCCACTTCCATTAGAGTTAGAAACAGGTGAAAAAAATGCAGGTGCGTTTCCACATCCCCTGGAACCAGTTGATGGACTTGACTAATTCTGTAATGCGTGCTTTCAATTCAGCTAAGTTTGCAATCGGACCACTAAACACAAAATTTTTCAGATAACCCCACAGCCAAAAGTCACAAGGATTAAGATCAGGTGGATATTGACAGCCAGGCTGTTGGAAAATAACGGCTGATAATTCTATCATTTCCGAAATGCCTCTTGAGCAGCTGCTTACTGGCTTTGCAATGTGCGGAGGAGCCCCATTTTGTATAAAACTGATGCTACCCACACATGCACGCTGTTGAAGTGTTGGAATGACGTGGTTGCATAAAAGACTCTCTTAGCGCTTACCATTGACGGTACAAGTAACAGGACCCGCACGACCCATCTCTTCGGAAGAAAATGGCCCTGCGATAAAAGCTGGCATCAACCCGCACCACACAGTTACCTTTGCAGAATGAAGAGGTACTGGTTCTAGTGCGAACGGATTTTCCGTTTCCCATATTCTGCAATTCTGAGTATTGAAATGTCCTTGGAGATGGAAATGGTCTTCGTCTGTCCACAAAATGTTCCATGGCCATTCATTGTCCACTTCCATGCGAGCAAGAAATTCTACCACAAACCTTTTTCTTACTGACAGATAAGCAGGAAGCAACTCCTGAACATGGGTAATTTTGTATGGTTAGCAATGCAGGATGTTTCGTACAATTTTATGTACCATGCTCACAGGCATGTCCAAAGTTCGGGCAATTCCCCGTGCACTGCACGTTTGCACACCACCCCTCGTCTCTTCCTGGACTGCTGTGGCCACATTTACTGACGTCGAAGCAATTGATTTCCTCCCTCTGCCAGATTTCACTTCAAAAGAACCTGTCTCCTCGAATTTCTTCATCATTTTCTCCAGACTTTGGCAGACATCGGACCACAGTCTTTTTTCATACCTTTACTGTCCGGAATTTCTTCAGAGCTACTGGCGTACAGTCACCATTCTTGTAAAAGAGCTTCACAAGCAAGCGCGATCCTTCATTGAGAGTCATGGCGAGCTTCTCAGAAGTAATGTGAGGAAAATGTCATTTACCCCGCATTTTTATAACAAATGCAATGTGTCCGTGCGTATGACACGTCTTGTATTTTGCATATTATGACGCTTAAAGCGCCATCTATTGCTAACATTTGGGACTATTTTTTTTTCTTATTCTATACCAGTTCCCCTATCTTTGAGTATACATTCAGTTCAAATTTCAAGTCATTCTGAGCAGTGTTTTTTTTTTTTTTTTACAGCATGTTGAAAGTTGAACTTTAATTATAATCACCCTATATATATAAATAAATTTGTTGTAATTAAAATTTGCCTATTTAGAGCATCCTGCAGCTGCAACCAGTAATCGGAGGGACACCAAAAGTTGTACATATACTATTTAAAGGATGCGCTCAACGATTCTGCAAAAACAAATTACTGTAGTTACAAAATCGTCCGCTAGAGGGCGCTTTTACAGCTATATGAACGGAAAACGAAAACAGAATGTTCAAAAACACATTTATTTCACCCAAACAATATCAGAAGTTTGAACGATTCATGTGATATTGCTCAATATGTTCCCCCTGATAAATGTGTGTCATTTGCAGACGATTTGCAGCCCTGACATTAGGTAATCACCAGTGAAAGGTCGCATATGTAGCGCACATGTAGCGTGTCCACGATGTACCACATCCTTTAGGAATCCCCACAATTAAAAATCGCATGGAGTGAGGTCAGGAGAACGTGGTGGCCAGGCAGTAGGGAACATGCGACTAATTATTGGATCATTGGTAAAGTGTTGTCGCAACAAAGTTTGCACTTCGAGAAATGGCTTCGAGAAATCATTTAACAGCTGAATTGTCGAAAACTAAAGGCAAGCCAAAGTCAGGTGTAAATAGCAAGATGACTATTGTGAGTCCTTCTGTGGTCCTTAGACTGTGGAACCAATTTCAAAGTACATAATCAGCTTCCCGAAGGTAGTGAAGAAAGGCCTAGGTCTACAATTTCTGTGGATGACTATTATCTTTGATTATGTGGATGAGGAACAGTACTGCTACTCCGATGCAGCCCAAAGCTGCTCTTACTGTGGCCGTATAAACTCTGGTATCCGTTTCCAATCTGCGAAAGCTTCATGAAGCAGATCTTTACTATAGATTCCCAGCCTCGG
>JAFIDM010010028.1:34212055-34222457 GCA_023159025.1 Thereuonema tuberculata | reverse complement strand
TTGAAGATTTTGCCTTGACCTATGGTTTAGAGTGTGTGTTTCTTAAACAAGCAACAAACAAATAATACAATTAAATTAATCTATAAATTTTTCTATAACATTAAATAGGTAAATTTTAAAAATCAAAATGAAGAAAATAAAATCAGAATAAGAGTAAATATAAAATATAGTCTTGAAAAATATATATAAATATAAAAAAAAATCAGAGAAAAATACTCTTCTGAAATTAAAACAAGACTTAGTTGGTTGAAGATTTTCAGCATTTCTACTATAAACAATAAGTATGAATTTAGAGTAAATGAATTATTCAAAAATATTTAGACAAATAAATTGGAATAATTATAATTGTAATAATCTATACTTTAATATGAATTACATTTTTTTTGAAAAGACACACACATTAAACTTTCCAGCACCTATAAAACAGGAGTAATTATGTAATTTCACCTAATAAGACTGGTAAACAAATAAAAAAAAATCTATCTTAAGCTTTACGAACACTACGCGAAAAAACACACTTGTACCAATTTTTGTTGGACAAAATCCTGTTGTCATGTGACAATCAATTAAGACTGAAAAACTGAATCGCGTCAGTTGGGCCTTCATGCTCATTCTCCAAGTTCAATCTATCAGAATATAGCAGTTTTTCAAATGTTCACAGCAACGGCTGTCGTCCGCATGGAATTCTGGGATTTTATTTGCTCCCTGTAGTAGCGAATTAAAAAATTATTCCAAGCAAATAGTTAGGAATTCAAATATGCATCAAGATGCAGCTTGATAAATTTCTTTTAATTTCTTAATGTAAATTTTGTCATATGAAGGCTTTAATAATTATCAAATTCAAAAGTTTAATAATTTTTTCGCTGATTGATTCACAGAGTTGAAACAGGTTAGCCTACATATCGTTCAATACCGTTCGAAAAATATTTTTAACCAAAAAATTCCGTCGTATTATGATGCACAGAATTAACATAATTCAGTGTAAAGATTGTTTCGAATGATGATTTATTTATTTATTTATTTATTTACGGCCTCTTGTTTCAGTTCAAGGCTGGACGAAGGCTTCCCCAATAACTTAGGGGAATCTGGTGATTGAATCTGGAGAAAATAAACATCCAAGCCGAGGCCGGTATTCGAACCTAGGTGCCGACGTGTCGGCCTTATGGAAGACCGCCGTCTAATCTACTAGACCACGCCGGCACGGCATGTTGTTGAAATAACAAATTTATGTTGGTTTTCAAAGCAGCCAAATATCAATGAAGGGTTTTAATATTTCGGTCTTGCTTGGAGTCGCAGTTAATATGCTGGAAGTAACTTCACGACGAAAATTGGATAGTATTCGCTGAGATTGGTTGACTGGATCTTATCATATCCCTTTTGCAGTAGCGACGGTTTGGAGAGAACCAAATGATCAGATCTGTCTGAATAATATTTCATGTCGCTATCTGATAAGAAACTAGTTTTAATGTTTTTAAACTAGCGAAAAAAAGTTTTATAATGCAATTTTAAATAAAAAAGGGTAGGTCTATCCGTCTCTGAATAAATGAAAAACTATTCAGGATGTTGAAACTTCAGCATTTAAGGTAATAGGAAGTTTCCGTTAACATATATAGGATTAAAAATCTGTATGGGACAACTCGCTGCGAAGGTTTGCAGCTTGAACAACGAAATAAAAAAAACAAGAGTTGATGGTAACCATTATCATGCACACAAGGATAGAAGGGACTTAAGATGCAGTACTACGCATATAATTATACGATGTTAAATTTCGTTAATGTGAGGAAATTTTATGGCTCGCCTGCATGAAATAAGTAAGTAAAATATTTAACTTAGTATGAATTCAAGCTGTAGCGCGAAGCGGCAACGAGTGAAGTATGTGTGCCGATTAACTGTAAGTTAGATAAGTTGAGGTATGACCCCCCCTCTAGGATGTTTATAGTGAATAATTATAAAAAATACCTTATCTGGGTCTTGATAAAAATTCAGTGGTACCGTGTTCTTAAATAACAACTTCTTCGAACAATTTCTTCGAATTTAGGGCAGGTAAAGCGAATTGCCGTTAATTATCTACGTACATATTAAACCTTCTGCAAATATTCTTGATAAATCCAAATTTATCTTGGTGTATAGTTTTTGGTTATTTTTGAAAAAATGTAAATCTATTTTTTTATTTGTTTAAATAATCAAATAAAGTGTACTACTATACTTATCAGTTGTATTTGTCGTAATAACGAATTTATCCCCATGAAGGTAAATAAAGTCCTAACTCGAGTTTGTAGAATTACAATATTTCGCGGCGAGTCGGGCTTCGCGGCGAGTTGTATCTGACCCATCAAATATCGTCAAAACTACCTTGCTCTTCAAATCAAAGCTGTCCGAAATTTATCTTATATTAAAAAGATCAATGTTAAATAACAGTCATTAGCTATTAATTTTTATATTTTTGGTAAACATATGAGACAAAACAAATTAAAATTCAGTAAAAATGAAAGCATTTTTATATTCCCTACAAAGTTACTTTTCATAATTTGATCCCTGAAATGGCATCAACGAAATTTGTCATTTTATCTCATTAGCTTACTTTTCGAGGCTCATCAAATCGTTTATTCTGCATGAGTTTCTCACTTCAATCCTGTTAACTTTTCAACCGTTCGATGGATCATCTTGAAACTTAGTAGACATATTTAAGAACTAGTAATGATCTAACCTTTGTACAGGAAATCTTTCCAACTGGTTTCTTGTCAAAAAATTTGAGTGAGAAGAAAAAAAAAAAAAATCACCATATAGAAACAGTAGAACTCAAACAACTTATTTCTATCTAATTCTATTACTATTTCATTGTCTTAAACATATTCTTTAACTAGTCATTAACTATTGCGTGGTTTGATATGATTAAATTAATTATAATTGCCGCCATCATATATGTTCATTAATGTCTGCTTTATGAGGAAGTCACTTTAATCACTTGAATTGGTAATGGAGTAATCATTCCAAGCATTTCAGCGGCATCTATTGATGAATTACTGAACTGTTGTAAGCTGTTCGTGAATGAATTGAAAAAATATTTTTGCATTCATTCACGAACAGTTTACAATAGTTCAGTTTTTCAACAACAGATGTCGCTAAAATATCTAGATTTTTTCCCATTACTAATTGCAAATAGTAATACCTGGATGATTAATCCGTTACTAATTGAAAGTTCACGTCACAGAGTTATTCAAAATATAAATGAATAAGTGAAATTGACAGGTAGAAAGATATTTGAATTTACAATGACAATATATTACAAAGAATTGAAGTACCAAAACAGCATCGCGTTATTTTTACATTCAGTTACAAACTGCTTACAATAGTTCAGTTATTCATCAATAGATGCCGATCAACAGATCAACAGATATCACTAAGATACCATGATTACTCTAATACTAATTGCCAAACCCCTCCTCACCCAACTATTAACAAACTTTCGTTAAAACAACTGTAAGTAATGTGGATTTAATTATTTTTTTTGCAATTAAGAATTTAACCCCATTTTCCTAATTAAATATAGAAATTAAAATTTAATATTATAATTCAAAGAATGTCGTTTCAGATTATCAAATAAAATATTGATTCTGTAATATCAGTAGTTATGTGATTAAAAAAAGAATCTGAAATGGAATTAAGTTAAAAAATAAATATAAGAGTCAAATAAATAAAATGAAAAGTAAGAGAAAAATAAAATTTAGCCACGTGACTTTCTTCGCAATTTTTCAATCTTTACATAATTAAAATACAGAATTAGATTGAATTCGTTGGAGTTGTTTGGTTTTAAGTGGATGTCAGTGGTGATGCCACTACCCATTTAGGATTTGAGAAGTTGCCCAGTTTATTTTTGTTCTCTTAATAAATCAACTTATTTAAGACAAATGGTCACTAGAATAAAAGAAAAAAATAATACATATGAACCGGATTTCAATTCTCTTCCGTCGTACCCTCCACCCTCTAATCATTAATTCTGTTTAATTATTGTGACCTATGAACTTGTTACTGACCTCGTGTTGTAAAGAGACAGAAGAGCACAGAGAACGTCCAGGCTGACTTATCCATTGCTTTGGTATCAACTGCCTCAACGGCTACAAATGCTGCTCCACTAGGACACCTAGCGCCATCTGACGGCGAATTTATTAGAGCTAAGAATGGAAAACGAATCTTCATTGAGAATTCCATTGACTCGTGTCTCCCAAGAAACAGATTTTGAAAAATTATCAACGAAATTTAGGAGAAAAAAAACCCGGAAAAAAACAAACAAAAAAAAAACTCCTTGCTAATAGAAATAATAAAATAAAATATTATATTTTAATTTTTTTCATAATTTATGTAGAATTAAGTACATCCTTTCAATTATGATATTTGTTTTGTTTTTTTAAGAAAAATTAAATTTAATAATAATAGGTAAGAATTTTTTTTATTGTTAATTAAAAATATCGAAGAAAATGAATATTTTCTTTTGATTTTTTTTTTATTTTTTTAATTCAAATTACAAACAAAAAAATTAATTACTAAATTTATCTCATATCAATTTTTTTCAGTGGTTTTTTTTTGTTTATTTCATTTAATATCAGTATGATTAAAAAACAAAACTACGATCTATATAATTTCATAACCTAAATTAAAAATGAAATGTTGGTATCAAAGTAAAAAAAACTACCCCCCCCCCCCCCAAAAAAAAAAAAAAAAAAAAAAACAGTCTTTAGAATATATCAATCTTTTTCCTACTACACTTCTCATAGTTCATTTGACTTTGGAGGGATCTGAATGTATTGTTTTAAAAAGGTTGAATTTCTTTCCAGTTATTCTTAGACTTCTCCGCACTTGGGTGCCAGGAGTCGTTTTTGCCGCTTCATTTAAAAAATATAGAACCCTAGTGAATCACTCGTTTCCATTTTAAAATCACAACTAATAATGTTAATTCTGGAGCTTTCTGGAAACTGTTTCCGAAGCTCATTTGGATGAGATTTCTTAATTAAAAATCGAAGAAAATTACCTATTTTCTTATTTTGATGTTGCTAATTAGTCAGATAAAGTGCTATTTTTCCTAATATTAATGTTAGGAGTAACATAATTTATAATAAAAATTATTTTTTGATTAATTCAATTCAGAAAATAAGTAAATGGGAGTACTATTTTAACTTTTTTATAAAATTCACACATCCATATATAAATAACAAAAAAGAACATATACTGTTCGTTTTTATTTACGAGAACCTTCAACGCTTTTGCGCATGCGTCAGGTCTCCTTCGATTTCATTAAAATAAGGGTGAGGAGAAATAAAGAGGGGATGTTTACTTTTTATCAGTGTTAGTTTACTAGTAGCTGTGTTCTAGTTGCATTTTTCGCGAAAGAATTATGGAAAGAATAAATACTATTGCAAAAATACTCCTCCGTTATTTTTTTTCTGAAAAGCAAAAATGTCCAAAAGAATTTCTTAGAAAAGTGCCCATCTCAGCGTATCACCCGTCTGCGGAGTAAAATCGTCCGCCTGTGGTGGGTTTGTCTTTCGAAAACGAACAGTATTTAGCTTATTATTTACGATAACAAATAAGAACTAAATAAACAAAAAAAGAAGAACCTGGGAAGCATATAATTTTAAACAAATAATCAATAAAATATGAGATATAAAATTTAAAACAAAACTGTTAACAACCGAACAACAAGGTTTATTCTAATTATACTTTATCATTTGCTTTTTTAATAATAAGAATAATAATATTAATAGTAATAAACACTTTTGGACGTTTGAAATAAAACGGATAAGTTTAATTAATGTTTGTTCCATTTAGACACTGCAGGAAATCACAGCTACGTTTTCTGCCGCCAAAGAAAATAGATCCAACTTTAGGGCTTATGAAAGAGTTACGAAATGAATGTAAATGCTTCGAAAATGATTTTTTTTTTGCTTTTTGTAAAAATTAAATAAAATAAATAGTTTAATGAATTCAAGGAGTGAAATTTGGAAAGTGAAGATCAAAATAACATGCCTTCAGAATTCATTTCTTGCAATTCAAAAGGGAAATCTTACCGACTGGGCCTATTTATATTTTAAGGGATAATAATAAAACGCTTTCGCTAGACCTATGAGGAATAAAGGAAAGTCATTATTAATCTTCAAGTCAAAACTAGTGATAACAAAAGTACTTTATCTCATACAACAGTCAGCAATCAAAAAGTACAATTTATTATATTTTCTTAATTTCCGAAATTAAAAGAAAAGTCAAAAATCATTAACTACATCAAGGTCAAAAAAATTCCTTAATCTATATTATTAAAATCTTTCATTTCTCTGCCTGTCCGGCGCAATTTCCTGAGCGAATGGAAAATAGAAATTATTTTTACAATTAAACGTCCGCGACAGGAATCGAACCTACAACCTTCTGATCCGAAGTCAAACGTCTTATCCATTAGGTTAAGGTGACTACTACCCACTTTATATTGTTTTTTGACTTATGTGTCCTTCCCCTTCCCCAATCAATAATGAATGAATTCAACCTTTTTTTTTTTTTTTAAATCTCAAGATTTTTTATTTATTTCCGATCCAAGTGTTTATTTTTAATTCGAAAATGACAATTAGAACTATAATTGCCGAAATGTTGGACATTTTAAATATAATCTATATTACTAAAATCTTTTATTTCTCTGTCTGTCTGTCCGGCGCAATTTTCTGTGAGAATGAAAAATAGAAAAAAAAGAGAGTCAATAAAGATAGAAGCACTATGTCTATTAGGTAGAATACTGCTCAGAAGTTAGACGTCTTAGCCATTAGACCACTAGGCCTACATTCTAATCTCTATAAAAAAAAATATATCATAGATATATGATTTACACGGTTGTTCTAAAAGCAGTCGTAGATTGAGAGAATAAAGACATCAAAAATTAAAATAAAAAAAAGCTTTTAAAAAATTTTAGTTTTAGTTTCCTTGATGTAATTTGTGTGTGTGTGTGTGTGTGTGTGTGTGTGTTTTTTAATAAATAAAAAATTGTTTTCCGTTACATAAGGGAGGCTTCCGGAGCGAAGCGACGGGTAGCCGACTAGTATTCTTATAAAATCAAATTCTATGTGATATTGAAAAACAAGCGCGTGTACACGGGAGATGTTTGAATAAAAAAAAAGAGTCAAGAAAGAAAGAAGCACTATTTCTATTAAATATTGAAAAATCACTATTTGTAACTCAAAAACCATCACTGTATGTAACTCAAAAAACCACTGAAAGGTATCAATTGTAATTAAAAAAAAGTGTTTCAAGAAATAGATATATGATTCACAAGCTGGTTCTAAAAGCAGTCGTGGATTGAGGGAATATAGATATCAAAAATTAAATTAAAAAAAAAAAAAAAACAACTTTAAAAAAGTTTTAGTTTGATGTAATTTGTGTGTGTGTGTGTGTTTTAATAAATAAAAAGTTGTTTTCCATAAATAAATAGTTACATAAGCGAGGCTTCCGGAGCGAAGCGACGGGTAGCCGACTAGTTGTTATTAAAAATCATTTTTTTGGATGGAGATAATGAATGAACATTGATTTTAACATTGAATTTTAATTTTAAGAAATTATTAATTAATAAGTTTATACTCATTATACTAATTATAGTTTATACTCATAGGACTATTTCGTAAGCTGTCTTACGAAAATCTGATGAAATAGATATTACATTTCAGGTAGTAATATACACTGATTAATAATGTAAGGTTGTTTAATAATGAGATTAAGGTAGTAAATAAGGTTATTTCTATAGTTTTATTGTAATGTCGTCCAACAGTAATCAAATAATAATCCTATCATCAGTTTCTTTACACCATTGGTAAGTGACTATTTTTTTATAATTAATTAATTATGCTGATAAAAAATTCACTGCTACGAAAATGAGTATGTTATTATTAATCTCGTAACAATTGTCTGTAGAAATCTGAGATTGACTGTAATTAGAAATCATATCAACTTTCTATCATTTAAGAAAGAAAACCAAATTCGAATGAATTATTGAATATTAAAAAAAGAAAATTGTTGCTCATTTAACGATACGTTCAGTGATGTTTCAATTCCTTCACCCATATTCCAAAGAAAAGCATTGATTTCCTATATGAAACAATGATGAGGCATTACTACTATTCCTTATTTTATTTCCCTTTCTAAAGCATTCATTGGGTACATGAATTCTTTCCCGGCGAATTTCTTTAATCTCCTTTTAAAGTAAACAAAAGACGCCTCCATCCGATTTGCTCTCAATGAGTTCTGCGCATGTGCGAATGATCACCTGTTTCGGTGAATGGATGATGTAAATACAACGCACAATTCTGTTTGTTTATTTTTCTTCCATAAATGTTGCTTTTAATTTTTATTTTTATTTAAGAAAGGACTAAAGTACTATTCTTCATAAAATTTATAAGGTATTCTATAATAATACCATTTCTATAACTTAATAAAAACTCTTCTTTAATCATCAAAATATGTCATTCCTCTAAGCGAGAAACTTTATCAGGTGTAAAATGAGGAAAAGAAATAATGTTTCTCCTCTATATTTATAAATCGTTATGAATACCAAATTTGAACTGACTGAAATTTTCTCGTATTATTTCATTATTTCGTGTTGTTTTTGCATAAAAATGAATTGTAATGAAATAACACGAGAAATTGTTTATTTTAGTTTAGCATTCATAACGATCTATAAATTTAAAGGAGAAAGTTCCTTCTCTCATTTTTACACCTGAAGAAGTTCCTCGCTTAGGGCAATGTAAGTTACAGAAATGGTATTATTAAAGTATTATTTGATATTTCAATATCTTTGCAGAATTCTGTCTCTCTGGATTAAAAAAATATGGAAACCGTATCTCTGAATTAAAAGCCAAATTCTTTTTGCTCATATTTTCACGGCAGCTTGTATCAGGGGCGTAAATGGCATTTTATTTCGGGAGAGGGGAGGCGGGCGGATCTCCAACAGTCAAAAAAAAAAAAAGAGCTCTTCAAAATTTCGGGAGGGGGGGGGGGAAAAAACACAAGGTGTCCTCTCCATAGGCCATCCAACCAAAAAAAAAAACTAAAGAAAGAAGGGCCTTTCTATACATCTCGAGATTCCGAGAGGAGTGGTTACAAAAGAGGATAATATACATTATAGCTATAATGTGGGCCCGGTAGCCGAGTGGTAAAGGCGTTTGGCTGTGGGTTGGAGGCGGCGGATTCGATCCCGGCCTCGGCGGAGGGCAATGATTTCTCCACGCTCCATTCAACTCCAAACGGGTCATAGCGTCTATCCAACCCTCTGTAGAATGGTACCGGATCTCTTCCCCGCGGATACAGGCGGGCGAGCGTTGGGCTGTTCACATCTCATCTCACTCCCAGATCACTGGAGCCTTACCTCCAGCGTCCCAATGGGATGTCTAACCTAACTATTTAATAATGGTCGTCATTGCACAAAACTCAAAGATTTTATTCTCTTAAATATAATATTCAATAAAATAAAGATATTTTCATAAAATAAAGGCTACTGTATTTAAATTCACTGAAAAGATTTTACTTCATTAAAGTTATCTGAATTATAAAACCGAAAACCATGCTAAGAATGCAAGGATCATAATGACAGAGATAATTAGAGCGTTTAGAATTATAATTAAGTTATAATTAATAATCCTTTCCTTCCGTTGAAGACATTCTAGAGTGTTCATGGAATTAGTCTCTCAGTTAACTTATTGGATAGTTTTCAATCTTTGTCTATAAATAAAGCATACTTTTGTTTGACCGGTTGTTTGCTATGCATTCGCAACAGGTTCTATCTGAAATTGGCCAAATCATTAATTAGAATCTGAAATATATAACAGATTCAATATATTTACCAGACCGTTGCTCAAAAATCGATTAAGTATTTTATTCCAACTAATAAAAGGTGCTAAGATAAAAGCTACAAAGTGAACCACTTTTCGATTTGAAAATTCATTAAAGCGCTATTATTAGAACTGTACGAACAAAAGGACGTTTAGAAAATTATGTATTAATTCATAAAATGCAAATAAATTACAAAAAAAAACAACTTTTTTTTTAATTTAGCAATGAAAATAAAGTACTTATTATAAATCAGGAAGAATTGCTGAATAACATACAATAGTAAAGATAGTTTCTAAAATAGAAAAAAAAAATAACAATTTCATAAATTATTAGAAAATTTGTTAGTAATGTTAATGATTTCTGTCTTGAACAATTAATCTTTGTATATAAATAAAAGAAGTTTAACGTGCCGAAATAATTCAAAATAGATATTAATCACAGGCACAAAGCTAAAGTTAGGATTCGCACCATAGATATAAAACTAATTTCTATATTAATAATTAGAAATGAAATGAGTCCAATATTTAATTAATATTTGAATCTGAATAAT
>JAFIDM010010028.1:34170137-34193475 GCA_023159025.1 Thereuonema tuberculata | reverse complement strand
TGAATATGCTAAGCGTTTTCTGAATAAGCTAAGCGTTGATTTGAATAAGCTAAGCGTTTTTTGAATAAGCTAAGCATTGATTTGAATAAGCTAAGCGTTTTTTGAATAAGCTAAGCGTTGGCGAATTGTGCTAGAGAGGATTAATGTATTGCCTTTTTATTCTTATTTTTGTTTTTGTTTTTTTTTTTAGCTGAAGGAATATTGTTTTGTTTATTTATCCTTTGTTTATATTTCTTTTGATTTCACTGAGCTATGAGTATTGGTCGTATCCAACTGACGAAAGATAGCAAACTTGAAACAGTCTGCCTTGGATTCCCGGTACAAAACTTCCAAAAATTTGCTCAGTAATCTTTAATTGTGTGCGTTATTATGTTATTTTTTCTTGAAAAAATAACGCTGGTCAACATGATTTTTGTCTCAAGAAAACTAATAGGTGTCCTTAATGCAACTTTTTATGCTGAATTTAAATATGTAATTAGAATTTCTCCATCACCCAATAATGCTTTTTCTGTGACAATGATATTTCAGTATGAGATTTTTTTTTGTGTGTGTTTTCGTCTTCTTTCCTACTTTACTAGGTTCTCTATTTATTGTAAGCATTATATGGATAATAAATACTCAGAAGAAAAGTTTGTATTCATACTGAGTAACGGAGAAATATGACTGTGCAGATAAATTCATGTAGGGAAATGTTTAGTGTGGCACTGTCCCATCAGTAAGAACCTGTAGTGAGTTGGATGAACGTGATGACACAGCTTTGTAAGTGCTTTGTTTTGTTTTGTTTTCCTGTGGATGATACATTAGCAAGTTGCATAGTGATGTAGTTAAATTTCCAATATGCCAAGAGAGTGTTTAACCACCCTGACACGTGCTTTGTTGATAAAATACAGTGCAACTTGGATAATTCGAACGTCTTTAATTCGAAATCGTGGTTAATTCGAAGATTTCTCTTAGTCCCTTGAACTTCTTATTAAATCAATGTTAAAAAATCGTGGATAATTCGAATTTCAACTTCCTTAATTCGAAGTTTTTTTATAAAAAATTTCGAACCATAACTACTTTTCAGCGTTTTGTCGTTAAGAAATTCGACACGTGACAACTGAAATCCCCTTCCCGCCACCGTTCGACATGTGACGCCATTCGACACGTGACGCTTCAGACGCCATTCGAGCTTCCTGCTGTCAGTGTCACCATGTCTTTCAGTAAACCACGCGTGTACAAGAATTTAACGTTCGCTGAAAAGGTCGCCGTCATTCGCGAGGTGGAAAAGGGTGTGAAGAAGAAATGCCAATCCCTTCATCGTCGGAGGCGCTTTTTCATTAGGGCGAATTTCGTCGGTACATTGAAGGACAAACCAACGTAAGTGAAGCTGTTTTCCGTTCACTAAACATGTTTGATGATTTTGCGAACTTTAAGAGACTGAATTCTACAAATCAATCAGACATTGCACAATTTTTTGAAAAACTATAATTTTCTGTATTGAATGTAATATGTACTGTAGCTTACATAATATAAATCTTATTTTATTTACATACGTATAGTGTTTAAGTCTTTCATACCATGATCTTTCTGAATAAATATTTACTTATTGACAGAATAATCTTTTCAAGCATTCAGTGGACCTGAAATTAAAGTTAAAAGATGTAACTTGTTTAATTCGAAGTTTTGGATAATTCGAAGTTTTGTAATGGTCCCTTCAGCTTCGAATTATCCAAGTTGCATTGCAGTTGGATGCCCATAGTTTGTTTATAGAGGGAGCCACCTGTAACAGGAGTCATCTCTAATTCCTGCTCATAGATTTCTGCGTTAAAAACGTAACTTCTTAGTCCAATTTTACGTTTATTTCTCAAATATCATCAATAAATAAATTACATGTTTTTATTCTATAAAAGTGCTATCTATTTTAACGATTTATTTTTTTTCAACAAAGCAATAGTTTATCAAAATAAATAATTTAAAATTATTTTATAATGAATTAATTTATTTCTAAATGAATGATTCAATGAAAATAATGAATTCGAAAGAATAATACTTGTTTTGTAATGATATTTCTTTTATTATTATAAATTTGAAGTCTCACTTGTCTGTAGCTTATCAATATTTTTATTAATAGTTTAACAGTTGTACAAACACATTTTAAAACCTTTAAATTCAAAAATAAATAAAAAAATTATTATTATTATTACTACGCCAGGTAATTTTTAATTTCTAATTACAATAACTTTATCAAAAGGCAAGACGAAATTACAAAAGATGCTTATAATAAACAAATAAACTTATAAAGCTTTATTTATTAATAACTTAATAAATTAAAAAATGTTTATCTGACGATTATCTAATAATGAAAAAAAAATGTCGTTTTTAGCTTCAATTTCTGTTTATATTTGTATCAGATTTTATAAAAGAAAAAAAGGAGAAACTTGAATAAAAAAAATAAAGAAAGAAATTGAAAATAAAAATAATATACTAGAAATGCTACATTTTCTGATTAGAGTTCTCTCATAATTCAGATTACTTTGTTTTCCGGAAAATAAATAATTTCTTTCATTTCCCGTTATTTTTAGCTCCTGCAGTTTTCATTGAAAAATATTGTGATATCATATTACACAACTGCCCAAAATCTACGGATGGACTACATTCTTAAGGATTACAGCCACATAATCCGACAAAACAGCTAGTGGCGATTTGCATAACTGTAAGTGTTCAGTAGAAAACTTGTCCACAAATTTACCAAATACGCGCTTTGGCGTCACATGGTAGCTCGAAAGCAGATAAAAAGCAAATTAGCACGGCTGGGGAATTGTCTTTGTCTCAATTCTGAAGTGAAGAACTAATTCTAAAAACGTGAACTTTTTGTCATGTCTCGAAAAAGTTAACATGACAATATAGCATGTAAACATATGAGATGTATTTACATGTCCCTATTAAAGGCATCTGAAAATGAAATTTATAATAATAATAATAACTCATGACGACACCTGCAGGAAATGCCACACTACGCATGAAACGATCGACCACATAATATCAGGCTGTCCCCTTCTCTCCCAAACTACCTCCACCGACACAATCAGGTAGCGTCGATCGTTCATCAACAGCTAGCATACAAACACTCACTTATTTAGAACACACTTATGTTCACACCACAAAGCGTATTAGAGTCATCCTCACATAAGCTGTACTGGGATCGCCCCATTCACACAGACAAAACCATACATCACAACAGACCTGACATCACACTTGTTGATAAGGTCAACAAACAGACCTATCTCATTTATATTGCTGTGCCTGTCAGCAAGAACATGCAGAAAATAGTTTCCGGTCTATTTAGAGTACTATTGACAAGGAACACCTTTGAGTTCGAACAAACAAATACGTATCAAAATTCAGAGGATGATCATTTTCTGACTTCTGGTTTCACTGGTGATAGTCGTTTTTCAGTTGTTCACTAAACATCTATAAACACAAGGGACACGCTGAAGCTTGAAGAATCGGATCTGTATGCAAATCTGTACATAGGACATTGTGACACCTCTCACTTCATTACAAATGGTCAGTTTTCTTTAGAATGCGGAAGTTGTGCAAGAAGTGTCCTAAGGATAATGGATGAGGACTTTTTAATAAAATGATGAAAGCAATAAGATCAAAGAAAACATGCGAATGACTGGTATTCCATGTTTACTTGAACCAATACCATCTTGATGGCGCACTTTCCATCGTAACATGACTTCAATCAATCTCAATACATTAAGTGATCACCAATCGTCGAACATTTTTATTTTCACTACATAAACCAACAAACTTCAATAATGCGATACAGGCACCTGCTCAGTTTCAACTGGCGTAGCGACTGGTTCGAGATTCACGGAACAGAGACCTCTAGTGAACGAATGTAGAGATTTACAGAAACGTGACTATCACCAGTGAATTCAGAGATCAGAAAATGATCCTCCTCTGAATTTTGGTATTTGTTTATTCGAACCCAAAAGTATTCCTTGTGAGTCATAACAATAATATTAGATTGAAAGCCATTGTAATCAATTGAAAAAATACAGTAATTTATTACAATTTGATCTTCTCTCTTATATGTAGCCAAGAAACATTTTTCTGACTGTAGTCCGTTAGAAATATGGAAGCAATCGGAATGTCTACGCAGTCTGAATTCCTCACAACTCTTTTTATCTTCCGACTTGGAACTTTTTGGAGAAACCCCTTCTCTGGATCATTGCGCGTAAGTGGACCAACATTATTTTTTATAAAAGTAACTCTATTGGGATTTCTTTTTCTGTTGCTCTAATATCGATATTAATTAATAAGTTGTTTTTGATTTTCATTCTGTTAATCTAGTTTTTAGAACCAGATACAGAAATAGGTATAAAAATTTTTGTTGTTGTTTTTTTTTCTGTTCAGCCTGATTTTTCAGTTTGCTTATTTCATTTTGAATTGCTTTTCAAGATTTTATAAATACTCATTTATAACAAAAATATAAGTATCAGAAAACTTAAGTGCAAATTAGAAATATGTTGATAGTTTGTTGTTTTGATGATTTAGTAAAAACAGAGTTATCGTCTTTACTAATAATTTGACTTTACTAATTACTTTATCGTCTTGACAAATGAAATGAGACTTAACGAAAACTGTTGTTAAGAATTTCCAAATAGTGAAATTACAAATTAGTTAGGAAGTTTTTATAAAAATTTGAAGAGCTAAGGATGAACACAGTAGGACTGTGACCTTTTTGAGGCCGATTGTACAAGTATGTAATTGGTTCAAGTGTAATTAATTTCAATTCAGCTTTTACAATTTGTGACACAGTATAATAAAGAATAGAAACGAAATCACGTCTTAAACACATTACTAATTACAATTTGTTAATCAGGTCACGAATAACAGAACAAAACTCACAAAGAGTGTCTCAGTTAGTGCTTGTTCCGGTGAATCGATTGCGATATTTTTTTGTCTAGACTCACAGACGTCATTCTATGACAGCCATTGTAGATCTTGGAAACTTGCAGGGTATATACACTCACGTTTGTGAAAATTGCAACACCATGAAGGAACCATCAGAATGGAAGGAAATTTACTACACATATTACTTATTCAAATAAACGATTAAAGTTTCAAATCAATGCAACAACAGTATTCGCAAAAAATCAGTATGGTGTAAAGCCTCATGAGCTGCAATAAGAGCTGCTGTCGTGGCACGTATCAAACAGGCCTTGGATGAGTTCCTGGGGAACCCTGCCAGGCTGCTTCTATCCGAGTCACAGTTCATCGGTGTTGTCTGCTGAATGACAATGACGGGCTAGTTGCCCAGTGACCAGTTCCCAGACATGTTCAATAGGTGTTTATCGGGCGAACATGCAGGCCAAGGAAGAAGGATGCCTTGCTTCGAAGATGGCCAGGACATTTCTGGCAACATGTGGTCGGGCGTTTTCTTGTTGGTATAAGGCTCTAGGAGTGTGCTGAAGGAAGGGTAGGACTTCAGCCTTCACAACTTACCAGATGTAGCGGTTGAGCGTTGGCTGTTGAGTGCCCACAATTTGTAGCAGTCGAGATTGCCTATGATACCAATTGCTCACCAAATCTTCACGCCTACCGTTCGTGCAGTATGATGCACTCTGGAAAATGGCGGTAACCTTGATATCGTCTAATGCGTATGCGGCTATCATTGTAATCCAAGTTGAAGAGGGACGCATCATTGGCACGACATGGTTCCAATCTGCACGCCAGTAGGTGTGTTAGCGCCGCGCTGGCGTGGTCGTGCGGTCTCGGCGGCGGCCAGCCGTGGCGTCCAATGCGCCAGTACCTGGGTTCGAATCCCGGTCGTGGCATGGTTGTTTCTTTCGTCTTCTTCTGTGTGTTGTGTCCGCTGGGGACCCGAAATCTGCTCTGTAGGTAGTGGTCCCCATTTGTCTTCTATATGTTACAGGCTATAGTAGGTGTGTTAGTGACCTCATTGCGGCCTGAGGCGTGCAGGCCCAAGGGAATTCTCCGCAAAGGAATGCATGCACGCAGTCCTCTGCGCAGCAGATGCCGTCGAATCGTGCAATCAGACAATGTCAGACCTGTTGCCGTGTTCAATATTGTGCAACACTCGAGAAGAAGCTGAGCGGTCCGTCAGTGCCATGCGGATGAGGAACGTCCATCATCCCTTAGTGTCGTCACATTTTGTAATCCACTTCCGGATTTTCGATTCATCCTATTCTCGTCGGTCCACTGCTTCCACACTCGCATCGCTGTCGTACGGGCAACAATTCCGCGGTATGAAAATTCTCCTTCACGCAAGTCAATCATTCGGTCACGCCTTAGTTTGCTTTTAAGGCGTCCTTTGACGTCGACCAGGCATACTGACTCCAGCAGGCACGTGAACAGCTCACTGACGATGAAAAACTACTTGTCTGGATACTGCCCTATACTTATACGCTCTTACACGACAGTTCAGAGGGCGCTGCTGACTCTAGGCATGCGCAATCATTCCCAAATTTTAATCACTTGCATATCGGAACCCGCTTTACATTTCCTGTAAGTTTCATTTCATTTGCATATTTCCTTCATGGTTTTGCCTTTTTCACAAAAATGAGTGTATTTGGTTTTTAAGTAACTCATAACGGCTAAAATCTGATAATAGGGAGCCGCTAACAGACAGCAAAGTCTTGAACTATTTTACAGTGACTATAAATAAAATGTCTATTGTATATCAGGTGCTTATAGTTACCTCCTTAGTTCTATTAAATCACTTTTGCGTTTTTCTCTTTTACGTCTATTTTAGTTTAAGTTCTACATTTGCCCATGAGCTGTCATTCGATGATACAATGTAAACTTGGTCTTTAAAAAAAAAAATAATAAATTTATTAAAAGTTCCTAATTACGAAATTATATAATAATGTTAAGAAGACAAAATACTGCAGTCTAATGAAACTTGTAATTCCTATTTTGAATTTCCCCTCTGTAGGCCGTAAGGTTAATCTCAGTCTACTGATTTTGGGTAGACAAAACTAATAAATATTTATTGAAGTAAACAGTAACATAAGTGTTAAAATAAATGATTTGGAAACCGCCTCCCTGAGGTTTACATTCACAAAGTCTTCCCTGCCAATATGGCAATTATCTGTTTACACTGACCGGGTGTTTCAAATCGAGTATCATCCTCAGCCTTCACGTCTTATTTGTTTACTAATAGCGGGAAATCGAGCTATTACCAAAGGCAGCCTTCTTTATTTCCTCATTTCTGTGCCCAAGAATTTGCTTTCTGCTTACACCAAATGAAATCTGTTTTACAAAAAGAACCAATGGAGCGTAAATTTTACAAAAATTAATTACAGGACCTAATTAATAAAAAAAAAATCTCACATTTGCTCATTACTAGTAAGAACAGTTTTTTTAAAAAAAAATCCCATATTGTAATGATTTTTATCACCATTTATTCACTGTGTATTCTAATTTATCCTACTGTTTGTAATTTTAATGATTTCTATTAGCATTTACTCCACTATTCACTGTACATTCTAATTTATTTTACTATTTGTTATTTAATTCTATTATTTTTAAGTGAAGCTATTTTAAGGAAACTGAAATTTATTAAAGTCAGTTTTTCAAAATTTCCACCATTCACTGCAAGACAGTGCCCTAGTCTGTGCAGAAATTCCTCCCGAAAATGTCGAAGCTGCTGAAGAGTAAAACACCTGTACTCCTGTTCAATGTTTTTGCTGCAGGTCTGAAATATCACGTGAACGTTCGTCCTTAAAAATGTTAGATTTTAAATAACCCCACTGAAAAAACTCATTCGGCGTCAAATCGGGTGGCCTTGCTGGTCATTCCACAGTCCTACTCCTGTCTATCCACGAATCGGGAATTCTTTGTCCAGGAATTCTCGCTCAACTGCTGAATAATATATGGGAAGGGGTGTTTTATGGTGTTATATGGGAAGGGGTGTATATAATACATGGGAAATATCCCGTTTTGTTGGAAGCAGATTTCGTTTTCCCATGCTACTGAAATTGGCGGGATCAATTTCCTCTTCGAACAGCCGTAAATATCGGTTATCCGGTTATTCCTGAATGAAAAAGAGGTCAATAATACCCAGTCAATCTGCCCAGACGTTAGTTTTTTTTTGTTTTTTTTGATACTGGTGTGTGAGTGACCTGGATCCAACTGGGATTTTCTTGCTCCCAGTACCTGCAGTTATGGCGGCTCATTTCTCCGTGTAACGTAAATGTTGCTTCGTTAAAAAAAACAATCTCTTTCTAAAAAAGTTGGGTCTCCGTTGTACACTTCCATCGCAAAATTCTACCTTTCAGTCCGGATCGTCACCGTTTAGATTAAGAATATTGATTATTTTGAATGAGTGAACTTTGTAGTCCTTTAAAATCCTGTGAATACTGGTTAGGTTAATTCCACTTGCGCTCATAATTTCACGAACACCTTATTCACAATTTCACGAACGAGTTTGAGGTAACCTTAACAGCCAAGCAAATTTCGTTAATTTATTCTCAGTGATGTTTGGAAATAATGGAAATTAACATTTGATTCTCAATGAGGATTGTCAACTAATGTAAGTTTACGATTCTGTTATCATTGTAATTTATTAACATTTCATGATTATTATTCAAATTTCTGTTTGTAATAAGAAGGACGACGTATCCGTTCTTCCTCTTATTTTATGTATTTTTTGTATTATTCCTGAAGAAAACTTCGTTGAGAAAGTTGAAATATGGAAAAAGTTATTAAAAGAAGTGTGTGTGTTGCGTTTTATTTATTTTTTTTTTTATTATTTATGCATTTATAACGTAACTTAATAGAATTAATCATTAACTTTCTTCTCATTAGTAGCCCAAAAAGTCGCAAGTAGCGAAATATCAAAATTTAGTAGCGCTGAGCTTTCAAAAGTAGCCCAATTCCTACTTGTAGCCCAATCTGGCAATCCTGCCTTCGATCAGGACGCCAGGGTGACACTGCGTCAGCGACAGTGTCATCTCTCCCTTGCAGCCTCGCGTTCAGCTTCCTATGTGCGCGTGCGCACAGCAGCCAAACCTCAGGCCGCTATAACTGTGAAGCTTCACAGTTCCATGCAAATATTTTTGTATCTTTTTCATAAACTAAGGGAAGGCTACTGACATTAAGATTAAGGATTATATATTGTACAAGTATAAAGAAAGAATTAAAGAAAAAAGGACTCATTATATTAAATGTTATCGATAATATCAAGTGGAATAGGCTTAGGGGGTGCTGTAGTTCCACAGTGCCTATACACGAGCCGCCACTAATACTAAATATAGCTAAAAAAGCAAACCTCTTCAAGGAATGTAAAAAATAAGAATGTATGTTCTACGATATACAGAAAATATAGTTGATGTGTCATCGTATGAATGCCCGTTTGCTAAATTTTCATATAGCGATACAAGAGACAAGAAAGACTAATACTGTAGTTAATTTGAAGAATTTTATGTCATATGTAATTTATTGTTTTTTTTTTCTGCGCATTTTAGAGACTCGCATATTGGTAATTTTGTCCTTTTTTTTGGTCCTGTTTTGGTACGCACTTTCATGAGACCTTGGGGTGTAACTTTTTAACAACGGGTTAAGGATTCAATTTTTATAAAATCAATAGGAGGATGTCCATTTATATAAACACTATCCGGCCACTTTATTAAGTACACCCCTGCTGTGTGCATAAATGCTGTGTCTCACAAAACTCTTCAATCCGGTGGGGGCAGTGTCATGGTCTAGGGGATGTCTTCCTGGCACACGTTGAGTCTATTGATACCTTTGGGGGCACGACAGGATGCTAGAGCGTACCTAAACATCGTAGCTGACCAAGTGCAACCATACATGTTAACAGTTTATCCTCATGCAGATGGCTACTTCCAGCAGGATAATGCGCCGGTGCACAAAGCTCGCATCACTACGGGATGGTTTGAGGAACATGACGATGACCTTTCCTTGCTGCAGTGGCCCGCTCAGTCCCCGGATCTCCCCCCGATTGAAAATTTGTCGAATGAGCTGGAACGGGCTGTTCGCTCCAGGCCTACATCTCCATCAAATCTTCAGGAACTGCGTGACACACTCATGTCTGCATGGTATACAATATCTCAACAACTTTCCAGCATTTTGTGGAATCCATGCCTTGACGAATTCAGGCTGTTTTGAGGGTGCTAATAGGTAGCTGTATCTAATAAAGTGTCCGGACATTGTATCTTACAATTTCAGATTTGTAAGATATGTAGGAGTGACTGGCATGAGGAAGGATGCTAAGGATGCTCTAAGCTTTACACAGCTCAGAATCTCAACACTGAATCCAACACTGAACCAACACTGACCAGACTAATTATTCAATCATTTATTGGTTAATTCAACCCAGATAAATGCATGAATGTAAATATCAGAATGCAGTAAACTATGTATTAAAATTGGGAGAAAATGAAACGACACAAGTTTTTCACAATCCTTGGTTCCAAACAAAGCTTTCTCACAAAATGGTTAGTAGGTATTGGATTAAGAACATTGAACTAATACAGAGTTCTCAGTTTCCACTCTTAGTGAATTACTGTCACCTAGTTATAATAATTTCGCCATCTTGGAAAAATCGACAGGCTCCTCTAAACTTCTGACCATTAATTTCTTAATCTCCACAATTGTTGACAAAGAATACACAGAGTGATGACATTCTAGTTCCATTTTAAAGACAACGTCACATCAATAGACGGAAATCTTCAGTAATTATGGAAACCATTCCTTAAAAAAAAGTTGAGAAGAGAACTGAGAAAGAGAAAACTTAAAACAGAAAGATAAATAAGATCGCTGAAACACGTATAGATATACTATAAAACATTAAACACAGTAGAGCTCCAGGTGTTGAGAAATAATTAGCACAATTCACTTAATACCATAATTTCTTTTTTAAGAACATGAAACAAGCTAGGAAATGAAACACATTTAATGGCTATAAATAAATATTATTAAAATATTTCTAAAAGGGGGGAAAATGTGAGATGGGGAAATTAAAAGTGTCGTAGTATAAAAAAAAAAATAAAAGAAGAAAAGTTGGTGCAAGAACAGGGAAGTTACATTTTGGAGTTATCACAACAAAGTATAAGGTAGTTTAGCAGGTTTTTGACCCTAGCGTCTTACCTGTTGGTCAGATACAGCAAAATCAACAGGGTTCCTAATCTAGTTACAACCTATAGCAATCTCTAAATTTTCAACATTCTACGATATACTGACGGACTGACTGACATGGGGATTTCGACTTAACATTGTCTTTTAAATGTTTTCTGCCCTAATCTTTTTTCTGGTGAAGTTTTCTTCACCATTAATTATTATGACCTCCGTACTGACACCTGGCTGTTTACTAGTGATTACTGTCAGCGTAAGATGATCCCAATACAGCGTGAAACGGCCGTTCTGAGATATTACATTGTAAACGCTTAGTCTCAACCATTGATTACACAATCTTTTTTTCTCTTCGATGCATATTTAGGAGAGTTATATCGATACGTTAGAAGATTATCGAGTGGGGAGGGGGAAGGGTTGGTAGGAGTTTACATTCGAAAATGGATGAATGTAGCATTTTGGATCCCTTTTTTGTTTGGAAAACCATCCGGAAAAGGATACAAAGTTTTTTTATTCGTTTATTTTTTACAGCTAAGATCATTATATTCCCTGCCATTCCATTCCAAATTAATGAACACGCCTATTGGGCATTATATCAAATCTATACTATTGTGCGATATTTCACTATCAAGCTAATATAAAAAAAGAATATATAAGCTATATATTGAAAAGATGTTGGGAAACAGCTGAAAGGCATAAAGACTAAAGAAGAATAATTCTAGAATATTGTATCTTTATCAGCACAGAGTTGATTTACAAAGTTATTTGATAGTCGAAACTTAAACAAAACAAAAAAGAAAAAAAGAAAAGAAAAGATTATAGTGAGATATTATAGAAGATATCCCACTAAAACTGACTTGAAACTTTTCGTTGAGCTGTAACAAAATTTAAGATCTGTCTTTATAGCAGTTTGCCTTAGAACTATTTTTCTTTAACTTTAAAGAAAGAACAGGAAAAAGAAATATTGTAAAAGAAGAAGCCTTAAAAGAACTACGTAAAATAAATTCTATTAAATTTACCACTTTAATTATCAAAGGATTTATTTTATTTAGCTAGCCTTATTTTCTCCTTTCTCATGTTTTTATCACCTTTCTCAGCATTCTTATGGTAACATTTTTTTGCCCGTCTCTCCTACGTCAGATTTCTTCTTCTAATTATTATAATCTCTATCATTTCTTAAGTCTTGATAAGAATATTCCTACTAAAATTAAATGGTCTCCACTTCTTCTCATTACAGTGATTGGAAATCAACCCAATCACAGTTTTTCTTCAATGGTTAAAAATGTTCTAACTGTAAGGCGTAATACTGCGCATGCGTATTTTCACCCCATCGACCCTGTGCAATAATACCACCAACTACATGTTTCTGTAATAATACATTTTACGTGCCTAAATAAAACCACAGCTTTTTGTACTCTAAAGAAATTCATCCTAAATTTGATTTAAGCAATCTTCAGCTATCTTCCGTTGGAGTGAAAACTACAGCAAATGAACTTGAGTTTCTGACATGGTGTATTTGTTTTGCCTCTAGATTTGCAACACTAATGAAAGTGTGTTGGTATCTTGTATTGATAAGATATATACACACAGTATTCACATACTTTCCTTTTAATACTAATTTTAGTACATTACGTCAAGAATTTCATTACTTATTCCATTAATCATGTGTTGTTATTGTTACTTGTCCCCAGGTCCATTTTCGGATCATTTATCATTAATATTCATAAAGCTACACTCTATGATTGGGTAATTAATGCTGCTGTCGTTTGATTAACTATCCTTATATTGTATATAAGGTGACTATGATGGGGTAATTAATGCTGCTGTCGTTTGATTAACTATCTTTATATTGTATATAAGATGACTATGATGGGGTAATTAATGCTGCTGTCGTTTGATTAACTATCCTTACATTGTACATAAGGTGACAGTCAGACTTCTATGAAGAACTTAAGGCCGTTTTACATTTACTATTTCACTCGCCATTTTCCAAGCCATAACGCAGGACATGTCAGGGTAGATTGCGAGTGATTTGTGTATCGTTTTACACTTACCATAACGCCTTCCATCAAACGGAACATTTAAACTTCTCAATTGTCATCATGCCTACGTTTTATTTACGATAAAAATAGCATTGGTTTATATAAAAACCATTTAGTCAATGCATCGGATAGGTGAAAGAATGTCTTTAATTAATTAAAATAGGAAATATTCATGTTTTTTTTCATCGCTTTGTGTTTCTTTGTTTTCAGTTTCGATAAATCAGTTTCGATAAATAACGCAGTCTCGTTAAATCTCGATCAATGGCGATATCTTTTCGAGATGTCGATCGCTCGTCTCGATTCGAATTTTCAAGCCGAAATTCTGAAATGATTTTGATTAATAATGTAACATTTTATGAAAGCATCCACGAAAACATAAGGAAAAGATGCCCTCCGATCGTGAAAATCATTTTTGTAATCGGTAATTTCGAATAATAGATACAAATCGATTGGACTTCCAAGTTCTACAATTCGTCACCAGGAGCGCTGGTGTCAGATGTCCAGCCATCGGATGTCTCGACATTTCTTCGAAAATAGCCCAGACTCTATCACTCTCCATTTACTGGACATCTGTGATGTCTAGGTGATGGCGAGTGAAATGTCCAGGTTATGGCGAGTGAAATGGTAAATGTAAAACAGGCTTTAATTACAACCACAATGTCAATAAATGCTTAAAATGCCCACCTGAAAAATTAGTATTTTAAACTTTGAATAGTAATAGATTAATAAGGAAATTTCAGTCTTCGTTTCTCTCTTTATGATAATACAGAAATTATAAATTAAATTTTCATAAAATAACATTAAGTTAATCAAAACATAACTTAAATGAGCGAAAAGAAAAAAGTAAAATGTATCGTAAGGAACTAACTAAGATGTTGTTGTTTATTTTTTCTATTTTTTTTCATGAATTATTTATCAACTACTTAATTAGTAGTTAATTATAACAATTCAATTATATCTTTTCTGACTGACTTAATTGTAATATTTTTTTTTTTCATATTTAAGGAAATGGTGATCGTTTTTCTGGGGATTTTGTTGAGAAGTTTTTTTTTTTTATTACGTTTTAGTGAAGGTCAAGTCTATTAATAATTAACTTCAATTAATTCGAAATGTACAGTAATTCCCAATCTCATTTTACATAATTTGTAAATATATTTCCTAAAAAAAATGTTTGATTAAGAAACCACCATTAACTAAAATTAAATTACAATTTATTTGGTTTTAATATCATTGCAATCTGAAAAATGATCATAATTTGAAGAACACTTAATTGAACATACGATAAACACTCTTTAAAAACTTGTATGGGTGAATCTACAGAAAACCTGCAATTTCAGTCAAAAATTTTTGAGATTTTAAAGTGACTTGTGTTGATAACGATGTGGAATTTTAATATAAATTATATTCGAAATAGTGAATTTACGTGGGAAAAACTATGAAATAAATAAATAGAAGACTATAATTTATGAATTAAAAGAACTTTTTATCAAAAGAGGGAATCATATACAATAAAAATGAATCAGACTGTCAATCTTAAACGTTCATAAAAATGTAAATATATAATTACATATATCATATGTTATATTATATTATATATAATTATAAATATCCTTATTGGCATTTAACAAAGACTGGAAGTGAAAGACAAGTCTTCGTGCAAAACATAGTAGCCGCTATTGTTGATGATCATCACTTCCAAGGACCCCAAATGTCCACGGAAGTGACGAATACTTATGTTTCTTGACCCATGTGCTCTTCATTTTGAGGTTAGGAACACAAGTCATTCAGAAAATTAAGTTTACCATATTTCAATTATCATGCCTAGAAGTAATCATTTTTCCATAGAAAAATTAGGTTCTAAACAAGACCACAGAAGTGATGGGATGAGCTGTGCAAATTACGAAAAATGAATAAAAAGGTAATATTTTCCTGACAAATGTGCGACTCAGACGAATAAAATCACTTCCCAATCCAAAATCGCCGTGTAAACTTTTGTTTTAAAGTGAAATGGAAGACAATTAGGGCATCGGGTGGATTTTTTAGAAAGTTTAGGAATGTCCAGAAAAGCGATGGCTAAACCTTGTGACAAGACTTGAGGTTGCAAAAAAATCTTACTGATAATTCGAAAAAAAATTTCACTCAATATTATATTAAATTTATGTATTTTCTGATTTCACAATATATATTATTTGAAAAATATTAAAAAATAAAGCAGTTTGGATTTTTAGAAGCTATCCAACTGTAGCTTGTGACAGTCCTCGGAAGTGACGAATCACCTTCTGTGGACAACTTTTTTTTTGGAAATTCCATAAAATTTTAAAAAAAAATTATACTAAACTATAGTATATTTTGTACTTCAATGTGTGATTTTGAAAAATGACAAATATTTTCAATCAATTTTCAATTTATTGCTCTGTGACACGAATTACAGGTTTTCCGTAGATTCACGCGTATATTTCATTAAACAACATAAAAAAGATATACCTACCATTTCTTATCCTCGAATTACTAACCTGATGAAGTCTTCTGTAAAAGAAGACGAAATATGGTTGAATAAAAAAGAATTGGTAGATTTGTGTGTTTTACGTTGTTATACGATAAACATTTTGATTGTATCAGGATTATCTGTATTCATCAAAGCCCAAACTCATTTGATATCTATTTAAAAAAAAAAACAACAACACGTCCTTTCGTTGTTCATGTGTTTCTATCTCTTTCCAAATTATTTTTACTGAAACAAAACATTTTAATTGTATTAACTTTTATTCCATTTCAATTTACTAACTCGATTTTGAAACTTTTCTTGAAAATTTTCCTCAATTTTCGAAATTGTTAGTGTGAGATTTTCAACAAATCGTTGATAATTTAACACATTAATTTGAGTTTTATTTTTATTTCCAGATTATATAAATGCCTGGAAAGATCCACCACATTTTGTAGATCGCTATTGGAGTATCAGATGGAACGCTTTTCAGAAACACCAGAAACACTGAGGAGGTGTTTTAAACAAAAAGAATCTACAAGTAGGTACATTTTATTTTATTAAAATTGGAAGAACTTCCTCAAGAACAAAGTTTAACAAGTAAGAATACATGTTAAAAGAATAAAGATCAGTAAATAAAGCACTAACCATAAAAATTGATAAGTAATTATGGACTCAAGGAAATTTTCAGTTTAGGATTGAAATAATGCTATGGAGTAGATGCGGCTATGCATTGCTATATAAACTTTTCTTCTACTCTCTCGAGATTGCATCTTCCAGTCATTTTAGTTTGACAATCACTTTTGTAAATCACTTTAGTTTGATACTCAAAGTTAAAAAGTTCTTTTTATGGAGATGATCTTGATAGAGCTATTATGTTCCATGGCGTAATAATGAATGATCGGCATTGTTGCTATTTTGAGCTCAATGAAATAGTTGAACCCTCTACAGTTATCAGTAAAAGGGCTGCCGCGTTGTATTGGCTGTAACTGTATTGTAGAAGAGCTATTGAGACAGTGACGTTAAAATGCGTAGTCTCTGAAGATTGATGAAATTAGAAATTCTCAAATCTTCCTAAAGAAATAAGAAAACAATAGTTTGATGTTAAATTGACTTTGCCTTTTGATAATATCAGTTGTGATTTTAAAATATATTCTAAGTTCATTTCATTATCGTACAGAAGAGTAATGCAATTGACTATTTCCTTTGAACAGCAAATAACATCCATCAATGATGTCTTGCTTCGTACAAATGAATGACCCAGTGTTACAAAATTGTCCAGTTTTTCCACAATAGCTTTTGAACTTATTTATTCTATTTTGAAACAATGTTTTAGCATGCCCTAAATAATCTCTTCATCTTGAATTTTTCTTTTGATTCGCAGATGTAAACAATGGTGTTCCATTAAATATTTCTCCAATATTTTTGTTTGACTGCAACTATATAAAGTAGTATAAAGTATCAAAAAATATTACTTATTTTTCTAGTGACCTGATAAATTTATGTTCTGCGGGCATTTAATTTGTGTAATACTATGCTTGAGATTAAAAAAACTGAACATTGGTGTTATTTTTTTTTTTTTAAATATCTTGTAAAATTTATGATAGTACTTCAATTGCTGTAGAAGATGGAATTCTAAGTAAATTATATCAGTTTTTTTTTTAGTTAAGTAAGAAGGTAATCCGATCAGAGCTTTATGTGAGTAAGCTACAGAAGGTTTAGGTGAAAAATTTCATTTTCCAATTACCCTACATGATTTGGTATTCTTCCTCCTTTGCTGCTAATTTCATTTGTAAACATTTGTACCAGCAGAACCATGAATGTTTCGTTCACAGACCCTCTTGTAAAACACGTAGACTATTTAATTAAAAATCAAGCAATTACTATGTTTTTTTTTAATTGTTTGATATCTACAATAGCGATCATATTAATCAATTCTGGAAAAATCTAAAACTACACTGATCGCACACAGAAATTAAAAACAATACAGTTAAAATACGACATGTGTAAATGATTTTACTCAATGCAAAGTAGTTATAGGAATAATTTAGAATGTTTACATTGCAGTACTTACATAGGCCCGGGTTGGGGGGAAACAGGTTCAATCCTCGATCTCGTCGGATGTCAGGGACTTTTTCCACGTTAAATTCTCCTCCAAACGGATCCTAGGGCCCACCCAGCCCTCTGTAGAATGGTACCGGGTTTCTTTCCAGGGGGTTCAGGAGGGCGAGCGTTGGATTGACCACGCAACCTCATCTCAATCCCAAGATCAATGAAACGTTTGGAGCCTTACCTCCAGCCCTCCCCATGGACCCCAGTGAGATATACCTACCTACTTCCATTGTACACATATAAAAAAGAATTTAAAGTGTACATAAAATTCACGAAAACACATATTATTTCTACTGTATAAACTTAGTTGCCTCCTGTACACTTATTTCTTTTTACAAGCACAGTAACGTTTTTCTTTCTGGTGGAATTTCAGACATTGAAAATTAATCTTTTATTATTGGAGACCAGGGTTTTAAAAAAATAGCGAACTATAGTAGAGTTAAAACATTTCGTTTTTCAATATTGTTTCTCTTTGTAGCACGAAGTCAGAATGATATTTAATAAAATTTAAATTTTTGAATGCATTCATAAAATCGATATTTCTCAGCATTTTTTCGTGGTGAATTGGGTTTTCCTGCATTTCAGGAGGAAAAAATAAAATATATTTCAAAAGCCACCTGTCTGAATTTTGAATGTCCAAGTTAAAACCAAAATAATGAAAAGACAACGAAAAAAAAATCAACAATTTGCAAACTATTTCGCAGCTGCTTTGTGTTTACTTATCTATTTACAGTTTTACATATGACTGAAATTATACGGAATAAATATTAGTTTGTAATTCTGTGCATATATGTAATCGGATAGATTTCCTGTAAAACTAAAGACAACTTTCATAGAAATTTATTTTAAACAATTACTTTCGTTAACTATATACTTTCTTTCGATCAGCGCTGGGCAGGTTTTCTCGGGGTTCTCCCGTTTCCCCTGCACTTCCCCACCATACTTTCTCAGTCTTTCTCTCCATATTTCCGTGGGATAGTACAATAGACCTCCGGTCGCAGTGCTTGGCTTCTCTGCCACCCACATTCACTACATAACATAACATAACATATACTTTCTTTTCTTTTTTTTTATTTATTTATTTATTTTCCCTCACAAACGTTTCAGTAACTTTAAGAAATGAGGATTCTCTCAATTATACTAAAAATTTAAGATCCCTGATGTGACCAATGATTTTTAAGTACTGTATATTCAGTTGCATAAATATACCGTGGAGTAATACACTGACGTACCAGAAAAACTGAGACACCTGTCTAATAATGCGTAGGCGTCCTTTCGTCGAATTCCCCAGCAACAGGATGGGGTATCGACTCCACGAGCTCTCGGAAGTACTTTTAGAGAGTGTACAACTTGCCTGCTCAATAGAGATCCACAATTACCTAATTCCGCCGATTGTGGAACTCTGGCATTGAAGGCACGTTGAATCTCACCCCATATGTGTTCAGTTCAACCCACCTGTTCAAATCCAGCGAACTATTGTGCCAACTCGTGCATGTAGGCCTATAGTCATGTACACAAAAGTAGCATAAGATGTATGTGCGGAAATCACATGATGATGACGTTATCATTCAGAGAACATAGTCTTTTCCTTTACAGCACTAAACAACCTGAAAGTAACAAAACAAAAATTAATTCAGAATTAAAAAAACGAAAAAAACCAAAGAATCTTAGAAATTTGGCTTTTCCGAATAATTAATAGTATAATAATATTTATAAAATAATTTTTTAGAAAATAAATTTAAAAAAAAAACTATATAGTTTTACTAAAAAGTTATTATTTATAAAAACACTACAAGCATATTCCGACGCTTCACATTTACGACACGCTACCATCCTCCCACTTGTGACACTTGCTTCGCAGTTCCGATACCTTAGTCACATAACGCTACCGCTCGCATCGACCTTTCACTTGGTGTAACTGTCGTCAGTTTTCAATGCTAACGTTGTAAGGGATTATGCCTGTTATACCGAAATATACAGGGAAAAGAAAAAGCAGACTACAAATCACACTTTGATAGTGCAGGATATACCTGTATATATATATATAGTTTTACTTGTAATTAAGGATTTTAATAAAATTTTCTCTAAAGAAATTGTATATATAAAATTTAACTAATTTACCTTTTATAAAATTTTGTATTACATTTCTTGTCTAATATTAAGCATAATGTTCTCACTATTAATATTTCATAAAACCTTTCTATAATATAAGCAGTTTTTTGTTATATGATTTTTATAATCACTTATTCTGCATTCTAAAGGGGTATACGCACTATACCGTTTATCTCCGTCAAACGTTAAGTTTATGTAAGATAATTGCTTTTACGTCTCAGTTTAAGGCCAAACGTTTATGTTGAAATGAACGAACATAAGCGTCTCCTCAGACGTAAAGCCAGCCAATCAGATCTTGTGTGTGAGCAACATCCAATCACAGAGCACTGACGTATTCCAACAAATTTTGAAGATCGAAAGCAAGTTCGCTGACGCCATTTTGTTCACCGCTTCGTTGGGATCGAAGGTTATCACGAATTAAATATCACATTGAGGAGATTATTTTTCGAAAATAAATAATATTTTTACTGAAATAAATTAATGCTATGCGTCAGAATGTGCATATCTCACCTGTGTAAAGAGATTTTGCATGTAAATTAACATCAAAGGTAGCGGTAGCCAATTGGAGTATGTGTGTGTTAAGCAACAGCCAATCCGAGAGCATTGATATAAATTTTGCCGGGAAAACGGAATATTAGCAATTGTGATCGCCATCCATGTTCTTGCAATGTTTTATTAGCCCAAAAATGCGCTAAACGATGGCATATACTCCGTGAAAGATATTAATTAATGCATTCATTCTTCATTTAATAATGAAATCGAAATTAGAATTGATCGTCATTTATAACTTTTAAAGCGTTTACTTAGATTACAACGCATCTCCTGCACTAATAAATTAAATTCCCCGAGCTGATCTCTCTTCTGCAATATTTTACGCACCCAAATCTTCTTTTTGGTTTTGTGTTTCAAGGCCAAGCAAAATAAATGCATGGCCATGAAAAGTCTCTGATCTTCGTGGAGATGCTGCATGTTGAACAATGGAAATGCCGCCATAATGACGTAGAAGAATTTCCGTTTCCTCTTTCGGTCTACTTCCGTTTCCGCTTGCCGTTAACTTGCGAACGACTTTTAAAGTTAAAGTGCGCTCTGATTTTGCCGCTGACGGATACAAGACGTTTACGCAAACACAACGCTGACGCTATAGTGCGTACAAGCCTTAAAGAAGGGTATGATCCTCCTAAAACACTATCACCTTATTCCGATGATCCAGAAATTCATTAATTCCTAAGATAAAATTTCAATTTTGGTTCCCTTTGTGACTGCAAAATAAACTTCTATTTTATACATGGAGTCATAAAATATAATAATAAACGAATGCTTACCTAATTTCTTATAGGAAAATGATACCAAAATATCTTTCACATAAATGACATACGAAAGAATCAAAATTTTAAAAAACCAGAAATTAAATCATGGAAAAGAAATATTATAAAATTAATAGAGAACAATAAAAAAATATAGTTCTGAATTAAAAAATAAACCAAAATTTTGTTCGTGTAACTATTTCAACAAAGTAAAATTCAAAATTTTTTTGAATTTTAGTGTTACCTGTTTTCTAGTGAATAAATTCAACTGGAAGAAAATATTTTTGTACTCTTGTCTGTTTGATGAAAAATAAATTGATGGTATTGCTTTAAAATCAGGTTAAGCAGATACTGATGCTCGATTAAATTTTACGTGCATTGAAATTTTAGGTTAAAAGGAGAAAACACTCCCGGCCTCGGCGGAGGGTGGGAATTTTTCCACGCTCTTTCTCCTCCAAACGGTCCCTAGGGTCTACCCAGCCCTCTATAAAATGGGTACCGGGTTCTTTCTCGGGAGTTAAAGCGGGCGGGCGTCAGACGGCCCCTCGATCC
This sequence comes from Thereuonema tuberculata, assembly GCA_023159025.1. Lineage (NCBI taxonomy): Eukaryota > Metazoa > Arthropoda > Chilopoda > Scutigeromorpha > Scutigeridae > Thereuonema > Thereuonema tuberculata. The sequence continues at coordinate 34,171,762 of JAFIDM010010028.1, read as the reverse complement.
CAACTTCGTCCCGTAGACCGTTTGTCGGGAGCCTAACCTCCCGCGCCCCAAAGGGTCTGTTCCAGAACAGTTGAACGGGGGTACTTTAACTTTTACGAGGAAACACACTAAAATGTTACAAAAAGTTACTATGCACAATTAAAAACATAACGTTCCGGCAATTATACGAGGGTCAGTCAATAAGTAATGCCTCCTATTTTTGTCTCCTTAAATAAGTGAAAAATTTGAATATGGCGCAATTCCTCAAACCTTCTTCTCCAATCCACTACAGTAGCAACTTCCTGCGTCAACAGGTGGCAGCACTGCATCCGCTTGCAAAACGGCTGATATCGATGTTCATATTAGACAGCGTTCTATGATTGAATTCGTGAAACGCCCATTTGCATTCATGAAAGGCTGAAAAATGTGTACGGTGATGCAACAGTGGATGTCAGCACTATTAGATGATGGGTTCGTCGCTTTAACGAAGCTGAAGGGCAAACACCGTTGGCTGACGAAAAGCGGAGCGGCAGGCCGGCGACTACAGTGACTCCACGCAACATTCAGCGAGTCGATTCTCTCCCTCAGTAAAGGCAGTGTGATGACGATTATTCAACAACTGGGGTATAAAAACGTTTGTTCATGGTGGGTACCAAGAATGTTAACCAACCAGAATAAAGAGACAAGAAAAACAATAGCCCCACAGAACATTTGCAGCGCTTCCATTTGGAGGGAGAGGAGTTTCTGGAAAAAAATTGTGACCGAAAAACCATTTTTTTGAACATGAATCAAAGAAGTAGTCAATGGAATGGCATCACACAAACTCACCGAGGAAGAACAAATTCAAACATGTACAATCAGCAGGGAAAGTTATGGCGACAGTGTTCTGGGATGCAGAGGGTGTGATTATGGTTGATTTTTTGGAGCAGGGATGCACAATAAATTCTGTCCAATAAGTCACAACCCTCAAATAGCTTAAAGCCCGTCTTCAGCGAGTTTGCCCAACAAAAGCTATGGCGGATGTTCTTCTTTTGCATGACAATGCAAGACCACACACCAGTCGTCACACCACTGAAGAAATTGTGAAAATTGGATGGGAAGTCTTGCCTCATCCCCCATACAGTCCTGACCTACCACCATCAGACGTCCATCTGTTCGGGCCGCTAAAGGAAGCTCATCGTGGGATTCACTTTGAAGATGAGGAGGCCGTGAAAACGTCCCTGCGTCAATGGAAGCAAGATCATGCCTTTTACCATGCTGGAATACATGCTCTTGTTAAAAGGTGGACCAAATCTGTGGAAATGGACGGAGATTATATTGAAAAGTGACAAATTAATCGTCAATGTTGTGGTTTTCAAGCTATGTAGTTGCATTTGAATTTCTTGACAATTAAAAGGAGAATAAAAATAGGAGGCATTACCCTCGTAGTCCAACAGCCCTAATCAAGTGGTTAAGTAGAAACAGAGATGGAAAAATAAAGGAATTTACACCTAGATTTCAAATTAGGTTTCGTCCATTTTTTGAAAGCTGTTAAAGAGCAAACTAAAGTAATGAGAAAAAAAAAGGAGGGAAGGGGAATTTAGTGATTTAATGATGATAAAATCGGTTGAATGAGTTATTATATGATGAAATCGGTTGAATGAGTT
>JAFIDM010010028.1:34132927-34162876 GCA_023159025.1 Thereuonema tuberculata | reverse complement strand
TAATATACAGTTTAATTAATTATTAAATATAGTTTATATTATATAAAAATATGAAGAAAATTCGTATTAAAATCATTGGTTTGTTTAATATCGTAAAAGAAAATGATGTCATCTATGTATGGATACGTCATCATCATGTGATTTCTGCACTTCCTTTGCCCGCAAGTTTCAAACAAAATGGCTGCCCCTTGTAGTTCTGGGCTGAACTGCAGCATCTTGCAGGATGTCTTTTACTCTCTCGTATGTAGCAGTTTTCTGGAAATTCTTGTATTATTTAATCCGGCTGAACCACCAACGCAACTTTAACCCAGGATTGTTAATAACATCAGGATAAACTTTACAATTTGCTAACAATACAGGAATGTTAATAACATCATGAAAACTTTATAATTTGTTGCTTAACAACATTGTTTCTAATAAATGTAATTTGCTAAGTTTTTACAATTGACTTTGTATATAAAACTTTTACATTATTGAAATTTTTCCAAGTTTTTTCAATTGGTTTTAAATTTTTCAAGAACTGTTTGGCTAACTTCTATCCCTTTTTGTTTGTTAAAACATTTAAAGTTGTTTATAACACACGCTTCTAAGATAAATCTGGCTTCTTTGTCATAAATATTTTTATACATATTTTAACTGTGAAATACAGCAAAGATAAGAAGAGGATGTATCTTGTATCATTTTTAGTATTTACCTACATATTATGTTTAAATATTAGAAAGTATGAATCGGATAAAAAGCTCATAAATTAAAATGTTATAAATTTAGAAATGACTAATATAATTTTCATGTACAATTTAAGTTCTATTTTTAATCTTTGTCTATGTATTTGATATCTTTGTATTTCTATTGTTATTATAAACATAATGATAAGTGGCTCTTAATTTTTAACGTGTCATTTCTCAGAAATTTCAAAACATCAACATGAAAAAATCCACGCACATTAGACTTTACCATTATATTCAGAGTACTTAAAAAAATAGCAGATCAAATCGAGGCTCATGATGTTTTAACGTAATTGAGTGGATTCTAACTTCTCAAAGTTACTGATAATGTTTGTCAGGGGAAAAAAAGACAATACATAATATACAATTAACAAAAGTAATTGTTTAAAATAATATTCTATGAAAAAAATCTACAGTTTTTGTAGAATAACTATTATATTTGGCATCTGGATTACCATTCGACCTCAACTAGTCCCATTGGTTCAGAATTTCTGGAAACCCAAACCTCCTATGCACCCAAGGGCCTGCATGGCCTGTAAAAGTGGTACCATTTTGTTTTTTTTTGTTTGATTTTTTTAACTAAATTTGGGACGCTGAACTGCAAACTAATATTTATTCTGTAGAATTTTTGTATGTATAAAATCAAAAATACATAACTACTGTATATACAAATCAATAATGAAACAGTTTTGCAAATTGCTGCTTTTTCTGTTGTCTTTTTATTTCTTTTCTTTTCTTTTTTTTAATTTTCATGGATTAATTCAGACATGAGGGTTTTGAGATATATTTTAGTTTTTCCTCGCTGAACACTAATTAAAGATTGCAATAAAAATCCACTTTATCACAGAAAATTCCTTTGAGAAATATCAGTCATGAATGTAATTAACTTTATTGAAATAGATTAAAAAATTTTCATACCAAAAATGATGGAAATAAAACTTTAAATCTTGTTGTTACAAATTTTTCATTTAAATTAACAAATGTTTAAATTGACAATTTTTGAAGCTCTTTCATAATTTTTAAGATTTCAGAGAAGTAATCTCAATGATTACTTTAATTTCTTGTTTCACTAATTTTTAAGTTAATTCTTCAAGAAAATCAAAGTACAATAGAAGTGATAAGAAATTCGGTAAGAGTATGTAATTTCCAATTGATATTCTGCAGTACAGGATTTAAGATAAATAAAATATAGTTTTTTTTTTATTCATTAATTTTTTTTTTTTTTTTTGCAAATCGCAATTATTAAAATAAAGAAGATCACAGTTTTGACTTAATAAAATTTAAAATTTCAGAGTTTTTATTTTAAAAGAACTATGAAAATTATCAGTTAACAAATCTTATGTTTCTTACTAAATAGACAGGGGTGGGTATATAAATAAAAATTATCTTTCTATTTATAGTATTTTATTTTAATGCTAATGCATCCATTTTAAATTAGTTCCATAGATTTATGAAACATAAAATAATTCTTTATTTTAATTTTTATATTTTTATATTTTTTGCTAGTTTTATAGTAGTTGTTTTATCAAATGCCCATATAATAATGCCGTTTACATCTAAACAGGCTATTAATGTAGATAAAGGCAAGAAATTGTTTTGAGATCTTGCTGCAAATAAAAAAAAAATAATTTTGAAATAAAAAATTAAACTGGGCTATTATCATCGATTTTTTTTTAAAGCTCTGATCTGACAGAGTAATTATCAATGTCTAGTTAGATCTGATAGTTTTCACCAGATAGAAAACTGACCCTGGGTTTGTCAAATGAAATAAGTGTAGAGAAGTCACCTGAGTTTATGCTGTAAAACTAACATGTGATAGCTATGGTGTTTGAGAGAAGTTTTATATTTCCTTAAGTTATTTTTTTGTATGTGTATCCTTAGAGTAATGCAGTATACCGTAAACATTATAAATTAAAGCTATATAATAGACTTTGCATTGAGGGTAGAATCATTTGTACACATCGTATTTTAGCTGTATTTTTTTTAATTAAAGTGTGCATTTTTAGATCTTTCCAGAACTGGTTAATATGGTCACTGTTCTGGAGGTCAAACAGTAAAAACTAGTAATTGCGTGATTTTACTGTAGATGTTTTGCAAGATGAGAAAGAGAGTCTGTAGATGAAACATTCATGACTTTACTGGTGCAAATATTTACAGATGAAGTAGCCGCCACTGAAACTGGGACATAAGGGAAAAAATATTTAAAAGAAAGAAAAAAAAAAAAATATCATGTAGGTAAGTGGAAATGTAAGTCTTTCATATAAACCTTCCATAGCTTACGCTTATAAAATGTTTAGATTGTATTTTTCCTAGTTAAAATATTTTCTGTGTAATTCATTAGTACTGAAGCTAAAGTAGTTGTACAAAAAATTTCACTGAATATTAAAAAAAAACACTATAAATCCACTCTTAATGTTGCATTTTTTATTATCTTCAAGGAATTTATTAATCAAACTAATTGCGGACAGAACATAAATTTTTGAAAATCCTTGTTTCTACAGAAGAAAACTCTCACTAGTAAAAATAAGTATTTTTTTTAATACTTTATTATTCTATATAGATATTGTAAAGTAAAAATTTTGATTTGTTCCTTTTTAGGAATGTTAAATTTTACACTTGTGTCTTTGAATCAAAAGAAAAGTTTAGAATGAAGGAATGATTTAGGCAAAGCAAAGATTGTTTCAAAACAAGAATTACATCTAAGTTCAAAGGGCATTGGGAATCAGCTAAGACCTACTCCAAAAAATATTTTGAAAAGTAAAGATGCTATCTGTAATTGTCTTAATTTATTAATATTGCTATAACACCCTAAATAAAGGTTTTCATTGACTTTCCATTGTTGGTTTTCTTACTTATCACTATTGAAAATCCGCAGATCAGAAAAACAATGCATATTTTGAACTGTTGTTATTAATTTTTTTTTTTGGGGGGGATACCAGTCAACTTAGAAGTTTCATAGTTCTGTCTATTAAACTTCTAAACTGAATTTGTAATACATCTTTAAGCCATATAAAATATGTAAAAATTTATTTCCTTTAATCAGAAACACTTTTTTTTTCTAAATTGGAAGTAAACTAAACATATTTCCTTTCTAATTATCTAATTAAATTTACATCTCAAAAAGAAAAACTTCTGTTTCAAATGCAATTTTTCCCTTATGTCTAATACACACTTATTTTTGTAGATATATGTATACATTTACTAAGGATATAATTTTTTACATTTAAAGGTTTAGTAGTTGTATTGTAGATATCATTCGGAAAGTTAATAGATTGTGAATATCTATTTTGATGTTTGGCAGAAGTTTAATAGATATATTGTTGACATGTATTAGATCTCAATAAACATATAAGTCTTTAGTAAGTATATTATATGTAAAATATACATGCTTATGTATGAAGTATAGTTAGGATGTAATAGAATGGAGAGATATATTTTATGTACTCTAGATATCGAATAGGTATCACAAGCATCTATGGTGGAAATCCATAATACTTACAATATATATAGAAAACTGTGTTGTATGGGAACAGTTAACTATTACTCAGTTAATTTGTAATTGGAAATCAGTCTATTTGACTGAAAAATTTTCAAATGTAATTAAAAAAACTGTAAGAAAAACCAATGGGAATTGATAAATCACAATAAAAGATATAAAGGGAAACTGGAAATATTCTGCAAATCTGTTAAATTACTTATAAATGAAATAATGGAAACCACAAAAATCCTGATAATTTTAAAATTACAAAATATCTCTTATAAAAAAAAAAAAGTAGCTATCTTAATCTGGGGATAAAACAAATCGGTCATAAATAAACACTTGTGGATTTTTTAAAGTAATGTATCTTATTAAAGAATTCATTACATTAAAAAAAATCCAAAAATGTTGTACTAAATACAATTTAATACATAATGAACAGTGTGCATTTGGTACCTTGAAACTAAATTAGCTGTCACGGTTTTATACTCTCTTTCTCTTTTTTTTCTTTCTCCCATTTGTCATTTGTTAAAAATTTTAAAGAAGCGTGTCTGTATTTTTAGAAATCCTAGCAACGATTTCCCCAGAGGTAACCACCACAGAACATCCTGATCATTCCATTTGTAGTATTTCTCAAAACCATATTTATCAAATGTGTATCCAAGGATTGAAAAGCAGAAGAAACTTTAATTTCCATCATCAATGTCAGTAAGTCTTCCTATTCCATTTACAATATAGGGAATATTCAAAATATTAATAGGAAAAAAATTAGCATTTTTCATTATCTCTGTCTTCATTTGATTAACAATGTTACTTGAATGATGGCAGTACCAAAATAATTCTGGGATAATTGCCATAGATTGATGTTTTCTCACTAGAATACATTGAATGTGGGCAATTAAAAGTATCTTGTTTTTTGGGGTTTCTAACAGTTGTATTTTGACCCTGTTTACTATCTACTAAATCATTCATTAACAGTCAGATTTGTGATTTCTACAATATTTTAATCAGAAACGTTTTTTTTTTTTTTTTTTTAATTTTTGAAATTTCATAATTTTAAGAAAACGTTTTTCACTCTGAAACATAGCCAAATTTGAAAGTTAAATTTTATTTCTACTTATATTCAAAAATATGATTGGAAAAATCTGATTACTCTGATTCCTTCATTACATAATTGAAGCCTAAAATTGATTAAACCCATAATTCTTATCTTAACTTTCAAAATGAAAAAAAAAACATTCCTTCCTGCTAAAATAAAATTTCTACTATGCAAAAAAAAAAAAAGGCAACATTAACCCACTACTGATTAAAAGAAGGGTTTCTCAATGCTAATAAACTACAATAAGTTTTGTGAACATAAAAGTCCATCTTTATTTAATTTAAGTTACACCAGAGCAGGAGAGCATGGAGGAAAACAAAAATAAAAAGTTGGATTAAAGATTATTTCATTACGAAGTTAAAATTATTGAAAATTGAATAAAAATTTTCACTATAGAAAGACAAATTATAAGACCTTAAAATTACTATTTGAACTGATTGTCCTTCTGTAAGTGACATTAATAATGTAAGCAGTGATATAGAAACATATAATATATATATATATATATATATATATATATACTTGTGGTTGACATTCATTGAAAATAGATGACTGGTGTCTGGTGAAATCAGGTTAATCACTCAATACCATTCCTCAATTCAGAGACCACAATTCCATCTGAATTTTTTATGGTGTAGATTCATTATTTTACTTGAAGTTTTAACGCTGGGCATATAAAAAACTAAACAAAAACAACTACAGTATGTGTGTTGCTGTGCATTTGCTTACTGCAATATCACAAGTATTGGCTGCAATGTATATGTCAGATTTTGGAAGACTCTCATTGATATGAAGCAGCACAAATTTACCAGTTATGACAGAGAGAGAATGAGAAATGCTCAAATATTGATCTCTTGATTGCAGTTTATTTCATGATTTTTTTTCTTACTAATTAGAATTTGCTTTTCTTTCTAGGAGTTATCAGTGTTTCCTCAGCTTTTCGACTGTTTTGGATCCAATGTGTACCTATGTTTTAGATAAATTGAGATCTTACATGTATGTTGGAATGGAATTATGTCCTGAAGATGAAGGTAACTGTTTCAAATTTAGCTATTAGTTTTAAAATTACAGTAACTACGATTAAATTAACAAATTTAGACAAATTAACAAATATATTAAAGGTCAAATTTTTGTTCAAATTTCAACTTTAATAGATTGAAACCATGTCTTATATATCACTAGCTTAAAGTACCCACCACTGCCTGGGGAGGTGGTGGGGAGTCCTGGTTCTTCCCTTCTCCCCAACCCTATCCCATCAAACCTTCCCTGATTGTTCCAATTGTTGCAGAAAAAATGTGTAGTTCCCATTGTCGCCACCAGGTCCATTACGTGGTGCTATTTCAGAGATCCATCCCTTTTCACCCCTTGGGGGTGGTTAACCAGGTTCAAAGGTATATTTTCTGCAGGGTAGTGAAGAGTTATCTGTGTAAAATTTGCTATACAAAATTTGTTACCGATCATTCAAGCAGTGTAAAATTGTAAAGAGAACATATCATGCAAACATTGACAGTTATATATACTGTATGTATAGGTTGTTTCAGTAACAATAACAAAAGTCATTGTTATTATCAAAGAAGTTAATCTATTAATGAGCTGATGTTATCTATCTATGGCATGGTCAGCCATGACAGCTGTGAATACGTCAGAAAATGTTTTACTTCTCGTTGTGGAGTTGCATGGCTTTTCTTTGATTTCTTTTTCACATCTCTGTCTTAAGGCCTTTTTTATGTAATGTGTTAGATTTTGTGATTTTTTTATTTTTATGATATTTTATTTAAATAAAATAAAATTTTTCCCTCACAAAGTAAAATAAGGAAAAGAAGTACAACATAAAATATGGATCAATGTAACTTAACATAACATATACCAGGTGTCCAAGAAATAATGTGAGGTGTTAGAAGCGCCATTGATAAGGTGCATTGATCTCAAACTTTGTATTTTAGGCTTATGGGTCATTGGAAGTGCAATCATGAGAAAAAAAGGTTCTATTTCACCTAGTCACCACCGGGGGGGGGGGGGGAATCTTATGGTTTTCATTGCTCGTTCGAATTCGGAATTGTGGAGCAAAACAGTTGGTCATAAAAGATGTTCAATGTGTCCTCCATCCTCAGAGATCATTTGCATTCAATGCATATCGTGCTCTATAACATGTCGGAGCAATTCAACATGCAGATGCCAACATTCATGTCTTATGGAGTTTTTCAAGTCTTGTAGCATTTGCGCTCTATTTCGATTGACCCTATACTTGAGATACCCCAGAGCCAAAAGTTATAAGGATTGATATCCCAGGGAATTGTGTTGGCCATGCATTAAGATAATGCTTGCTCATGTGATCATTTGTGATACACTCTGCAATCGCATTCCTAGCAACATGTGATGTGTGCGGTTAGCTCCATCTTCTATGAAGACAACTGTGTTTATGACCCCATGCTGCTGCAGGAATGGAAGCACTTGGTTTCGCAATAAAGATGCTTAGCAAACCCCGGTGAATCACACATCATAAATTTGTTATCATAATGGTCCTAGATCCCTTCTGATGCCTGTGATATGCCTGTATTCACATAATGCCCTGGTGGTACTCGAATGCAACTGATAATAAAGCTTCATGAGTAAAGCTCGGTACACATTGCTGTGCTCTTGTTGAAGACTAGTGCATGAGTCATTGTGTGCTAGCCTTTTCATGGAGAGCTCTATTTACATAGCTGACAGCAGTGCCCCATGCCCTTTAGTGGTGACTTGTGTGAACTAGAAAGTTTTTTCTCATGATTGCATTCTATGACCCATAAGCCTTCAATCCAAAGTTTGAGATCGATGCATCTAATATTTATCAACTTATGGCGCTTCAAACACCTCACTTTATTTCTTGGACAATTAGTATTTTACAATGAAGAGAAATTATAATGGGGATAGATGAAGACTGTAATGTGAGGAGTGTTAATATATTGTGAATCTGTTTTTTATAAAAAAGTATGGATAGTATGACTTCATTTTGTAGTTTTTAGGAATAATTTGATTTTTTGATGGGTCCTTTTCAGTAGAAACAATTCCTGCATGGCCACCATGTTCAACTACTTCCACAGCCCACGTGTTCACCATATCTGTCACCTATTGAACACGTCTGGTCCATGATTGCACAATGACTGGCACAGCACAGACCACCTGCTGCCACAGCAGATGAACTTTGGCACTGTGTTGAAACTGCATGGACTGATATACCTCAAATGTACATCCAATGTCTCTTCCTCTCTATGTCTGATCATGGAGCAGAAGTTATTGCCACCCATAGTGTGGCTACACGAGATACTGATTTCAGTATGTTCCACAAGTTGCACCAAGCTGTAATTGTAATCGTTTCACCCTTGTGCCATAAGTTATTTGGAGAAATATGGCTTTGATAGCTGTTGTCTTTCATAGTGTTGCACTTTTAACGGCCATCAGTGTAGTTCTAAATTTATATTAATAATTTAAAATTGCTGGAATTTGAGGAGTGACAAAAACAAATTTAACAGTTGATGAATTTTATTTATTTTCTTTAGTTTGAGTAAAATCAAAAGATTTTGTGTTTTTACTTTTTTTTTTTTCAGATGAAGAGACACCAGGTTGTCCTGAAAGTAAAGAAGCTGCTCAAGAGTGTTTGAGGAAATTGGACTTAGATACGATTCAAGTAAAAGATTTAACTCTTCAGCAAAAGTGCCAGTAAGGTCTTTATATTTATGTAATAACTACTACTAATACATTTAGAATTACAAAATAACAAATTTGGAATTGCATTTGAAAAGATACAAAAAGTACTTCGGGACTAGCTGTACCTTCATTATGCAGTATTACTAAAATTGAATCAAATATTATAACTGAAACATTAAAATATGTAAATTTATTAAAATTACTGCAGAAATCTACGTATTATCTTCTTATAATAGATAGTAAGTTACAAGATTAAATCATTATGCCTGTATTCTATTGTAAGGGTATAACAACACAAGAGTAAGGTTCTTGCAATCAAAATAAGTTAATGGGTACATTTAATATGTTAATATATAACCACCGAAAGAAAACAAAACCTGTAAATTTTTCTTTCCCCCTCCCCCCTCATAAAATGTATAATACACTCACTTCCAAAAGTTAAACACGGAGTGGTAAAATGCGAAAAAATGTACAAGTACTGCTCGGCCGTCCTAAGGTAAAAGGAAGCAACTAACAATTTGGAAACTGATTATTTGCTGCCTTTGACCATAGATGTAAGCATATTGTGAGTCAGTTGCTACCTTTGATCATCGAAATAGGGGCCATACTTAACAGCAGATCATTACCAAATTGCTTAGGAAGATGTGTAGATACTTCCTTACGTAGAAAATGCAGAAAACGAAAAATCAGAAAATTTGCAGTTACTTCCTTTTACCTTAGGACGGCCGTGCTGTGATTGACATGAAATGCTGCAAGTAAGTAGCTCTATGTTTATTCATGAAACAAAACAAAGAATTACATACAGAGATAAACAAATTATTGAATTTTCATAAATTATAAGATGACGTCATATTTGTGTCATTAACAAAATGATGTTTAAATTCAAAACAAACAATAAAAACGAGACATTAATAGGGTATGTGAGCACCCCGCACCTGCATACAAAGTTTACAGTGTGTGATCATGCTTGTTACGAGGTGATCAACCACCGCAGAGTCCAGTAATCGCCATTCCTCCTGTAGGGCAATTTCTAAAGCTCTGAGAGTGGCTGGAGATGGGAAACGTCGACATACAGCACGGCCGAGGGCATCCCAAAGATTTTCAATTGGATTAAGGTCCGGCGAGTAAGCCAGCCACTCCATACGCACAATCCCCTCACTCTCCAGAAAGTCGTCAACGATGGAAGCTCTATGGGGACACTTATTATCGTCCATTAAAACGAAAGAAGGACCAACTGCTGCAGCGTACAGTTTCACAATGGGGTTTAGAACTTCATCTCGATACTGTACAGCCATCACAGAACCTCGCCTGTAGATGTGCAGGTCTGCGTGATATCCCAATGAAATCCCTGCCCAGACCATGATGCTTCCACCGCGGAAAGCGTGATGTTCGGTGATGTTCTGGGGCCGATTGCGTGTGCCTTGTTCCCTCCAGACCCTTACACGCTTATCATCGGGTTGCAGGGCAAATCTGGACTCATCTGTGAACATAACGTTACCCCAATCAGATATAGTCCAATTCACGTGCTGCCGGCACCACTGTAATAGTAACCCTCTGGATTGGACGGATAAAGGAACACAAACTCGTGGTACCCGGGCGTACAGACCATTCATGTGTAGCCTTCGACGAACAGTAGTGGCAGATATTGTCTTACCAATGATAGATGTCACACGTGTAGAGGTCGATCTTCGATTCCGCTTGGCTACAACAGCAATATATCGATCTTCCGCGGGGATCGGAACCCTTGGACGACCGGTTACAGGTCTTCGGACAACTGTTTGGATGGTTTGGAATTGTTTCCATAATCGATAAATGACGGAATGATGAACGCCGAAGAAACGAGCAACATCTGTTGTAGACTATCCTGCTTCAATGCGTCCGACAACCCGCCAGCGCTCAGAATCTTCCATTCGTCTTCTGGAAGCCATAGAAACACGTCTAGCTTGAAAACAAATCGTACGAATGTTCTAAACACCTTTCATCAGCACTTACATGCAACTCCTGTAATCCTTCACAATGACGGCTTCTTATCGGCTGCCTGTTTTGCATATTTCTCGACGCGAAACCGTGATTGGCTGTTACCTATATAATTTGCATACTTCCTTCTATCTTTGCAGCAAATTTCAGCTTCTTTAATTTAGATCTCTTACGGAAATTAACATTTTTCCTCTCTGTGCTTAACTTTTGGAAGTGAGTGTTAAAAATAGTGCTGAAGATAATGTGTAACATAACGAAATAATGGAATTATTTTTGATTAAAATAACTGAAAATATTAATTCAATTTTTCAAATAGTCTTAATGAAAACGAATAAAATTAATTCTTTTTTTATATAAGATGATATATTGTTTTTATTTTAGTTGAATGCAGCAGCGTTTCAAGAAAAAGTAGTTTAACCTTTCTCTCTCCTGTATTTTTATTACCTTTCTTGAAAATTAACTGATGGTATTTCTCCCTTTTCTGAGAATTGGTAGTGATGGTAGCGAGTTGGGCAGGGTACTGGTTTGATGAAAAAAAAAAAAAAAAGATAAAAACACAATTTCAGTAAATGATTTAAGAATTGGCAGCATTAAAGTAATATTGTAATAATAACAATGGTTAAATATTAATTAATAATTAATTATTATAATTGTATGTTTTTAAAATTACTATTTCCCCTTTCCCAAATCTGACAGTGTTCTGACATAATCTGTGAATGAGCAAATTTAAAGTAGATATATAATCTCTAAATATTAAGCAACATCACCAACCCAAATAAATGTAAATTTATTATAAATGCAAATTTTCGAGGAGAATAAAATACGTATCCACTTTTTCAAGCCTACATAATGAACATAATTTATTATAAAATTTGCTTTTATAATAAATGTACTATATGTTATTACATTTATTTCTGTTGGTGATGTTGCTTAATATTAGAAATTATAGTACAGAAGAGATTAAGAAGAATCTCTAAACATGACTGAGGAATTTATTTATTTATTATTATTATTATGTAAAAGTTTCAAACCTTGGATTTCCCCAGCAAAGACAACATGGCGGGTGAAAGACCAAAGCACATATTGCCAAGTGTAAAGAAGTGAGCAAGAATGTGTCATTGTGTTTATAAATTTCCTAACTGGGTCATTCCACAGAAAACGTAACTTTTAAGAGACAAAAATGTTAAAAAAAAAATATTGACAAACAAATCTAAAATTTATTTTCTAAGCAGTATTATTGCTTCTATGAATTATAAAATGAATTGTTACATTGTTTCTTCCTTTTTCATGAAATAAGGAATAAAATAAAATTTTGATATGGACGAGGATACACAACTGTAACAGAGTATAAGATACAGTAATGAAATCTACCATATTTTAAAAGCATAACTCATAATTTAAGTAAAATTTCAATTTATTCTGAAACTGAGTGGTTAAACAGAACATTAACTTATCGCAAAATAGCAGAAAAGAAATTTACCGACAATAATAAACAAATATTCCAAAATCATAAATATTTTAAATTAATTATTGAGATAATGATAATAAACAATATAGTACATATACTAAATCAATTATTGAGACTCATAGTATTTAAATAAATGTTTTTGTACCCTCTGTTACGAAATTAATATCCTCCATTCAATGTTAATGTAACGGAGGATACATCTACGGAGGATACATTTCTGCAAAATTTCCCTAGTTTGTCATGCTTATTTTGAGGTTAGCTCGTGAACATCCTTTAAAATGTAATTGAATCGTATTTAAGAATAACTTCAACAAGTTCTATGTATTTTCTCAATGTTATTTATTTGTCTAAGATGAGAACGGAGGATACACAAAGATTAGAACCGTCTTGAGAATCCTGAAGAAACTGTTAGATAGAATATAGTTAAACCATACTATTTTACTCCAAACACAAGATAGAGCTAAAACAAAGTGGCGTCTTTTCCACCTTCATCCACTCTTTGTGAATACCATTGCCATCTAATGGGAATTTGTTAAAATATCTTCAGAACGGAGGATACAGGGAAAGTCTGTGACAAACTTTCAAACTTAAAAACATATGTTCAAGCTAACATTTTCTCATTTTTTTTTATGTCGAACTGAAGTTCACCTTTTAATGTAAGAAATACAATGTGACTCACTTATTCAATATTTCCTTAAATTCATGAAATAATTAACCACCCTTCTGACGAAGCACTTGTGACACGTAACGGAGGTATACATATCTTCACTGTTGTTTAAAAATTTAATAGAAATAAAATGAAAGAACAAAGAATACCAATGGTCATATCTTCCTTCGTTTGTATTGCTGTTTATAACCACTGAAAGAAGAACTTTGAATATTTCCTAAGTAAATAATTGCCTTGTACGTAAAAAAGTACGTTTTCTGTGGAATGACCCAACTATGTGTGTTGTGTTTAGTACCACAGCTTTCTGGAGTTGTGCATAAGTGTTTTTGTGAAGTCCTAGTGTGCTGAGACTTGGGTGCAATGTATGAGGCACCAGACCAGTGGCGGACAAGACAACATGGCGGGTGAAAGACCAAAGCACATATTGCAAGTGTAAAGAAGTGAGCAAGAATGTGTCGTTGTGTTCATAAATTCCCTAACTATGTGTGTTGTGTTGAGTACCACAGTTTTCTGGAGTTGTGCATAAGTGTTTATGTGAGATCCTAGTGTGCTGAGACTTGGGTGCAGTGTATGAGGCACCAGACCAGTGGCGGACAAGACGATGGGTACAACACGTACTCGGTCCTGCCTCCACTGCTTCTGGAGCTTGTGTGCTAGATCAGTGTATTTACTGATCTTGTCTGCGTGAGTTTTCTGCATGTTCTTGCTGATAGGCACTGCAATATCAATGAGATAGGTCTGTTTGTTGACCTTATCAACAAGTGTGATGTCTGGTCTGTTGTGATGTATGGTTTTGTCTGTGTAAATGGGGCGATCCCAGTACAGCTTATGTGAGGATGACTCTAATACGCTTTGGGTGGTATGTACTTGTAATACTGGACCAAGTTATCCAGGAGTTCCTGATGCAAATTGGTCCACTCCTCCTTCAGAACATGAATGAGTTCCTGCTTGGTTTCAGAAGGGGGTTTTGTGCAGCAATTTATCTCCCCAATACATCCCAGATGTGATCGATCCCATCACGTCTGGAGAGCATGCTGGCCAGTTGATGCGATGAATTTTCTCAGTCTCCAAAAGTATCTGCACTTCTTTCTAATGATGAGGGATGCATTGTCATCCATGAATAGAAAGTCTTCACCTAGAACACTACAGAACAATTGGACATGACGTAGAAGAACTTTGTTACAATATCATTTGCCAGTCTTAGTCCCATTTTCCAGTTCCTGTAACTCTGTACGTCCAGCAGTCATGACCCCACCACCACTGTATCTTTCCCTTTCTTATACATTGTCATGATGTTATGCAGTACCACTTTCACACCTTATTAGCTGATATCAATAATCTGAGGAAAAACTAAAACAACTCTCATCTGTGAAGAGTACAGTGGCCCACTGAGGACTTGTCGAATTTTGATGGAATAGACACCACTGTAAACGTGTGCTACAGTGAGCTCTGGATAGAGGAATGCAGATTACAAGCCTTCAGGCTTGTAGCCTAACATTAGCTCAGATGTCTCACCACAGTTTGTCGGGATATCTCCATTCCTGCGGAGACGACTTGAAAGCTGACCAGCCGTGGTGCAGCGATTATGTTTTGCTGTTATAGCTAAAAATCTGTCTATGTGCATCATCATAGCGCGAGGGCAATCTACTCGCAGGTATCTGGAACACATTCCATTTCTTTGAAATGTTATCCAGAGCCTGGATACAACACTATGGGTGATTCCAAACTCCCTGGCAACATGAGTTACTCAATGGCCTTCTTCCAGCTTTCCTAGAATTCTTCTCCGCTTGAAAATCATCGAGAAAATGGGTTTTGACATACCGAAAATTTCATCATTCCTTTCCTTCACATCAAACAGTACCTTCAAATACAATTTGCCTTTTAACCATTTCAGTGCTACCATGTGACCTCTGTGCGCATGATTCACAAATTTACATGTTTGCCATATTTATATTGTCCACAGTTATATAAATTGCCACAGCTGTTTCGTCTGATTTTGTGTTTGTAACCATTAGAACTAGTGGTTGTCTTTAGGTTTTGGACGCCTGTATTTATTCGATCCAGAACTCTTACTGAGCACATCTTGAATCTACTCGATATTTGTAGATCATTCTCACTTTCTGCGCATAGTGCAATACCATCAGAAACGGAAGAAAAATAACTATTTCTCCGCTGATCCTACTCCAGTCAAACATTCCTCATTCATACCTCTTACTGCAAACTCGATGTATGCATTAAAATACTGGGTGGCATTGCATACTTGTCTAATACCTTTCTTGACTTTTGCTTCTTCTTCATAGGGTGTGTGTATAAACAATAACCACAGTTGCGATTACTACCCTTCTTGCAACCATGCCGTCTATAAAGTCAACCAGTCCTTTCAGCCAACCAGCAACTGCATCCGTAAACTCTAACCCGATGCGCAGTCCTAGTAACTGCAGATGCCTGTTTATAATAAGGCTCAGACCTGGGCTAACCTATTCGTAGCAGCCGACAGCATTCCAATCACACGACACAATTGAAACATTTTACAGTACATTTCTATTTTACATTACAGAGTTGCTTATTACTTGACAATTTAATTGACAAAAATATTTTATTTCACTTCTTTATTTTTGCACTTCTTTTATTTTTTATATACACACACAAGGCGAACTAAAAAAAAAAATTACTGCCATTAATTTTCTTTTTTCTTTTTATTTAATTTGGCTGTATGGCATGAAAGAATAGTTATTTTATTTTTACTTCTTTGTCATTAATGAAGCAATTATACTGCCATTGAAACTAATTTTTTTAAGTTGCTCAAAAGTTAGTCATTTTATTTTTACTTCTTTGTTGTAGTTCAAGATGACTGGTGAACTTGATTCAATTTCCAACAACATATTCTCTTCACAATGTCAGCTATCTTGTAACCATGCTCTCTACAAAAGGAAGGGTTGGGTAGAACAGGCTCCTACATCAGCGTAACCAATCACGAGCCAACCATAACCGCAATTATTATTTTAAGATGCACCTATAGTCTCAGTCTTTCTGTTCAATCTTTGTACACTGTGTGAATGACCATCCTCTCTCTGTAATATTCTCCAATATCTTTTAAAATATGAAACAAATGAATGTGTCTTTGTCTTTCCTTATTTGTTTCCGAAGTGACAGGATAGTTTCTCTAGTTCCTTTATTTTTTCTTGAACCATATTGGTCTTCTTGCAAGAAAGCTTCTATCTTGTCTTTCATTTTTTCATTACAATTCTATATATTAAGTATGCTACATTCGATATTTTAATATTAATATTTTAAAATTGCTCAAAAATGTGTAGTGGTAAATTCTTTTTAGTAGGATTAAATGCAATAATGTTGTAGAACTATTACTGAACTCCAAATACTTTTTTTTCTCTACCTTTAATGCCATTACAACATTGCAACTCCTCGTCACACTCTCTCCACTTCTTTTTATCCACGTTAATATTTTAATGCCATTTCTTTTACTTTTTTAGAACATATAATTGTTCCTCAATGTTGACATGCCCCTCAGCACTATTACGCATGAAAACGGAATTTTATCCAACCTTTAATACTGATAAGTGTCTACAACTATCAGCAGAAAAGTCAATAGGTAATGGGTTTTTTTTTATTCAATTTTCAATAACAGTTGAATCACTCTTGTGTATAAATATATTTTTAAAATGATAATTGCTCCACAATATTTTTTTAAATCATTGTAGTTCTACGATAAACAGTTACCTAGAATGTAATATTATTCTTTTTCTCATTTCCTCTTTTTCTTTTTGTTTTTTAATTGTGATTGAAACTTAAGAAACTGCAAGATTTAATGGTGAATTGAAGGCGGTTCATTATATTTCAGAGGAACTGTCACCAAATTGCCTTAGGATTCAAGAAGAAATAACAGAATGTGCACAAGCAAAGAATCTTCTAAAAAAGGAAAATAGGCGCCAATTATTTTTTTACCAGAAATGCCAGTAAGTTTATCCTGACTTTTATTCTTACGAATGTGTAAGTTTCATTTTGTATGTTTGTGTGTGTGTGTGTGTGTTTTTTTTTTATTATTATTTTATATTTTATTTAGATTGTTCTTTTTCACTTCTGTATATTTATAAATTAAATTTTAATCATACAAAAAAAAAAAAAAATATTTTTTTTTTCTTATGGGTTTTTGTTAGACGTTGCACAGTTATTAAATAGTTCACTAATAGCAATATTTCCTAAAATTTACGTTTTTCTATTCAACGTAAAAATTGAAGATAGGAACATGTAAAAGGAAGTTAGTGATTTCACTTGTAAATACTTGGATCTGAATTAAGATTTAGAAGTTCTTTGTTTTTTTTTGTTTCATTGGCTTTGCATTGACGATTGACTTGTGCAGCCATTCCACTCTTAATAAAAGGCTTTTATTTTATACTATTAGCCACAATAAAGGATGTGCTAGATTAAGCCTGTATGTTTTTGCAACAGTAGTTGTCTATCATAAATTGGTCATAAATTCAAATTGCAATGATATTGCTGATTTGTACCCCTTGCTCTAGCTTGAAAACATTTTAGTCTTTAGAACTTTTGAATTTCTTTTTCTCCTCTCAGTTGTTGCAGTCCCTATTCAACACTAAATGACAAAAATCATTAATTTTCAGTTTTTTCATTATAATTTCTACCAATTAAATAGTAAAATATAATAGTGAATTTTAGTTGCTCTTATTAAGCTACAAAATCTAGGAACAAACTACAGAGTGTATACAAATGATTGGAGTGGTTTCATGTGGGTGTATTATTTAACATATCATCAAAAAAATTCTACAGAGACAGAGAAACTCTCCAAGTTTTTGTTCCATTTTAAAGATGCATGATATGTGCACTGCTAGTGACTCTGCACACATCAACTCTGTAAGTTCATCCCACACTCGATGTAGCATGTCCCTGTCATTTTCAGCAAAAGCATTGCAGATGCGAGTCCACACTTCTGGCAGATCAGCCGATAATGGTGGCACAAACACTATCTTTCACATTTCCCCATAAAAAAAAAAGTCCCATGGGGTTAAGTCGGGAACGTGGAGGCCATGGCAGCAGTGCGTGATCATCATTCCCGGTATGACCAATTCATCGATTTCGCAGTGTACAGTTCAAGAAGTCAAGAACATTATGATATAAATGTGCTGGAGCATCATCTTGTTGGAAGATGAAGTCAATTTTCCAGCTTATCCAGATAAATGGGTCCTGTTACTGACTTCTCAATGAAGAAAAAGGGACCATAAATTATAAATTTGGAGGCGGAAACATATGCCTGCTGGACAATTCAAACAAAACTTTGAGAGATGCTTATCTTATAATAACAAACTCGATCAGCAGAGCTCTAGATCACAGCTTTCACATCATTCTAGATGTGAAATCGTTAATTAGTCTAGTTTCTTGAATATAATAATCAATTTGCACCAAAGGGGCTTTTGCAGACTTACTATATCATCTTCATTTTCACACTGCATTTGTAAGTAATGAACATTTTGTTTGACTTGGAAAAAGCTTATGATGGTCTTTTGAAATTGTATTTGAAAATTCTTTACACTTATGGTTGGTATGCATATTATATTCATTCAAAACTTCCTTGATAGCTGCACTTTTCAGGTTCAACCTCGTTCTACAATATCAAGCTCTCTTTCTCAAGAACTGGGAAAGTCTCAAGACTGTGTTTTAATTTTCACATATTTTTCCTTTAAATAAATAAAAGTTTTTTGTTACTGCTATTGACAATTCTCTGTATATTAATGATTTACAGATTTCGTGACATTGTACTAACTTGTGTCTTAAGAAAACTATAGTTAAATCACTTGCATGACTGGACTACTTGCAATAACTTTATTTGCTAGCCATCATAATTTGTCAATGTTCATTTTACTTAATGTCAAAGCTTAAATCTTATACTAGCATTACTTTGTGTTATGAAGCATAAATTTCTTGGTCTTTACATTTAACAAGAAATTCAATTTTTAACATGACTTGCCGAACCTTAGGGAAAAAATGTATTTTAAAGTTGAGTTATCTGAAGCTGCTTTCTCGTATCGTTTAAGGCACTGATCATTTAATTTTATTTTACATTACCAAAGCTCTTATTGGATCAAAGTTTGTTATGGTTATATCATTTATGATTATACTCAGTTATCTGAAATATTTAAGTCCTTGATCCCATTCACTACCTTGCCCTGTAATTAAGTATTTAATCTTATACTGTTCCAGTTGAAAGATTATATGTAGAATAGGTTTATAGCATCTTGTGGCTGTTCACTATTTATTTTGAGCATCCTTTCCAACGAAGTTATATTTGCTCACAACAAGAATGTCTTTTTTGTTAGTTGCCCTTCTATCGAATCATCTTTCGTGCACTAAATGCAGATTTTTAACCCTTTGCGGTCTTAGGCAAATCCCAAAATGTCCACAGCCAGGACATCGTATTTTTAAGGGTGTTGTGGGGAGCGTAATAACAAACGTCTTTTTTTTTCAAAACTATAGATTTTTTTTATGATTTAATGTTAAAATATAGAAAATTACAATAGAATTCAGATATATAATAGTTAAATTATAAGAAAAGTTAATAATTTTTGAAATTTATCATTATGTGAAATCTCTTGAAGCATTCACCTGAACACATTGCAGAAAGAAATGTGCAGGTTTTACAATAATAATATGTTTCCTTCCTTCCTTCCTCCTTTTACTTTTCTATTACTGTACACTATACAGTCTTTGTGCTTTTTATTTTCAAAATCGTCATCTAAAACACTACAGCGCTTTCGTTTACACATGTTAGGAACGCTCGACGAAGGACCTGCCATTTTGGTTTCCTAACAGGCATTTCGACTGATTTTTCCACAAAATATTTTAGCAGATGCTCAATAGATGGCGCAAAACGTCAACAAAAGACACTAGAAATAGCATATGACTTCCATAGTGGTTTATTGTCGACAAAAGACAACGCCAGCATCCAAAAAGGACATTGTCGATTATATATCGACAATGGACCAGACTGGCATTTCCTCAATGTCGATTATATGTCAACATAAGACCGCAAAGGGTTAATGGACTCAGTTCAAATCAACAGCCATACTGACTGCTACAGTATGTTGTTTGCCATCTGTAAATTGGAAATACTCAAAAGTGAACTGTTTTCTCACTTTGGACAAACAATAAACAAACATGTTTATATGTTAAACTACTGTGGAATTCCAGTCTCTGGGAATTTTAAAATAATTGTTGGATATCAAGTCATCTTGAATTCTGGATCAATGAATTCTTTTACCAAATCTGTTGCAATTTGTCACCAAAGCCAATTTCAGTATCTTACAACTTTTAAAACATTATTCATTCTACTTGAAGATCTTTAAGAGTGGGACTTACTTCAAACAGGCTTCATTTTGTTAGTCCATTCAGACTTCTCATGATAGAATATGTTGTAATTGTAGAGATGTGTATTTGTAACATGTCTCGATACAGAATACATCAGACTTGCACACAAATTTGTTTTTCCCCATGAAGAGCCTCTTGGATTTAATAAAAATATGATGTACTGATACAATATCATTAAAGATTTAATATCTTAGTGTTATTCTTTCAGTCAGCAGTGGCTCGGAATCCAATTTCACCCGGTCAGCTTGATACCCCAGACACCCTTTACAAAAGAGCGAAGCAATGATCGATAGCCTGTTAACCGGGTATGATTACTGCTCTGTTTCAACATAACCATGATATATATATATATATATCCCATTTTATTCCCTCATTAATTACTTTTCTAACAGTGACAGTTCCATTCATATCATTTCAGTAGTTTCTTGATAATGAGCAAAACAATGATTTGTAGCCTGTTAACTGGTAGTCCTTTGCTTACATTAACAGGAATTAAGTTGTATGCTTTTATACTGTATTTTAATTCCTTCACTGCTGCCGGAATGAATGAGATATGAATTTCATCTTTTTTCAAACCTACTTGTTAAATTTAGTTACTGTTAGCACTCTTGCCCTGCCCCCCAGATCTGGCCCTGCTCATTATATTTTATTGCTCCCAACATCTTATCTGTTCTTTTTAACATTTTTTAAGTATAAAATTCCCATCCACATTTCATTATTTTTAAATAATATTGATCTTTTACCCATCTTGCATTTTAAAACTCATTTACTTCTGTGTCCTCTCACTTTTTTATATGACTTTTCAGAAAAAAAATTCTGCTAATTTTACATATTTTTCCTGCCTTTTCTTTTTTCTGTCTTTTACTTTGACTGTTTTATTATCCTTTTTTATTTTGTCTTATATTTTCTAGCAGCAAAAAAGTGGTTTTTCTGTAATTTTTTTTTAATATTCCTTTTAGTTTACAGTGTTGTTGTGTAGTATTTTATTCTCCTTAGCTGTTTTTTTACTTATTCATGTCATCCTTAACAGTATACATAATTTTTTAAATAAGATTTGGTTAGAACGCTTTATTTCCAGAGAACTGGCACAAAGCAATTACTGCCTTTGCTAAACCCAGGAAAAAAGCAGTGATCCTGACAGTTACTATCCCATTGCACTCGCAAGCTATTCTGTAAAACTTTGGAACTTAGGATGAACCTTGTCTGGTATCTGGAACATAGTAGTATCTTTTCATCTACAGTGTCTGAAAAGTCCAGCACCATAGGCCAAATGCTTTTCTATTGGTAGATCCCTGCACACATCAGGGGTTCGAGCGCATTATGGTGTGGTGTGACATCTGGAAGGATCGTATCATTGGCCAGTATTTTTTTCGAAGAAACCGTGGATGGTGAAAATTATCTGGCAGTGTCGGGAGATTGGCTGGTGCTGAAATTGGATGCCACTGGAGAGCATCATGCATTGTTCATGCAAGATACCACCCCACCTCACTACGCTAGGGCTGTGTGAGACTGGCTGGCACTTCATTTCTGGAACACTGGATTGGTTGCAGAGGACTGTTGAATGGGCCCCATTCTTGCTGGATTTGAATCCGATGGACTTTGCATTCTCGTGATATCTGAGGTCCCAGGTGTACAGCATGAATATTCGCAATATGGCCCATCTCTGCTCCCGGATTGAGGATAAATGCCATGCCATAGCCTCAAATAATGTTCCCCGTGTACTTAACAACCTGCAATTTCACCTACAGACTGTGGAACAGGATGGAGGAAATATTGAACAAATAATGTGATTTGGTCTATGGTGTGGGACTTTTCGAACATCCTTTACACAGTTTGGCTTTCATCATCATCATCGTTCCACCATTGATCATCTAATATATTTGGAGAATTCTATTCACACTGCTATTGTCAATAGGGAATATCTTCTTTCCATTTTCTTTGATTTAGATAACAATTGGTGAAACTGATTACAGTTCATAATAAATTGACTGTACTTCAAATAAAATAACTTATATATAGTTGTTAATAGAAAAGAAAATATTCTGTTCATTAGTTTGAATTTGAGAATGAAATAAGGCAATTTGTTAATTATAACTAATATTTTTTCATTGGGTCATTCTGGCTCAAATCACCCAAATTTGAGAAATCGTCCCAGGTGACCATCTCAGATTTGAGTGATTTTTTGTTTTTTTGTTGTTGTCAAGTAGAACGGATTGACTGAGGAAGAAATGTAAAATGTCACTTTTGTACTCTGCTTTACTCTGGAATCAAACAGAATTCAAAAGTTACATTTTTCATTTCTTCCTCAGTCAACCTATACTATTTGACAAAAAAAAATTCCTTGAGATTTTCAGCTGGAGGCATTGGGTGACATGGCACAGAATGACATCATTGCCTTTTTATTTTTCCAGTAATTTTGTTTAAAGGTCAATTTTTTTATAACCTGTTTTCTTGTTCTAACACTTTAATTCATTATCTACTGAATTGATTTCTTTGTTATCCTTATATATTATTTCTCAAAGGTGTTTTTGTGTCGGTTAGCCATATCTTCCTTAATACTTCATCAAAATCAATGATTGAGACATCATTTTGAAGATTACGTTCACCACTAATGACGAAAAATAAACAAAGTGTTGAAAATTAATGTTTTCTTTAAAGAAACTGTATTTTAAAAACCTTTTAATAAAAATGGAGAAGGTGCCATCTATTGACAATGTTTAACTAACATGTACGACAGCTGGAGTTGGAGTAGTATATTATTTCTCAAAGGTGGTTTTCTGTTGCGAATTATTCGCACGGGTCAACTAGTATATATATGTTAGAAAAGTTCTTGACTGTGCTAATGTGTGTCACAGAGTTACAATGAAGTTGTTCCATTTTGTTTTATTCAAAGATGGGATACATTGTCTAAAGCCCTGTATCCTTGTAAGTTACCTCTACGGCATTCTGCAAGGTGGCAGGAGGGCGTCTAGTAACACTATTGTGTCTTGAGTGGCAAATTATTGTTTGTTGACAATGGACGTGGAAGTGGAACAGAGAGTGATATCAAGTTTTGTGTTAAACTGAGAAAAAGCCATTGAAGCTTGAAGCTTTTACAACAGGCCCACGAAGACCAGGCTTTATCACTGTTCTATTCTCTAATGTAAGAGAAAATCTCGTACTCTTCAAAATTGTCCATGTAATTGAGTAAGGCTTAGGCTTATCTTTAGATAGGCTTAGTTTAGTTTTGCAGAGAAAAATATCTTGAATGTGAGAAATAAAAAAAAAAAACGGCTGAACTTGAATAATAATAAAAATTATCTTCTTTATCCTCTCATTATTTACAAAGGTACAAAATTGACTTCCTGTCAATAAATCCATATCATTCCTTTAGAAAGTTCTAAGTCCTAATGAATTTGAGTATTTTATTTTCTACAGCGACAGTCCTGGAACTTTTCTAACATAAGTTGTATATAATTGCTAAATATTTTTTTTTTAAGTAGGAAAATTCCGTTTTTTTCTAAGTTTTATTTCTAAAAACTCAATTTTTCTAAATAGGTTTACATTTTGTTTTTTAATGAAAAAATTGAATCCTTAGGCCATAAATATCTTACTATTTTCTTGCATTAATAAATAAAATTCAAGAAACACACATTTTTGGTTTGAAAAAAAACGTATTAAAGAAGTTTTAAATATTTTTTCACACCAAAAATGTGTGTTTCTTGAATTTTATTTCAACTTGAATTTTATTAATTATTATTGACACACTTAAAATATCTGTCACATTGCATTAAATGAAATTCGTTATTTGTAACATATTGTTCTTTCATAATATTTTTAAATGAAAATTGTAATTAGAAAAATATAACATTTCTAAAATGTAAAGAAATAAGTGACACTTTGGAGATGTTCGGATGGATTTTCTCTCCAATGGCTTTGGAACTATTCTCTGACCTCTATTTTATTTCTTTTCTTTATAGTTAAGTTGTTCAAATAGGTGAAGCCTTTTAAATTTCTTTATTATAATTTAGCAAAATCTTTGCAGAATTTACTATTGTTCTGTGGTAGCTGAAAATGAATGTCCACAAGTGTTTGCTAAAATGGAGAAGAGCTATTTTGATGATTTTGATGTCAGTGAGTGTTTCTCTAAAAGTAAGTTTGGTTTTTTTTTAATTAAAAACTTAACTTTGAAAACTTAAAAACATTAATTAATAAGTAGTTTTTATCAAAACACAGAAATGCTGAAGTTCTTTGTATAAATATTATAAAGAATGGCATTCTTTAAGACTGTAATACTATTAAAATATACTCCCAGTGTGGGTGCCTGTACATGATGAAATGACCATCTATGCAGGTTAGTGTGTCTGATCTGCATGAACCTTACATTGCTATTCATGCAGATCTGTGTCCTAGAAAATTTAGTTGGTGGCAGTTAAGCAATTCGTGCTTGTTTTTTTTTATATCTTGTTTACACTAACAGTAAAGTGCTTCAGCCTCTACTTCTGGTAAAAGGGAAGTCTCTGTCTGTATTTCCTTCTAAAACCATGATTTCTACCTCTATTTACATTGGACAAGGTCAAGGTGATATGCAATGTAGCTGGCATTGGCCTGGATGTCTCCTTCTGTCCCTCTACTGTGAGCAGTCAGCTGGTCACCACTTGTTACTTTGATAGTAGGATTTGGCTAGGGTTAACCACTAAGTCTAAAAAGATATGGGTTTATCTTAATCTCTTGCTGTTTAGGTATAGTCTGTGCATCTCTGGTGTTGCCTTGAAAATATTTTGATCTTTTTTTTTGGTCTTTATGACATTTTTTTCTTGGGCTCCATGGGTGGGGGAGGAAAGCACATATTCTGATTTTTTTTTTTCACCCAAATTGGAAAGCAATTCCAACACTGTTGAAAGCTGTACTTCCTCCTAAAACCATTATTTCTACCCCTGTTTAATCTGGCAAAACGACTGTTCAAGACAACACGCTGATAGTATCATGCCATTCAGCTGATACTACTGAACCCGATTCAAATCCCAGTGTTGGCTTCTTTCTCTCTATAAGGTTTGTTTCTCTTTCTTTTAAAGACATTCTAATTTTATACCCTGTTTCTTTATTGCTTTTATGCAATTAAAAAGTCTCACACTAAAAGATGTATGCAAATCAAAGAACGAATAAATACCTATGAAGTGATACTGAAAATTTTCAGACTTACAAAATATTTCACAAGGAACATGTGCTTAAAACATAAATCAAAAAACAAACTCAACATTCTAATTTTCACATTTTCAAGACTGTTAATCTGAACCCCTTTATCAAGATCATTCCATTACGTAAAAAATATGACAGAAATCTTCTGAATTAACAATGACTCATAATGATTTACTTGAACACAAGAAAATATTATTATGCTTCAATAAAGTTGAATATAGAAATTTGGTAATAGATAATAAAAATAACAATAATATATATCAAAAATATTAAGCTGCATTAATATAACAGTTTAACAAATTTGATGATAATATGTACATCATAAGCAAGCTGCATTTCTACATACAACATAAGAAACAAGAGATTTGTTTCTTATTTTTGAAATGATGATGCTTTAGGAGTACATATACTAATTTCATCTGTTGCTAATCTAACACAGTATAACAGTTTCTTTGCCTCTATTTTTGTTTAAGCATTTTTGTTGTTGTTAATACATAATGCTGCTTTAATTTTCCTCTTAATACAGTAAAACCTCATTAAGTCGTCACTCTGTTTAAGTCGTCGTTTTCCTTTGGTCCCGACAAGGTCTCATACACAATAGTGTAAAATAACCCTCCTTTACCCATCACCAAATATAATTCTACTCCGGATAACTCCTCACCCTCAAAAATGGCCAAAAGTATCTTTCTTCATTTTGCATGCCATCGTGTTGTTTTTTCAGCCCCGCCCCTTCACTTTAAGAAAGCCAAGCCTTTATGGGGAATTTTCTACCATGCCTATCACTTCATTCCTTTCCTACC
Organism: Thereuonema tuberculata; assembly: GCA_023159025.1. Lineage (NCBI taxonomy): Eukaryota > Metazoa > Arthropoda > Chilopoda > Scutigeromorpha > Scutigeridae > Thereuonema > Thereuonema tuberculata. The sequence continues at coordinate 34,136,402 of JAFIDM010010028.1, read as the reverse complement.
CCTTCGAAGGATTTGAGTTCTTCGAATCTCGCTGCTAATCATTCAAAGCACACTTCTCGCTGTGACTCTGTCGAGTGTAGATGTTTTTCTTGATGACTCCTGAGTGTAACTTCATTTCATAGCGAGTAATCCCATAGCCTTCATAATGTACCATAAATAGGTACAGTATTATGAAGGCTATGGTAAGCCCCGCTATAAGGGCTATTTTTTCTCTTGCAGTTTCGTGGTTCGATTGCATTTTTAACATGCCAGGGAAACAAAAACTTACCTCGTTATCTTTTAAAAAAAAAAAAGACTTAATTGCCGTTTTTGAAAAATCAAATGTTTCGAAAAACAGCTTTTGCCAAAGAATACCATATTCCCAGGACTACATTAAACGATATTCTTTCATCGAAACAAGTAATTGAAGAAGCTGACTGCAAAGACAAAAGAAAGAGAAGGAGGATATCGAAGTTTGACGAGATCGAGGAGGTTTTAGTTCAATGGCTAAAACATGCCCGATTGCAAAATATGCCGATTTCTGCCCGTGATTCTCAAAGAAAAAGTCATGGAAATTGCTAAGGAGTTGAACATTGAAGATTTTGGCGGCAGCAATTGTTGACTGGAACGTTTCAAGACAGACATTGCCTTTCTTTTAAAACGATTAAAATGTGGTAACTATAAAAAGTGTGTGTATTTTTTTTTTTTAATTTTCCACTCATTCATTTGCATGTACTGATTTCTGAAAATCTTGTTTTTCTCACCGAATCCTACAGCAATTCATGAAAATACTGTATTTTAGTGTTGTTTTTTTTTCTTTGTTTTTTTTTTTCAAAATTCCCACTCCGCCTAAGTTGTCACTCTGCTTAAGTCGTCAAAAATGTTTGGTCCCTTGAGTGACGACTTAACGAAGTTTTACTGTATTGTTATTTTCATACCCTTACTATTTTCACATTATCAGTAGGATAATGCATGTCTTTTAAATACTGTTCAGGCCAATTCTGATTTATCTTTATTAGATTATTATGAATCATTGTTAATCCATAAGATTTCTGTCATATTTTTCATGTAATAGAAAGAGTTTGATAAAGGGAACAGGATAATAGATCCCGAACTTTATTTGGTTTTACCTTCACAATTAAACTTACGAAAAACTTTTTTCTGATGATCTGCTGCTAAGAATACTGTTTTCTTGAACAGGTGAAAAAGTTCTGAAAATGCCAATACTTTACAAAAGTTCAATGTCAGCTATGAGAAACAACATTTTGATGTCATTTCTAAATCTGACCTAGGTGGTGTTAATGATGAGAAACTAATTTAGTGCTTTTTATTATAGGATGTTACTGCAGTAAAGCATATTTACATCACCATGTGAAACATCCATCCATTCACAGCCAAGACATATTAACACAAATTCCAAATCCCTTGAAATGTTTCAATTGTGATACAGCTACAGATCATTGTTGTGGCACAGTCACATGCCAGAATGTGGAGAAGTTACAACATGATGTAGATCCCTATAAATTGCCTGTGAAATGATTGCTTTGCTGAATATCCAGCCTACTCTCGATCTTGTCCTTGCTGGAAGGAAGTTTAAATTATTCAAGTTATTATATATATATATATTATCCTGAAGCCTACAAGCAAATTCTACAAAGACTTTATCTGTCAAGATAATCTCACCTATAGAATGTCAGATTGAATTAACAAATCCATCATTTCAATCTCTTTGCTGTGTTACCTATCTTGCCAGTTCTCTACCAAAGTTTTAATCAATATGACAAATTGCTGTCTTTCCCTTGCCTTCAAGTTCAGATGTTTTACTAACTGTAACCAACTTTTCACAAAGAAAATCTTCAGCATCTCCTCCGAAGCATTTATGTAATCTTGGTCAACTTCTCATGCTTGGCACAACCACTTTCACCCAAGCATGTTTTTGAAGATTAAGTAACGGATATCACAACAGCTTCTAGCTCTGGACCATTATCGATAGTTCCACATTGATTTCAGTTATTTTAATTTTTATGTAATGATTGACCTAGATATATTGCAATTATTTAGGACTATGCTCCAATCTCAGTGCTATCAAAGCCCCAATGCAGAAGTATATGCCAGTCAGTCCAGGAAATTTATACATTGACACGAATTGATACATTTCCCTTTTGTGGTTGTACTATGTTGAGCAAAGCAGCTCTTGATAGAGGAGGAGGTGTTTGTAGATTCCTTCAACAAAACATTCCAACCTTTCCAGTTCATTATTCCACTGGAGACTGTAGCTCTTATTAGTAGAACGACCACTCTGTAGCTTTATCTTCTTCACAGAAAACCATTTCTCCTAATGAGTCGGAAAACCTCATTGATCACTACCATTGTCTTTTCAAATACTTGGTGACTTTACTACTCTCTTTTCTTTTTTAGGTTGCTCGTCAGTTAAAAACAGAGGTGTCGTTATTGAAGACTCACTAATAAAATACACAACTCACACATATAAAGACTCGTTATTTTAAAATAATCTCAGGATCAACCATGTAATTTTTTTTTCAACAATTGATTTGGCACTTTGTTTTGCTATGCCTTTCCATTATTTTTTTATGGGAAGCTATAAGCAATTCTGAAGGCAATGACCCTTTCCCGTCATTCTTCACAAACTTTCTCAATCTTTAGTGTTTACTTCTGGGTCCCCTCACCATAACATAGGAGATTGGTTTAATTTCATTGAACTTCAGGCAATTTATCATTCTGGTGACATGAACAACATTGTGTATATTGTAATTGTTCTTCCTTTAGCTCAGTACAGAAAGCACAGAATTGAGCTTGGAATATCTCCCAGATCATTATCATACTATTACCAGTTTTATGCCTTTAAAAAAGATCCCGAGATTAAGCATGACAGATTTGGTGGACTAAACAGAAAGATTCCTGACTTTCTTCCAAGACTCTCTTGGATAGAATAAAAAAAAAAATGCATAGCCACCATTCATCTCAAGGCTTAACAATTCTGAAGCATAACAATATTCAAACAATCAATATTAGTGATTAAGTTAAGGCATTTGGTACAACTTTTGCTCAGAGCTTCAACTCCTCTAATTTAACAATATTTTTTTCAAATTGCCAAATTACAAGCCAAGGATTCACTTCTTTCAACTGAGAGACATACAATATACCTTTTCCCTTTAAGCAATTATTGTTTTCCTTGCATAAACACCAAAAATAAATATTGCCTGTGGTCCCGATGGAATACATTATTAAGTACAGCTCACATTTCCTCAACAGTTTTCCAATCTGCACTGAGACCACTTATCCTATTATTAAAAATTAAGGAATCATTATATTGATGTGTCGTCAAAATGATAGAGACTAACGTCAAAGGTTCAGCATAATGTACACACACCTATTTACAATTTTATTTACAGTTTATATACAAGAATATACAGGTCAATCTGTAATATTGATGTGTGGTCAAAATGAGAGAGACAGAGTCAAAGGTTCAGCATAA
>JAFIDM010010028.1:34118956-34132495 GCA_023159025.1 Thereuonema tuberculata | reverse complement strand
CTCAAATCCAGGTTAATATTATACAGATTGGATTCTCAAATCCAGGTCGCTCTCGGAGCTTCCTCTTCAGTCCGTCAGTAGAGCCAATCTCGGATTCTCAAACCTCCCGGCTTGGCCAATCACAGCACGGCATAACTGGCCAATCCGGGATGGCCTTCGACGCTGGCAATCGGGGTCTCTCTTGGAGGTCTCTGCCAGGTCCGTCGATATTACGTCATAGCTTCTCGTTGCGTCCTCGTTGACATTGCATCAATATCTTGGAGTAGCTTTCCTTGCTGAGAATCATTGTAAAGTTGCTTATCTACTTAATGAAGTTTCTGTTTTCACTGCAGGCTTGTATGGCATCATTCTGATTGCATTACAGTTTGCAATGCATGCAGGTCTCTAAGATATTCTTATTTATAGCAATTCTGAGAGATCCTGTTAAGATCCTTACGTAAGCACACCCAAGTAGCCCAACCTATTTTACTGCCAATGCTGGATTTATTAAATTGCTTGAGACATGATCCTGCTATTTTGTGCTGGATACTAGGGAATTTCAGGAATAAAGTTGTAGTTTCTTTGGTTCTTCTGTCTTCTTTTCACTGAAGCCAGTTCCATTACTGCAGGCAACTTTTGTATCACTATTCGTTCTTGACAGAAGACATTCTGGCAACAAGAGGAAATAAACGTGTATCCAACTCACTTGATTGGGTTAATCCTTTTAAATTACTGTATATCCTAAAAGTAGAAAGTGTTTTCATTGAATAGACAATGCTCTTTTGACTTTTTTCATATTTGGTACATCAGGCTAACTTCTAAATATCTACCTTTTCAAGATTACATTCAATGCTACTTCAATCATTTGTCATCTTTTAGTTGAATGATTATCATTAATCGTATTGTCATCAATGTTTTTATTCCTTTTCTAAATTCAACATTCCCTTTCATTTTTTCTTACTTTTAATGATAATGATCTTTCACCATCTTGTCTGTTTTAATATTCATTCATATATATGACTTTGCCATCTTTTTCAGATCCTTTTTCTGATAATTTTTAGTACCTGTAAATCATTATCTTTCTATAATATCTTTTCGCTGTTGTGCTTTTAGCCTTATTATCTATATTATTTATTTTCCTTTTTATAGCAATTCTTTATTTTTTTTCTTTTCTTTTCTGTGACTGTATATTTTGTGAATAATCTTAATTGCTATATCTTATATTACTTTATTTCATATTTTTAATTATGCCTTCTTATACCTTTATTTTTTGTTTTATTCCTTTACATTTAATTATTTTATCTTTCTTGTTGCAGCGTAACCACTGCTGCTTTGTGCCATAAAACCTAACTAACCAACCATTGAAATATAAATATTTTTGTGTGTATGTATTTACATGTAAATCTTTGCTAAATACAGAATGCTTCACTTTTGTGTAAGAAGATTTCATATTTGTAATATTGCATTCTTATATTTCAACAAAAATAAAATAATTTTAAATTGCTATTAGAAAATAAAGAATGCAAAAATGTTCCAAGCATAATTTTAACCAATATATTTAGTAATATTATACTTAAAACAATACATTTTCCATATCCATCAATTGGAAACAAAAGTAGTTTTCATATGTCTTTATCAGGCCGCTGTTGGAAAACCCAGTATGCAGTAAATTTCAGTAATTGTGAAATGCATGGAAACTATGCCACAGTGCAGCTACAGAATATTGATATGTTGTCAAATTCTACACATCATTGCATGAAATCAGTGTATGATTTAAATATGTAGTTGGGTGATTGTTAAACTTAAATAATCACTTAGAATAGCTTAATAAAAGGATGTAATAAAAGTTTAAACTGAATGCAAGAAATAAAGCTCCGAAATTCCATGATCAACAATATTAAATTGAAGTTAGGTGGTCAGTCCAAATATGTCTGTTTGTGAAGTCTATTCTTTAGAGAGAATAGATAAATAAAAATTCCCTTTGTCAGTTAGTTCTAAATTTTTAAAATTATTTTTTATTGTATGTCAAGAATATGTTTTAACTGTTAAAATTTGTTAAAGCTCAATTTTTTTATCTTTTTAGATCGTGAAATTGATCCTAAATGCAGAGACGAAATGCTTAGTTTTCACAGCTGCTTAGAAGATTATTATCCTGTGTATGATTTTTCTGGAGGACATTGCACGTAAGGATAATTTTTTTATTTAAATCTAATAAATAAGATTTTACTTGAAACTTACCACTAGAAGTTTATCTTCCACTGATAAATGATTTTGAGTTACTTTAATCATATTTATGGGCATACTAGTACCAAACAATAGCCCTTGGTAGCTAGCTTTTTATATTGATATAATAATATATGAACATCACATAAATATTTAAGTAAACACATTATAGGATGAATATTATTTTATTTTTTTTTATGAAAAATGAACAAGCTGAAATCTTTTCATTGATTAGCTCTTTTTTAGGTTTTTGTTTTGCATAAAGTGTTTTTGTAAACGTTTCTTTATGTAAAGTTAATCATAAAAATAGAGATAAATTTTTAATGCTTTTCAACTCTAACTTAGCTAAATATTTTATTAATTTGGCTTTATTTTTATTTCTTTTATAATTCTTAAACCCAAATTTATTAGTACGGTAGTTTAAATATCAAAATTTTTACAAGTGATAGAAACATTTTTATATTGTCCTTCCTCCATGTAACTGGGAAGTATAGTAATTATTATATTTTCAAAAATGTTTTTATTACTTTATTACGTACATTTTCATTTCTAAAAACTGTAAGTAAAATAATGAAATAAAATCCCATGTTAAATCTACATCATGAATTTATGTGAATCCATAATATGAGATGAACTTGATTAAAAAAAACCAAAAAAGTTGGCATTTTACATTTACAAACGCAGACATATAATTTTAAGTTTAATGAATTCTATGTAGACAGTGACATTATACAGCAGATGAAAAAGAAATATGGATATAGAAAAGTTTTAATTATAAACTCCAAATAAGTATTTCAAAGAAAAAAAAGGAACATTTTGTATTAAGGAAACAAATCAAAATATGTCTTTAATAAGCACATATTTTGTTTCATTAAAAATTACTTACTTTATATCATCAGTGAAATACTCGTGATATATAGTTAAACAGGATGATTATTTATTTCCATAGCTGGTTCAGAGCTAAAGAAGAAATTTATGTGTCTTTAATAATTTCATAAGTACCGTTAACATGATTTTAATGGAAGCTTCTGTGTGCAATATGATGGAATAGTTTATACATTAATAAATTAAATTTATTTGAAATAAATGAACATAAATATATATGCAAAGTTAGGTTCCATGTAAAATTTAAAATCTTCAGATTGAAAAGTGATAGATAATTTGTCACTTTCAGAAATTTCCCAGAAAATTGCAAAAGAAAAGCCATTTCTGTAGCCTTTGGTCTTAAAACCAATTACCAATTGCTAAAGCAGACAAAAGTGATCAGTGCTTCCAAAGCAGGCAGTGTGCCCACCAGAGCCGTTTCTAGGTGTTCTGCCACCTTAGGCAAGAACTGAAAAATGCCGCCCCCTCCCTTTCAAATGCCGCCCCCATCAACATAATCTTCAATTCAACAACCAAAAAAAAAAAAAACGACAATCCTATTTTAACAACCAAAAAAAATAAAACGGAATCCGTCCTTCGGCCGCCCTAAGCAGTCGCCTAGTCTTGCCTAATGGTAGAAACGGCCCTGGTGCACACTGATAACATCTGAATGTGATATCCAGAATCGCCACAGAGACCGCTCACAATAAGAAACTTAGCTCTGCTCATTGAGCTGCATTTTCAGAATTGGGCCCAATATATGTAGGCTGAACAGGAAAAAGTTTACAAAGCTTATGTATGAAAAGCAAACGCTTATTGGAAGAAAATGAGATGGAGCCCTTAAAGTGGCACAGATACACTATTTTTCTACAAAATCACCTTGACGATTGAGGCATTTTTCACAATGTTTGATCCGTTTGTCCATCCCAGCCTCATAAAAGTCAGGACCCTGCTGTTGTAGCCACTTTTTTGCATCATGCTAGACTTCTTCATTGCAGGTGAATCATCCACCTGACATTTGCTTTTTTTAAGGCAGGGAACAGATTAAAATCACTGGGAGCCAAATTTGTACTGTAAGGCAGGTGTCCCAAAATTTCCCAGTGGAAACCATGCAGCAAGTTCTGTGTGTTCTGTGCAACATGTGGTCTGGCATTGTCATGAAGGAGAAGAATACTGTCTTTCAGAAGAAACCAGGACATTTTGTCCTAATGTTATTGCACAAGGTTTGAATAGGAGATGAGTTATCCAAGCGGATCTCCATTTTGAAATGACAGTGCTCACCTCCAGTGAAACATGAGAAAAATATCTTGCAGCACCGAGTAGTACAGCTCTCTTGGTGATGTTTCAGCAACGACCGGCATTATGGTATACTCATATATTGAATTTCTAGCAGTTGTAAAATGTTTTCTGATCAAACCTTGTATATCATTCCATATTTACATCGCCTTATTTGAATTGATGCAAATACGTAGATTGCCTTGATATATTTTTGAACATGACTTTTTTACTTCTGAGTGTGCTTATTTGAAATGACAAATGCAGACCATCCTGATATCATTTTTGTCATCTTCGTATTTTTGACTGGCTATAACAGTTATACAAGGTTCTAAAAAGTCCAAGAAAAACACACTAAATTTAAATTATAAAGAAAGTGGCATCATGTGACTAGTTTCAGGTACTTGAGAATGGACACCTTGTGGTGTCCATTCTCAAAAGTTACTAGAGAACAAGGAAAGATTTACCTGCTTAAAAGGTGAAAGCAATCAATGAAAACCATCGATAAGGTAGAGTCAATTGTGCAAAAAGGTAATGAGTAAAAGGGCCAAGTCCAACCAAAATGTAAATAAAAACTTGGGTGGTAAAAAACAAGAAAAGCCACTTACATGGCAGAGTCAATAGCGTCCAAAGTAAAGATATAGATTTCTAGCCCCCCAAAAGGTCAAGTCCAAAGGAAGAAAACATAATAATCCAATAATTGGGTGAATTAATTATGCAACAATCCTTAGACTTCCATACAATCAACTGAGAGCTTGTTATATGGCTACTTCATTAATATTAAAAGCGATCTTTAAATTTATGCAGGTAGTAATTACTTTCCCTTCCAAAAACAAGAGGATTACTGAAATCTAAAATCTGTCTTGTTTCGTAAGCATGGGCTGCAGTACTATAGTTAACATTTCCATTTTATAACTGCATTCTTATGCTCCTTTAAGTGAATCCCCAAGGGGCGTTTGAATTCGCCTATGTAATTGCAGGGTCCTTTTATACATTTAATGCCGTAACTGCAATTATATTTTTAAGGATTGGCACATCTGATGACACTTATCAGATCACATATATCAAAAATGTATTTTTTATTCTATCTTAAAGAAGCCTAATTAAGAAATTTTTAAGAACTGTGAAACCATCCATAAGTGAAAAACAAAAGGAGGGAGGAGAAGTCTTTGGCTACAAGATCATTTTGATCAATCAGTCTTTAGTTATGCAATTGTTGTTTCCATTATAAATTATTTTAGCATAAATGATTATAATCATTTCCTATCTCTCTCACAACCACCCTTTATTCTATTCCTCTGTCTAAATTAAAATGAATTACTTTCTTGGTTGAGAATTAAAGTCATCAGCCGATGTTTCTAATTCTAATATGTGGAAATGTTTCTTTCTTCCCCTTCTCTGCTATCATGTGCCTTGCTAAGTGTGATATCCTTAGCCTAGTGGGAGGAATAAGTCTCCTACATTGTAGCTTACAATGTTCACACATGGCACAAATTAATACACATTAGTTTTTCCACTTTTACAAATATTAAATTGAAGCAAAGATTGGTTAAAATACTTTTTGCATCCAATTTACTAATGCTGCCATCTTCTCTACCTTCTTTCTTAGAATTCTTTTATAATATGTTATTTTATATCTTTTTCTATTAATTTTAGGAATTCATTTTACTTAAAACAGATACTTTACCATTTTCATTAATAAGTTTCATGGAAGAGTTGCAGTAAGTTGCAAATGTCAGAATGCAATGTAATAAAAAAAAAGATCATTAGGAAATTTAAATTAGAAGAATTTTCAAACTGAGAAAGCAACTTTCAAAGTTTTTTTTTTTTTTAACCTTCTATTAATTTGTTATTAACTATAATAAGCAATAATGTTGAAAGTTATTATTATATTAAAAACAAATGTAAAACAATAAAATTGTTTTGGTAATGATAATAATAGATATCCATGAGAGCTAGAAAAATGAATATTTAACAGTGTTTGGCCAAATAAAAAAAGCTATTAAATTCTTTATTCAATTCAAAACCTTTATTTTTATTAATTGCAGTTTAACATTTATAATCCTGACTTTTAATTGATTTTTTTTTTAATATTGTTCTTATCTAATGAAATGTACAATGGGTTTTGGGTTTTGATTATTTGGATTTTGGGTTAATTTTTTTCCATTAACTTGATCCACTCTGTCTTTTCACATTCCCCTGTTTAAAATGATTCAGAGTTATGCTTCTAATGATTTTTATGTTTGCTAAAAAAAAGCACTCTGTTTTTTCGTATCAGTGATAGCCCATTTTAAAAACCTAACATATTATTCTGTATTTTTCTGATAAGATGGAGTTAAGTTTTACATCTCCAAAAAATGGATGCAATTAGTCTGTAGTATATTTTGTAACCTGTTCTAGAAGACTTAAGATTGAAACAGATCACTAATTTCAGATTGATTGTAGCCTGTGCACCGTTCGTCAGCAAGAAATGCCGAAAAGAATTCTCAGTCTCAGAGAGAAAATATTTCAGAGATTACGATAATTGTCTAAAAACAGGTAAGGATAAAAATAAAATACACGAATTTCAAAATTAAGAAGTAGTAAGCTTATTATAGCTGATCACAATTCATTGTAACACAATCTTCCTTGATTTCCTTTCAAAAATTATAAACAGAATTAACATATAAATACATTTAGTGGTAGGATAGATTAAATTAGATTATAAATGAAATGTAGAATTGGTTTCGTATATCCCTAACATCACAGCCAATCGCCTATTATATTATGTACATTTCTTATCTATGTGAAGAGTTTTAGTGCCCTTAATAATGCTTAATAGCCCTTTCACTAGATTTTTCCCAATGGTTTGTCTTTGGAATTAGTTGAATTCAAATACAATCTGATGCCTAAGAGCTAAAGTTGGACAGCTGAAGATAATATAAGAGGCTGTTTCTTCTCTTCATTATTCCAAATTAAATTCTCTTTGAAAAGATCCATTGTGTGTAGATGTTTTCTGAGATGACAATGACCAGTAACTAACCCAGTCACCATTCGTATTTGTTGCCCGTGTTAACATACAAAATGTCATCTGTTAATTGTAGAGTTAATTATTGACTTGATCTACTCCGTTTTTAAATCCTGTTGTGTGGCTCCAATAAAACTGACATTTCATTTTGATCCATTCACTTCTCGTTCCACTCACAGTTAGCAATTCTAGTTACCAGTTCAAGTCCAATAATTGTTCTTTCTTTCATTGCCAGATTTACTCTTTTATTGCCACTCCCATAAGTTTAACTTTATTGCTTTTAGCCAGCACGATATATGAGCAATTCTGAACTAGCTTGAATCTTGAAATATCCAGAAGTGCTTTAATAGCAGCCTGGCGGCTTTCAGTTAGAATATGGATATATCAATCTAAATAACCCCTCCTTATGTTTTTCTGCCCAGGAACACTTTGGTGCATTGTCCTAGTGCTACATAAAAATAGTAACTGGAATTTATCCCATTGATAAATTACCATATTTCTGGTTCCATTACCTGAGCCACCAGTAAATCAGATGAGTTCTTTAGGTAAGTATTGTTTCTCTTTGCATTTCCACTTTTCCAAAACTGAATAGTGAATGATTTATCAAAAGAGAAAGTTTGAGACAGTATGCCATTGTCCTTATCTAAGAGTGTTCTGATAACTTTTATAATTCTGGAAAGCCCATATTAAAGGTTTTTCCCATTGCTGTTAGCTCTACTTCACGCTTCCCCTTTGATAAACAACTGAACTGGAGGTACAGTGGATAGATATCTAAAGCCAGGCAAACACCAATCTACTTTTATTATGAAGTTGCATTTGACTTGCTGTGTGTGTGATGAATTGGTCTAACCATAAAGAATGAAAATTGTATAATAGGAATGTTATGTTCCAGCATTTTGGTCAACCAATTAGGAGTGAAGTATTGAGACCTGTGACTGGTAACATCATTCTTTGGTTCAACCATACATCTTAATTCAACTGCACTGAAAACCACCATGTGGAAGTTATCCAAGAAGTAACTGAACTCAATCTTATCACTTTTGAATGCTAACTTTTCAATTAATTAATTTCTCAAAATTAATTTTACTTACTTTATTAAGATAAGTATGCATCCAATTTTTTTTAAATACTGGAATTATTGAATTATGAAAGGATGATACCATATGCACATCAGTCAATCTTTTTGACCTGAATTCAATTTGGAAGAATTCCTTTCTATCAGTCAGCTTGGCTCCCAACATTTTAATTCATGAAATCAAGTCTATAGTTATTATTATTGTTACTTTAGTGACAGCTAAAAATATGTAACTTCTAAAAATAGGAAAATTGAAGCAATGTTTTCTTTTTTTAATTTTTAATTTTAAAATTATTTGTTCCAGTCTTATGTAGCTCTAAATTTAAAGTATCTTATCAAAATTATGTATTTTTAAATAATAACGAAGGATATGCGTTGAATTAAAACAAAGCTCATACATCTGTTTAACTAACTTTACTAATATAAGTTTTTTAAGTTTTTAAGTTTTATGTTAGTAAAGTTAGTTAGGCCGCGCGGTTGGCGATGTCGCTAAGACACTGGCCTCTCACCTCTGAGTCCCGGGTTCGGTTCTCATGTGGGTTTCGTTGATGGTGGCGATCTGCGCTGGGCAGGTTTTCCCGGGGTTCTCCCGTTTCCCCTGCATTTCTCACACCATCCTTTCTCAGTCTTTCTCTCCGTGTGTCCTTCTTTCCGTGGGATAGTACAAAAGATCTTTCAGGTCGACGTGCTCGGCCGCACAGCCACCCACTGTCAGTTAATCTAATCTAATCTAGTAAAGTTAGTTAAACAGATGAGCTTTGTTTTAATTCAACGCATAATATGAGCAGTGCATGTAAAATTATTTCAGTCATAATAACTAAGGATATATATTTCTTAACAATAGGAAATGCAATTATTTGTCTTAAAATTTGTATTGTTATTTTTAAATATAAGTTTCTTTCTTTTTTTTTTAGATGATTTGGAGAAAGCTGAATGTTTGAAATACAAAATCAAATCTAACGTCTGTATAGCTGAGGAAATAAGTGATAAAACTGTAACCAATTTGTGGAACCTGCCCGTAGAGCAACAGTGCCAGTAAGCATTTGTTGCTTTTAATATTTTCACCCCCAATAAATGTGCTACAACATTTGTTTACTAAATTTTTTAAAGAAACTTCCTTTTGCTATTCCTATTTGATTTCATTTCTTTGACTTCTTGTTGAAAAAACAAATCATTAAATCATGTTGATTTGGATGATATCGTTTTTTTTGATTTAGGACTGTATGAAATAAATGTTCAACCAAAATTGAAAATTTATTCTCAAAAATTTATAAGCAAATTAAAGTTTAAAAAGAAACTTAAAAAATGTCAGGTATTAGAAAAGTTCTGTCATTTTGCTAGTAGCTAAAGTAATTTTGATGCTTGAAGAGAAAGGTAAAGAAAAAAAGTGCGCATAAATAATGGTTGGAATGGATGAACTTCCAGTAGTGTCAGAGATTACTTAATGTAAGTCTCTTTTTTGTTCACATTTCTTGATTATTTTTGTCAATGTACATTGAGTCTAATCTAATTTCAGTTTGTTTACTATCTCCTTAATTAATTAAATGCATAAAAGATAAACCTCTTTCTGTTAATGGCAGTGAATGTAATGCATTCAAAATATACATTTTAAATATAAATGAGATGATTAAATATGGTTAACAGTATTAATATATAAGTTAATAGAATCTATAATGATGAGTTTTAAAATTTCATGGTAAACTTTAATCGTAAGAGAATTTCGAATAACATTTATTTTTTGTTTTTTAATTTTCCTTTTTCATTTCCATTTGAATTGTTTTTTTAATAACCACTTGCTTTGTATGAAGTCATTTAGTTTGAACCCTTCCATTTAGCCCAAATTTCTGTTTTGATGATATCCCACTCATATCACTAGCATTAATAACTCTCATTACTGTGACATTCATTCAGTATCTCATTTCAACTTTTTCCATGTTTCTCTTTCTTGTCAGTTTGACATGTATTATCAACAGTTTCATTCTGACCCAAAGCTTTCATGCATTTCAAAGATCTCTTATACCAATCCCAGCTTTAGCATTTTGGCTAGTTCACATCTTACATGTTAGAGCTCGGTCTTCACATTTTCAAATATATCTAAGAAATATGAAAAAAAAAAAAATACTGAAAGTGCAGAGTGTTTCTCACCTCACCTTGAATTGTCATCAGTTTGAATATGGAATAGCTGTTTCGTTCTTGTTAAGACTTTCGTTCGTTGAGTCAGATTAACCCATTGATAACTAACTCAGGAGGAGTGAAAGGCTATGGATCTTGCTTCTGCATCTGCAAGTGGGACCTCCCTAAACAAACAACAATTGGAAAATCATTGCAATCACTGCACTATCAAAAACCTTGGTCAGCTAATGGCTAGACACAAAAGGCATTTAAATAAAGAATAAAAATAAGGAAATGATCTACTTAGTCTTCAGTAGGTGAGCTTAACATGCAAAAATGAAACATTAAAAAGTAAATACTGAAAATGCTTTCCACCACACCTTCAGTTGTCATCACTTGCAATAACATAAGTGTTTTTTTTTGTTCCTAGCAGTTAGCCGACCATGGTTTTGATATTCCATTGACTGCAGTGATTTTTCAATTCTTGTTATTTTGTCTCATTCCCAAAAACTAGATGTATATAATTTCAAACCTCCTGAATTCGTCATTAATGGGTAAATCTGGCTGATAAAGTCTAACAAGAAGGAAATAGCTGTCCCAGATTCCTATCGATGACAACCCAAAGCATGCTGGAGAAGTTTGTCATTCTTAGTGCAGTAGATCCTTGATTTAATGGATTTCAGCTTTAACAAACCAAAAGTGTTATTTAAAATCTTCAGTACACAGAAGCTTGGTTATAACGTGATCTTTCAGAGCCAAGATCTCGAAGATCGCGATATAAACGAACTTTTATTACTTCGCGACGTCAAATGTCGTATATCGCACCCTATTATCGCCCACACGATTCCAAATCGATTTAAAATGGTCATTTCGCGATTACCTACATCATTCAGAGCTATGTGAGAGAATTTTATATTTATAAATACTAAATCATTACCTTTTCAACACTTTGATGGGTTATAGCCAAAATCGATTTGGCGCTGCCATATTGGCATCTTGTACAAACGACAAGTCACGTGGATCGAAACTAGGTATTAATATGCCTATTAGATTACATGGGCCTCTTTACTGGTTGTCATGGGCAGAAAAATAGATGTCGATATTCATTTTGGTTAAACGAAAAAGTCCGCGATTCTGGTATTTTTTTTAAAAATATATTGTATTTGACTCATTTTCATGACATTAGGGTGGATATATAGTCTCAATTACTGTAAATAATAAGGAAACAAGCATATTAATTTACACCTTTGATTTGATTTTAGGCGAAAAAAGGTAAATTTTGCAATTTTACAATTATACACCTTTTCCAAAATAGGAGGGGTCCAAGACCAAATCGCATTATATCCGAATATAAACCACCATGTTATAACCGAGCTTCAGTGAATTTTTAATATTAACAAAAAAAAGTCTCCCAATTAAGTGGCTTTTGTCCCAAGATAAAGATATCTAGGTAAAAAAATAAATTATAAAATAAGTTAAATTCAGAAATTTAATGTTTTCATGTATTCATAGCAGAGGGTAAAATGAATTTTAAAATAAAGTTTTCAGCTCAAATTAATGAATCAGCATTTTCTAATCAAGCTATGCGGAACTCTGCTGTAGGCTCTGAAGATTAGTTAGTCTACCAATGCAGTTTGTTTTATTCACTTGTTTACATTTTGATCATGTGTATCTTTTTACGTATGTAATTGTGACTTTAATTTAATTATAAATGCAGAATATTTGGCCTTATTTTGACCTCTAGGGATAAAAGAGTTAAACATAAACATGTTATCTTGAGTGTTGAACAAAAATTAGGGCTAATTGAGAAGCTTCAAAGTGGTGTGTCTACTGCCTGTGTGTGCTAGATTTATAAAGTCAAAAAGCAGACAGTTTCCGACATTAGCAAAATTTAAAAAAAAGCCAACAAACTTTATAAGTTTGCATTAAAATGCAGCATAGGTGTTTATTCTACTTCTATATTAGAAAGCATATAAAAGTGGTTAAATCCTAGAGGAGGCTGTGTACAAGTGATTTTTCAACATTTGAGTGGTATTATTGTTATGGGTATTAAACGAAAGTTAGCTGCTGAAAGGCTTGCTAAACATATAGGCCTAAAATTTTAGGAAATAATGGATTGCTGTGGTGTTTTGAAAGTCCCATGGCATTGTTAATAAAAGAGCCTGTGCTGAATCCTTGATGTTCTGATGTAGATCAAGTTGAGTCTTTCAAAAGAAATGCAAATGATCTCATTAAAAATGAAGGCCCAATTTATCTTAAGCTTATATTGCTGATGAGACGTTTGTTGTATCATAAAAATAGCCAGACTTACAAGCATGAAACAAGCACTCCTGGCTACAAGGTAAATAAGGAGAGAATTTCAGTTGTTTTTTTCTTTTTTTTTTTTTATGGAAATGCTGATGGTTTGCTTCAGTTTAAGCATATGGTAATTGGGAAGGCAAAAACACTCCATTCCTAGAAGGATTTAATGAATAAGCTACCAATAATATGTATTTTCACTTAAAAATGCCTGGTTTCCTTTGAAATTTTCTGTGACTGGTTCTATATTGTATTCAGCATTTGCCTCTTAAAGTTCATGTCTTAAGCTGTTCATAATTCCATAAAGTTGTAAATTATTATTTTTTGCAGTATATAAATTTACAAGAACTGGATATTTTTTTTTTTTGTAGATGTGGATAATCAAAACAATTTTGTAATTAATGTTCTGTATGATCAGAGGATGACCTTGAAAGAGCTAGTTCTAGATTTCAACTAAATAAAAACTAATTGCCCTAGTGTACATTTTTGCATTGTCTTTTTGAATTTGTTATATTTAATTGTGACTTCACAATCATTAAAGTGGATGATTCCTTTAATAAGTATTTGTAATTTTCATCTTCTTCCTTTTAGATTGATCAATTGCAGTTTAACTATGTTCCAGTATTGTGCAACAGAGTTGAAAGCTTTTCAAAAGGCTTTGGAGAAAATAGGGATTTTCAACTGTCCTGGAGTTCTTCTTCCTTTT
>JAFIDM010010028.1:34086895-34113956 GCA_023159025.1 Thereuonema tuberculata | reverse complement strand
TGGAGAAAATAGGGATTTTCAACTGTCCTGGAGTTCTTCTTCCTTTTATCACTACCACTGATGGACCCGAAACAACCCTTCCTATACCAGGTAAAAAAACTTGCCTAATTCATTTTTTCTTTAGATGAAGTGCAATTATGTGAAAGGACAAGTCAGTAAATGAGAGGAAATGTTTATTAAGTGATTAATAAGGCATACACCTTTTCTTTCTTTCTTTGTAAATGGCAATGAGAAAGTATAGTAACGATGCAAATAACATGCCATATAATTTTTTTTTCCCTAAAGTCTCAAATCATTTTATTTCCTTAAAACTGCTACGGTGGGACAAAGGCTAGCAAAAACAGTCACCTGCAACCATGGAACTTAAATGTTACTCTGTAGAGCCACACTATCAACTTTGGTATCTGAAGTATAATAAAGCCCACAATAAAACTGGCACATATAGGAGGAACTGCAATAACCATCCCCAAGCAAGTTCTGATAATGCCAAAGCAAAAATGAACCTCTCAAAATAGGAGTGTATGACACAATAGGTCTACAAATCAAAGAAAGCAAATGTCAACAATGGATGGATCAGAAAACAAATTTAATTCGGGTCGATGCCAGTTTACCTAGGCATGGCACTTTACCTACATGCAACAATTAAAAATTAAAACAATGAGATAGAAAAAAAAAAGGTCATATCATCTGTAGAATGAGCTGAGGAATCCTACCTATCGATTCTCCCCTCTCCTGTTGCGAATACAAACTCAACTTACAAATAAAACCTGATCCTCCCAAAATACATGACTCACAGTGTGATGCTGAAATATCAAATAAAATCCAGACAACAGACCACAAGCAAATGAAGCACAGATGAGCTTAAGGATGAGGAAAATATGGATTCCGTTGATTTTACCTACCATGTCAGAAGTTGCCGTGGTGAATGCTTGCTTGCAGCATACATTTTGAAACATCATAGCAGCCCAGTGCCACGTATAAGGGTTTGGGGTGGCATTGGGTTCAGTTTGCAATCTCACCTGTTACAAATTCAGGGACCCTCAACAGCAAAAGATACGATCACGAATGTTGTAAAAGCAGAGATGATACTCTTCCTTCGGAGTTGTCCCCACATTATAGTCCAGAAGGACAAATGCTCTTCCACTTGTTGTCCGGAATGTCGAAGACCTGCTCCATATTACTGCAGATCTTCTCTGGCCTCATGTTCACTTGATATGTCCCCCATCAAACATGTCTGGGACATGGTAGGTAAGAAACTGGCCCATCCGTCGTCTTCTCCATCTGCCACAAATGAACTCTGGACTCACTGCAGCCTGGCAGGCTACTCACCAGGACGATTTCAAAAACCTCTTTCATTCAATGCCATGCCATCCTGCTTGAAGTGACTTTACACGATACTGAAATTTTGAAGCGACAAAATCTTGAATAGCTCTGCAAATTTAATCAATTATCTATAGTAATCTATGACATAAATTTCATTTGAATAGCTGAGAGAGTTGAATACCAGAAAAACTGAGAGAGTTGCTTTCATTTCCAGTACATGCCACTACATCCCCTGCATTAAACAATATTTTCTGCAATTTAAGTACATATAAAGGTACATCTTTGCAATCCTTTGTTGTATAATTCGCAGTGATGATGGCAACATATTGCAATTTAAGTAACTTTGAAGAAGGTGTCATAGTTTGTGCCAGAGATTGGATCATTTCATCTCTGAAATCAACACAAAATTTGGATTTTCACATGCAATAATTTCAAAAGTGTACCACAACTACACAACATCAGGGAAGACATCCAGTGTACTACAACTCTACAGTCAACAAAAAAACCTGAACAATCTTGGACAGTGTCATCTGTCATGCATTGAGTAACATCTTTCAGTGGTTTAATAGACGCACATGTAAGCGGTGGGAGTGTTAGGTAAAGGAGAATTTACGCAGTGGAATGCTAAAAAACAGAGGACAAGAAACTATTCTCCTTCCTCTACATTTCATAAAGATTACAAATAAGAACTAAAAATAAAACATTTTCGTACAGAGTTAACAATTGAAAACTATCGTATTCACTAGCATAGTCATTAATAATGATAACAATTAACACATTAATAATAATGATGCTTCATAAATAACAATACTAACATTACTCGCATTGCTAACATTACTTGTATTATATCATTAATATCTAAAAAACTTATTTTTTCATAAATTCTTTAAATATCCAAATGATGCACTACTCATTTGAAGAAACTTAAACTTATCCTTATTAAAACAATTTTTGCTATTGATCAAACATGATTCGATCATGAATCTCTCCTTTTTTTCAGAAATTTCGCATTTAATTTTGACAATTGGATCTGGGTTGTGTCCTTCTTCCTCACAGTGATCTGCCCAGTCAGAAATTCTATTTTTTTTTATTATTAAAAGCTCTAATATGTTCAGCCAATCTCTCTATTAAAGTCCTTCCAGTACTTTCAAAATAGACACCCCCACAATCTCTGCAAGTCAAACTACAGTAAAACCTCGTTAAGTCGTCACTCAAGGGACCAAACATTTTTGATGACTTAAGCGGAGTGGGCATTTTTGAAAAAAAAACCCACTGAAATACAGTGTTTTCATGAATTCTTGTAGGATTAGGTGAGAAAAACAAGATTTTTAGAAATACATGCAAATAAATGAGTGGGAAAAAAAATTTATAGTTACCACATTTTAATCGTTTTAAAAGAAAGGCAATGTCTGTCTTTGAAACGTAACAGCCAACCATTGCTGCCGCCGAAATCTTCAATGTTCAACTCCTTAGCAATTTCCATGGCTTTTTTCTTTGAGAATCATGGCAGGAATCGGCACATTTTGCGATCTGGCATGTTTTAGCCATCGAACTAAAACCTCCTCGATCTCGTCAAACTTCGATTTCCTCATTCTCTTTCTCTTGTCTTTGCAGTCAGCTTCTTCAATTACTTGTTTCGATGAAAGAATAACGCTTTATGTAGTCCTGGGAATACGGTGTTCTTTGGCAAAAGCTGTTTTCGAAACATTTGATTTTTCAAAAAGTGCAATTAAATTTTTTTTTTTTCTTTAAAAGATAACGAGGTAAGTTTTCGTTTCCCTGGCATGTTAAAAACGTAATCGAACCACGAAATTGCAAGAGAAAAAATAGCCCTTATAGCGGGGTTTACTCGCTATGAAATGAAGTCACACTCAGGAAAAACGTCAACACTCGACAGAGTCGCAGCGAGAAGAGTGCTTTGAATGATTCTAAGCGAGATTCTAAGAACCCGAAGGGGTAGGAAAGGAATGAAGTGACAGGCATGGTCGAAAATTCCCCATAAAGGCTTGGCTTTCTTAAAGTGAAGGGGCAGGATTGAAAAGACAACACGATGGCATGCAAAATGGAGAAGAAAGATGCTTTTGGCCATTTTGAGGGTGACGAGTTATCCGGAGTAGAATTAAATTTGGTGACAGGTAAAGGAGGGTTATTTTACATTATTGTGTATGAGACCTTGTCGGGACCAAAGGAAAACGACGACTTAAATGGAGTGACGACTTATCCGGGTGACGACGTAACGAGGTTTTACTGTATATACAATCCCCATTTTATTCAACATGTTCTCATTAACTTTCTTCTTCTGTTAAAACAATTTATTACCTTTATAAAAACTGATCGAATACTGTTTACTTTACAAACATGTCTAACATTTTTGTTTACTTTAAATCCCAATGGTAGCTTTAAATTACAATTACTATTTCTCCTTGCTGATGTTTTAGTTTTATTCTTTCTTTAAAAAATTCCTTAATTATATTAATTATGAATGAATTTGGGTATTCAGATCCAATTGTCAAAATTAAATGTGAAATTTCTGAAGAAAAGGAGAGATTCATGCCCGAATCATGTTTTATCAATAGCAAAAAATTGTTTTAATAAGGATAAGTTTCTTCGAATGAGTAGTGCATCATTTGGATATGTTAAAGAATTTATGAAAAAAAATAAGTTTTTTAGCTATTAATGATGTAATACGAGTAATGTTAGTAATGCAAGTAATGTTAGTATTGTTATTTATGAAGCATCATTATTATTATGTGTTAATTGTTATCATTATTAATGACTACACTAGTGATTACGATACTTTTCAATTGTTAACTCCTATATGAAAATGTTTTATTTAGTTCTTATTTTCTAATCTTTATGAAATGTAGAGGAAGAAGAATAGTTTCTTGTCCTCTGTTACCATCTGATGAAGTTGCACGCAAAGTAGGACGAAATATTGTGGAATTATAGGAGTGTTATAATATTTATAGAATTTCAAGGAATAATCCTTATAAATCATAACTCATCTAAGATAATTACATCACTCAATTAAAAAATGGACATTTATTAATCTCATATGATGAGAATAGGCAAAAATGAAAAGAGTAGACCACTAGTAGAATAAATGTATGCAATTGTAAAAATCGAGTTAAAAGCATTGTCAAGGAACTCACTTGCTAAATAATAAACCAAAAAAACCCAAACAAATTTAGAGGTGTTTCGCTGCTCTTCTCTAACAAAGATCAGTTAACAATCATCTTAAAGAGATAATTCAAAATGCATTCTAATAATTAAATCTAATGTATTCTTGAAAGATAAATTCTTTTTCTTTCTTCTAAACAAAAATCATTTATTAACAATCATTGTAAGAAGATGATTCAAAATACATTCTACTAATTAAATTATTCACTTCACTTCAGTAGACTTTAAGCTAAGTCTACTGAATGGAAAAGTTGTTCTCTACTGTTTCTGGCCGGGCACTAATTTTATTCCATTATTTCACATGGGTAGGGGTTGAATCACTACTTTGAGGATCAGCTCCACAGTGTAAAGATGACACTGCAGTCAGCTAGCTAAAAGAAAGTGATTTTCACTAAAGTTCGATTTTTTTTTATAATTTTTTTTTTCATAAAAAAATATTGACTCAGTTAACAATTAAAATTAATAATTTAGGGAAAGTTTCATCCTGAGTGAAATGTAGGAATACATATTAATACAGGACTAGGCCATCCCCTATGTACAGATTGATCGATATAGATGTTTGAAGAAGAGATATGTTGAGATGGATGTTGGTTGATATAGATGATATATGAAGATCATAGTTTGTATATTTAAAATATTGCAACATTTTGGCAATTATAGTTCTATTTGTCATTTTCGAATTACAAATAAACAGACGGATCGGAAATAAATAAACAATCTTGAGATTTAAAAAAAAAGGTTGAATACATTCATTATTGATGGGGGGAAGGGGAAGGACACATAAGTTAAAAAACAATATAAACAGAGTTGTAGTCCCTATGGCCTAATGGATAAGACGTCTGACTTCGGATCAGAAGATTGCAGATTCGATCCCTGTCACTGACGTTTCAGTATAAAAATTATTTCTATTTTTCATTCATACAGGAAATTGCACGGACAGACAGACAGAGAAATAAAAGATTTTAGTAATATAGATTCACTAAACTACCTGTCCTGGCTAGAGGAAAATTGCAGTTTACCTTATAAACCTCATTTTTCCCTGTCACTTAGGGTTGTATGCCTAACTGATGAAGAACATCTAATGACTAGTAATGGTGAATTCATTAAGTAGGGGCTGATGGAACATTACCTAGAGCAGGAAAATCAGCTTTTGCAGTTTTACTTCAGCCGAGAAGATATATTTAGATGATAGGACAGTCATGATATGCTTGATGCTCTGATGTTCAACTGATTCAAGTTGAGAGGAGAATCCCATTGTCCTCATTTCTCTGAGATCCAAATGAGAACTGTTCCTGTCAACGTAAGAGCAGCTACTAATCATCCATAACTTGCTGGCTAATTTTGAGTCAGCCTTTTAGGGTAGTCCAAGAAGATAGACATCCTGCATCTTTCTTCTTCATAGTCTAGCAGTCAACTATATTGCTCAATTTTCCTTTGAAGAAAATGATAATTATTTAACTAATAATTTGGATTTCATTATCAAATTTTGTGCCGGCAAACACAATCATGAGAACTTTATTGTGGGAAAATGATGAATAAATACAATAAAATGGGGGAAAAAAATCAAAAACAGAAGTTGCTGAAATTTATTGATATATTGAGATTACTCACATCAGCATAAAGTGAACATAAAATGATAAATAGAAGATTACAGGAATCTCAGGATTTAATAAATACAGTCAAACATGGATAATTCAAAGTTGAAGGAACCAGAGAAGAAGTTCGAGATATCCAAAAATTCAAATTACTTATATTCTCTCAAACAGAAGAGATAAATTAAAAAGATTAACTCCACGATCAAAGATTTAACATATAAACTTGAAGAATACTGCTACATTTTGTTTCATTAAATCAAACATTTTTTACTAGCTTGATTATTCATCACTTTAAAAAAAAAGAAAAAAAGGCAGATATTTTTAATTGCTTCATAAGAAATGAAGATTGATCGGGAGACCCTACTCAACAGAGACAAATTCAGACTACAAGTGTTAAGAAGTTCAAAGGTTTTCAGGAAGACGTAGGGAAAAGGAAAACAACTGGAGCCAAATGGTCGGATGAAAGGAAAAGAGTCCATTCGGAAAGGATGAAAGAGTTTTGGAGAAAGAGGAAGGAAGAGAGAAGAAAATAGTTATCTTAATGTGTCCTTAGTTGGCCTGAAACGATTAAAAAGGAAAATTAACGAAATTCATAAGTTATAGAATTAAAAACAAATTGTTGTAAAGAACCTTTTTTCCCTTTGAGGAGATCAGCATAAAATGACAAAGCCTGAGTGAAATGCATTTTCTTAAAATGAATATTTAAAAGAATTAAATCAATCAATAAATTAAAAATTATTGATGTTTTACTTTATGAAGTTCGTTTTATCGGTTTTAAGATAATTCTTGTTTTGAATTTCAGAGTTTCCTGCAGTTCCAGGGAAGCCCCAAAATGTGACTGTACATCGAGTCGGTACTTCAAGTTTTCAACTTGACTGGATTTCGCCAAAAGAGAAAGTAGATGGCTATAGAGTTTATCTTCAAAATAGCTATGGCTTATTGTATCAAGAAACAGTGGAAGATAAAGAAAATACTCAAATAAGTTATGCTACAAATAAACCATTAAGTAAGACATTTTCATTATTTTCCTTTGGACTTTTGTTTATCCAATAGAAGACCTTACTTTCATGACTATATTTCTTTTGTTCGTTCCAGCTATTTTATGTAGGGAGAGTTTTAAGTCTGGATTTGAGCTTCTATCTTAAATAAAAATATTTTATGAAGATGCACTTTACAGATTTTGCACATAAAATTGATGAGAAGCTCTGTTTTAGACTGACAAAGAGAAAACACAAGAGGGAACAAAAATGTTAAAATAAATGAAAAAATGAGAGGAACAAGTATTACATTGAGAAATATGTTATTAGTTAGTTTATAAGAAAGAGGATTTGCATCAAAAAAATATAAGAATGAATAAAGGACTTTGAAAATAGTGATGTGTGGTCAAAAATGATAGAGACAGAGTCAAAGGTTCAGCATAATGTACACGCCTATTTACAATTTTATTTACAGTTTATATACAAGATTATACAGGTCAACGGATTCTCAAATCCAGGTTAATATTATACAGATTGGATTCTCAAATCCAGGTCGCTCTCGGAGCTTCCTCTTCAGTCCGTCAGGGACGGGAGAGCTGATCTCGGATTCTGAAACCTCCCGGCTTGGCCAATCACAGCGCGGCATAATTGGCCAATCCGGGAAAACCTTCGACACTGGCGTCTCTCTTGGAGCTCTCTGCCAGGTCCGCCGATATTACGTCATAGCTCCTCGTTGCGTCCTCGATGACATTGCATCAATAGACAGGTGCAGAGACAAAGTTAGAAAATAAAGTGTAAAGAAACTTAAAAGGAAAATTAGATTTAGATGAATAAAGAGAGAGAAGGTAAGTTAGAAATAACTTATTACAGAATAAATTAGATAGAAAACGCAGATATTACATTAGAGGAATTGGAGTTAAATTAAAACATTTAAAAATAAAAAAAGCATTAATGTTCAGCAAAGGACAATTTGATCCTACCAAGATAAAATACTTGTTTTTTTTTTCATAAGTGATTCAGGATTCAGTGAGGATTTATGTAAATCTGTAACAAAACAGGTCCTTTTTTATCGCCTTTGTGGAATGATACTTATTTCTTGGGAAGAAAACAAGATCAAATAATATCATAAGAGTTAATTCAAAAGCAGCAACAAATATACAATGTAAATGAAGGAAGGAATGAAAATTATTAATACAAGTCACCAAATATTCAATTCGTAAAACATAAAACAATTAGATATATTTTGAAAAAATAAAAGAAGCCTCCTTGAAATCTTTTGAAAATAATGATACCGTTTAAACTGAGGCAAATCTTTAATAATTGTACAGTGCAACTTGGATAATTCGAAGCTGAAGGGACCACTACAAAACTTCGAATTAAACAAGTTACATCTTTTAACTTTAATTTCAGGTCCACTGAATGCTTGAAAAAATTATTCTGTCAATAAGTAAATATTTATTCAGAAAGATCATAGTATGAAAGACTTAAACACTATATGTATGTAAACAAAATAAGATTTATATTACGTAAGCTACAGTACATATTACATTCAATACAGAAAATTACAGTTTTTCAAAGAATTGTTCAATATCTGATTGTTTTGTAGAATTCAGTCGCTTAAGGTTAGCAAAATCATCAAGCATGTTTAGTGAACGGAAAACAGCTTCACTTCCGTTGGTTTGTCCTTCAATGTACCAACGAAATTCGGCGCTATCCCGTACTCGTTGGCGATTTGGCATTTCTTCTTCACACCCTTTTCCACCTCGCGAATGATGGCGACTTTTACAGTGAACGTTAAATTCTTGTATACGCATGGTTTACTGAAAGACAGGGTGACACTGACAGCAGGAAGCTCGAATAGCGTCTGAAGCGTCACATGTCGAATGGCGTCACGTGTCGAACGGTGGCGGGAAGGGGATTCAGATGCCACGTGTCAAATTTCTTAACGATGAAACGCCGAAAAGTCGTTATGGTTCGAAAGTTTTTATAAAAAAAATTGAATTAAGGAAGTTGAACTTCGAATTATCCACAATTTTTTAACATTGATTTAATAAGAAGTTCAAGGGACTAAGAGAAATCTTCGAATTAACCACGATTTCAAATTAAAGACGTTCGAATTATCCAAGTTGCACTGTATAAAGTTTTGTCATTAACTCTTAATTATTTTAATAACATATAAATAAGGACCATAAAAATGATTCATTTTTGTGAAACAAATAGCTAAATTCCCATTCTCTGTACCTTAAAAAAAATTCACTTTAAATTCAATATTGCCAGCATTTCTCAAACTGTGGTACATTACATTGTTCCAGGTGGTACACAGAGCTGTAACAAAAAGGAAAATGCATATACAGATATCCAGTGCATTAAATGTATTAAAAAATGATTTTTTTTTTCATGCATTAAAAATAAATATAGGAAATGATTGCAACTTGAACCCGACTTACGTTTGAAGTTAATGAAAATAAAGTCCGATATATTGAAGATAGTTTCAATGAAACAAGCCCACCCATCACATTAGTATTGCATAAAAGTAAATAATAGTTTATGTGCATATTATATATTATATTGTAATAATTAATATATGCCGGAATTACTGCACAAAGCCCGAATTACAAAATATGCACATGGTGGTACATGAATGTGTAGCCCTTTATTTAAGTGGTGCAACATTCCAAATTCATATTAAAAATAAACCGTGACAATGTACACGTTGCCTCCTGTTTACATGCTTTGATACTGAAGCGTCGTAATGCATTTCAACAAACACTTTGGAGGGAAATTGGGTTTCCTACAGTTCGCCTTCAATGTTTCATACTTGGTGTCCCTGAACTTTTGACATCGTCCTCGTATTAATTAAAGTGATTCATTACGTATTTCAAGCCTAAAGTTACAAAAAAGAACAATTTGTAAGCCTGAGGTTGAATCAAAAATAAACATGTTTTATTCCTTTCTAATGAGCCCTTTTTGACAATTCTACTAATTAAAATAAAAATGCTAGAGCTCGTAGAACAATGACCTAAAATGTTGTTTTTTGACTGTCTGCTCAGTAAACAATTGCCTGTAAATCAGTAGCAAAAGTTTTTGTAAATAAAAAAAACTATGGTTTTATGCTCTCAAAGGTTGATCCTTAAGACATGCAAAATTTCATCAAAATTAAAAATGGTGAGATGGACCATAACATTTGAAATTTGTTGAATTAACATGGAAGGACCCTTACATAATTTAATAGTAAAGAATTACTATGGCTTGATTTTGGAATGGAGAAAATCAAATAAAGAATTAAAATATCTAAGAGATCAGAACAGAATAAAATTAGAATATCTAAAAGTTAATGATAACTATGGAAAACTGCATTCCTTATATTGATGCGTTGTCAACGAGGTGCGATGACGCAATATAGACGGACCAGAAAGAGATCTCCAAGAGAGACCCCCAGACGCCAGTGTCAAAGGCCGTCCTGGATTGGCCAATTATGCCGCGTGTGATTGGCCAGGCCGGAGACTCTCAGAATCCGAGATCGCCTCCCCTCTCCTCGATGGCGGACCACAAAGGAAGCTCTGAGAGCGACCTGCATCTGAGAATCTCATATTGTATAAACATTAACCTGAATCCGAACTAAATAATATTAACCTGGATTTGAGAATCCGATGACCCATATAATCCTGTATATAAATTGTAATTATTTGTAAATAAAGTAGTAGACGTAGTGTGTAATTAAGCTGAACCCATGACTCTGTCTGACTCATTTTGAACAACACATCAATATGTTTTTGGAAAAACCATAAACAAGATTAAATCATTTTCAAAAATTTTGGAACTAAAAAAATTCCTAATAATTTGGTTATTTAGCAATACAAATACAAACTAAAAAAAAAAAAGTGTTTTCACAAGGGAACCCTATCTCTGCCAGAACCATTTCCTGATGCCTACATACCCTCCAACTTCTACGGAGTATCCGTAGTTTGTATGGAAAATAAGTAAGTACTACTAAACTACGCGAAAATGGGGAAAAGCTACGGATTCAGAAATTTTTTTCTCAAAAAAAAATAAAATAAAATAAAGTGCTGATCAATTACGTTTTCCTGTCAATATGGACGTCGCCGTCTGTTCTCGCCAAGAAGTTATAGTTAACTTATAGTAGGCTAACGTTTAATTATCGAAGAAGTTCTAATTTATTAAAATACTTGTTTATTTATAGACTTTCATTTACAAATTATGTCTGTTAGATTTCAGGATTTATAAATACAATTCGCTTTTGATAACTAAGCAACCAGCGATTAGCGCAATGGCGGACTCCTATCAGAAGATCAGACGGAAGTGCTTGACCAGAATAATCGATGCTACATGCGCAGATCTCACAAAAACCGGGGGGGCCAACCCTTATTTGGTTCATAAATTTGTTGAAAGCTGCGTATGCTTACAGGCCTATCATGGATCGGTTTTTAAAACCCTGTAATAAGCATATAGATGTAGATCCGCCTAGAAAGAAAAAAAAAACAATCAAAAATTTCGAGAGGAGTATCGAAAGCTTGTCTTCTACCAGGAAAGACTTATTTTGTCCGTTTTTTGATTGAACGTAATATACCAATTTCGGCTGCGGATCTTGGTGGTCCATTATTTTCAGAAATGTTTCCCGATTCTGATATTGCAAAGAAGTTTCGCTGTGGTCACACCAAAGCTATTGCTGATATGAGCAAAGAAAAAAGTATCAATAAACTCAATAAATAGTGCTTTAAGAAATGTGAATATGTATTGCTATAGGGTATGTGCTTAAAGATTATATATTTATATATATATGTGTGTTTTGCGGCACTGTCGCACGTTCTGTGTAAATGCATGTTGTTGCATGAGTACTACTAAGGGGTGGTCCATTAATTACATGAGGTCAAAAGGGGGAGGGGGGATCCGGCAAAATCTCACCAAGGAGGAAAATCTCACGTCAACTTTTCCCGCGGCGTTTTTTTTTTTGTTAATTAATGGACGGCCCCTGATGAGATGATTTCCACTATGGATAGGAGGATCACCAATGTTGGAGGGTATGCACCTAGCAGAGGCGAATCTGAATTATAGATGCCCCTTCCATTTTGTACTTTAATATCTAAACATTATCGGCTGCATTTGCAGTGGTGTCAGCAGTGAGCGACGTCGAATGCCATTGACTGGCGACATATCAGCTTTTGTGACGAATCCTGCTTTTGTTTGGGAATGGATGACAACTGTGTCGGGGTTTAGAGGACCACAGGTGAGCTATACAATCCCAACCTCACTTTACAGAGGCATACAGCCCACATTGCAGGCATGATAATCTGGGGTGCCATCGCATATGATAGTCATTTGTCACTAGTAGTGCTACGTGGGACATTGACAGTCCAGCAGTAGGTTCATGAGATCTTGTGGCCCCCATGTGCTCATCCTGAGGACTGTCACATCAGTCTACATCACAGGACTGTCTACATCATTTTTAAACACTTCCTTGGCCTGCCTGCTCTCCTGATTTGTCGCCAGTCGAGCATTTCTGAGACCAGATGGCACACCAACTGTTGCAACGTAGTGTTCGGGATTTGCAAGAACTGTGGACAAATCTGCCCCAAGACAACATACTTTGTTTGACTCTATAACCCACCGTATCACAGCATGTATCTAGATACAAGGTGCACCCATAAGGGACTAAAGGTGACCTTATTGTGTACCCCAGCTCTGCTGGTCACCTTCCTGCTATTGTGATATTGTAATCACTCCTGTCCTTTGTCTCCATCATCACACTACTAAAATTTCTTGGAATCCAATGTTTCCTTTGTGGTGCACAAATTTTTTTGTCAGCGAGTGTATTAAACAGAATTTAATCTTCTCTAAATCTCATAAAATTATCATAATTTCCTGTACAATGATTATTATGGCTGAATAATTTCATTCCCTATTTACAGTATTAATGAAATAAATATCATTCAAAAAATATTGTAAACATAACATGGTTAGATCACAAATAAAAAAATAAAAATATTTAATCTTAAGACTATGCGTTCGACCCTGTAGCTGCAGTCTGATTCTGTTCTTTTCATAAGTGAGATATAAGGTGTGAAGGAAATTCTTGAGCCCATGAACTTTTTGTGTTATGTGATTGTTACAATTTCCTTTTCTTTATTTCTTTCTTTCTGTTTTAACTCTAGAAGCTCTTCAATATTTACTCAAGCTTTTGCGGACCATCAGAGAGTCTGCAGACAACAGTTTAAGAACCACAACAATAGTATAGGTGGGCATTGCTAATCAAACTACCATGTAGGAAAGGTCCAACTTGAATGAAATTTTATAAGTGCCATTTGGATGAAGAGAATTAGAATCGATTCACATTTCACAGTGAAAAGCCAGATTTTTATTGAACAATAAAACAACGTCATTACATTATTCATACAGTATTCAGCTACCTGCAGCTGCTATTTATGCTGATACATTGTGTAGCATGGAGTTAAACAAAGTCCTGATATTGTGGCAGATCAACCCAGCTTGCTGCAACTGCTGCTCCAAATGCAGTATGTTCAATGATGAATTCAGTTGACGTCCTAGCATGGCACAGACATGCTCAATGGAGATAAATCTGAGGATCTGGTCAGCCAAGGAAGGGTTTGAAGTGCTTAGGGGTAGTGCTTGGAAAAGTGTGCAGTATTTGGACGTGCACTAATCTGTTGGAAAACTGCTCCTAGCAGGAGTGACATAAAGGGCAAAACCACTGGTTGCAGAACCTATTGCAGATATTACTGTGCAGTTAAAGTTCCTCTATCACTATGCAATGGAATCTCTGGATGGTGGAGAGTGAAGCTGTTGGAGCAGTTAAGCTTGCGTCGCAATAGACCAGTTGTCTCTAGCAGTGATATCGTTGGGCTGACCAGAATCTTGGCAACGTGAATGAGTGCACTTATACAACCATCGCTTCCAGTGCCTTCACACAGAAGCATCACTATGACCCAGATGGCAAGCAATTTGTCTGTATGACCACCCCGCTTTTTGCATTCCCGTGATGCAGTCTCTCTCTAAAGTCCTGCAATTGCTTGTAGGGTTTTCAAGCACATCGTCAAGGCATTACTTATGGTAAACTGATGTAAATTCATAAGTTCCATGAAGCAGAATATTCTTGTAAGATACTGAGAGTCCTTAGACAGACCACAAGATGGACACTTTGCGTTATGGAGGTGATGGTAACGTTTCTTGACAATTAAAGTTAATCATTTGCATATACACTGACTGCTCAATTGAAAGTGGACACCTGCCATAGTGGAACAACCCATGCAAATTCAGGCAAAAATTTGAATATATTCATTATAAAACAACATGATCATATGTAGTTGGAGTCATTTGGTGTCTAAGCACGTGCTGAGGTAAAATGCCACCATCAAAGCAGCTGAGCAATTTTCAAAGTGGAGTAGTCATAGGCTGCCTCATTAGTGGCCAGAGTGTGCAAGCCGTAGGAGTGAACTGAATCTGCCAAAATCGACCATGGATGCTATTATCATGAAGTGGAAACACAACATCATGGAGGTGGGCGAGCCCGCATGCTGACGGATAGTAACCAGAGGGCCCTGAAGCGGTTGGTACGGCAGAACAGGACTGTTCCAGCAGAACAACGGCAGCAGGACTTCCAGCAGGCAACGGGAACAACTGTCAGTACCATGACGATTCGTCAGGAGCTCCATGCCTTAGGATAAACGGTTGGGCTGCTGCCCACAGCCTAACCTCACCCCTGTAAACGGTCAGCATCTTGTGGCCTGGTGTAAAGAGCGATGGTCTTGGTCAGTGGACCACTGGAAGAGCATTATGTGGAGCGACGAAGACATACTCGCACACTTCACACTTTACCAATTGGATGGGCGCACCTGGGTGTGGCGTTTGCCAGGGGAGTGGCTGCTACCTGAGTATGTTATCCGAACAGTGAAGTTTGGCAGTGGTGGTGTGATGGTGTGGTTGGTTTCTACTGGTTTGGACGTGGTCCATTGGTTGTGATCGAGGGAAAGATGGTATTCACAGTGGGGAACATGGCATCCACAAAGGGGAACATAGCATCCATGCTTCCTACGTTGTGGTTGCAGTTCGGTGAAGGGCCATTTGTGTTACAGCACAACAAGGCACCGTGCCATAAGACCTGTGTTGTCAGCACCTGGTTTCCGGAGAATAATGTGTAGGAACTTCATTGACCTGCCCATAGTCCAGACCTCAACCCTATTGAACATCTATGGGATAAATTGGTGCGCCGGATTCGTGTGTGTCCATTGCAACCGCAAACACGCATCCAACTTGTGCAGGATTTGAAGGAGGAATGGGCAAAAATACAGGTTGCTTGCTATCAGAAACTGGTGGAGAGCATGCCATGGCGTGTGGATGCTGTGCTTAGGGCAAAAGGCCACAGTTTGTGCAATTAGACATGCGTAAATAAATAAATAAAGCATCTGTTCCATACCACAGGTGTCCACTTTTAATTGAGTAGGCAGTGTATATGTGATTAGATGTGAAACCAGTATTATGAAAGTTAAAAATCCCATAAAGCTGACTATAGACAGTTTTATTTTAAATACAGACATCGTATAATGGGTGGTTATAATTAAAGTTTCCCACTTTTGCACAGTCTGGAGATCGCATTATTGCATGGATAGGAATGCAACTTTGTGTATAAGCTATGTAGAACAAGGGGAAGAGAATTCCAATGAAAAACAAATTACTTCAAACAGTTGCCACCAGGTGAAAAAGTGACACTGTAAGAAACATGCAATGCGTCTGAACAACCAATCTGCAGAAATCACCATGCCATTGGAAAAGGATGTGTGCTCCTGGTGAAGCTCTAATACCAGAACAGCAGCAATAGGGCATCAAAACTGCGAGAATATCATCGTTTGAAGGGATTGTGAACAGGACCATGATGGCAAGGGGTTTACAAAAGATGATGCAGAAATTCAAAGAGTCAGGAGAGTTAGGTGCGCTGCCAGGAAGAGTATGCTACCCGATTCGGATGATGTTGTGCACGAAGTGGCAGTAGCAGTAGCTGACAGAGTGTCAGTGGCCCGGTACTCAGCGACCCGTGAGCAAGCAGTAGCACATGAATTAACAATTCCATGGTCCATGGTGCGAAAGATTTTGTGGCCCATTCTTCTCTCGTACCGTATAAGATCTATTGATAGATACTGCATCAGTTACAGCCGCAAGATCCAAATGCATTCAGACTTCACATTTCATTTCTTGGCTAAAATGGCTTTCGATGATGCATGGCCCTGGAACATCCTGTGGACAGATGAGGCACATTTTATGTTAGATAATGCTGTGAACATGCAGAATTATTGCATGTGGGGTTCCTCAAACCCCCATGTGGTGCATTTCCAGTACATGACTGCATCATGTGATTCATGGGGGATTTCATTCTGGGTCCATATTTTTTTTGAGGAGATGACATCTGCAGGTGCACTGTTACAAGTGCATGTTATTTGTATGTGGTTCCAACCTTGCAAGAACGTGAGTGTTTACAGACAACAGTCTTCATGCAAGATAGTGCAGCATCGCTTATTGGTCGCCTAGTAAAGGAACTTCTTCATGCCAGCTTCGGTGATGATCATGTTCTTTCGAGACACTTTCTAGACCTGTCCGTTCACCAGACCTTAATCCATGTGACAACCCTGAAAGATCGTATTTATTAGGGATGCAGATGGACCTTGCCTGAACTGAAAACCAGTATCATTCATCATGTTTGAGCCATTTCACGAGAGAGACTTTATGCTACTGCTGAGCACGCTGTCCTGCGCTTCAAGCATGTCATCGACGCAGATGGTAGACATATTGAACAGTCACTCTAAAAGCATTAAAATATTGCATTCCCACTGTCTGTTTATGATCTTTTTCACCTGGTTTGAAGTAATTTGTTTTTTGTTGGCATTCTCTTCCCCATAGCATATACACAAAGTTGCATTACTATCCGTGCAATAACACAATCTCCAGACTGCGCAGAAGTGGGGAACTTCAATTATAACCACCCTGTAAATCTAGAAATTTTGTTTTATATAACAGTGATTTTGAATGTTATACACTTCCGTGCAGCTAAATCGACTCACTCCTTCAGAGCGCACAAAAAGGCGTATATTTATTAAATGGCTGAACCGATTTTCAAAAAACATTTTTTTTTGAAAGCCTAATGTTTTTACTTTACAATGACACCATTATCATTAAAATCTGTACAATATTTTGTTTTATAATGCATTTTGAATGAAAACGCAAGCAAAATGCATGCTTAGGAAAAAAAATTGGGGGTACTTAAAATTAAATTACAAAAAAAAATTCAAGCAAAACAAGGAAAACTTTTATTAATCAATACTTGGTATTGTCTCCCCTTGCCTGTACTACGGCTTGCATGCGGTTCCTCATAGACCCTATTAAGGTTTTGACAGGTTCTTGGGGGATCCCATTCCACTCCTCCTCCAGCGCAATCTTGAGCTCTTTTTTATTAGACGATGCCGGATTTCTGGCTCGGACCCTCCATTTGAGCTCGTCCCACAAATGCTCAATCGGATTCATGTCGGGACTGAGGGCTGGCCACTCCATCGTCTCGAGACCAACCTCCTCCATGAATTGCTGAGTGGTTCGTGCTGAATGACACCGGGCATTGTCATGCACCAACATGAAGTCTTCCCCGATATATCCTGCGTAGGGCACAACATGATCCAGGAGAATGCTTCAATGTATCGTCGAGCAGTCAGACCCCCCCCCTCCGGCCTCTACCAGGTATGAAAACAAGATCTGTTTTTCCCTCAAGAGATATGCCAGCCCACATCATGCAGGAACCGCCGCCGTACGAGACTGTTTCAGCAAACAGCACTGTGAAAATCGCTCTCCTGGATGCTGGTAGGCCCGACCTCTCCTATCATTACCATGGAGACACATTCTGCTCTAATCAGTGAATAGGACGGACCGCCATTGCTCGATGCTCCAATTGACGTGTTCCCGAGCAAATTCGAGTCGTGCTGTGCGGTGACTTACGGTCAATTTTGGACCTCTAGCGGGCCGTCTTGGAGTGAGGTTGGCTTCCTTCAAGCATCTTCTGACTGTCCACTGACTAACAGCTACTCCACGAACTTGTCTCAGCTCCTGTTGCAGATCGACGCCCGTGAGATGGCGATTTCGCAGTGAAGTTGAAATGATAAAGCGATCGTCCCTCTCAGATGTGAATTGGCGCCGTCCAGTATGTGGTCTCTGAGTGAAGGTACCAGTTTCCTGAAACCTTCTGAATACTCTTGAGACAGCAGATTGCCTCAAGTTTAGTTGACGAGCGACTTCTCGTTGACTGTGGCCTGCTTGCAACAAAGCAACAACTTGTGTGGCGTCTTCTGGCATAGTATCCATGGGTTTGTGAAAACAATGAATTAAACTCGCAAAGATGTGTACAGATGAACGTCTGATAAGCGACTGATAAGAAATATCGGTCCACGTGGGATTTTATCGGAGGGCGGCGCTCAACTGGTGAATTCCGTTCAGACTGCATTTTGCTACGCTTAGGTTCAGATCACATTCATTTGGAAAATATTGTACAGATTTTAATGATAATGGTGTCATTGTAAAGTAAAAACAATAGGCTTTCAATAAAAAAAAAGTTTTTTGAAAATCGGTTAAGCCATTTAAAAAATATACGCCTTTTTGTGCGCTCTGAAGGGGTGAGTCGATTTAGCTGCACGGAAGTGTAGTTTGTTCTGACATTTTTAGATTTAGTTTTGATCTTACAATTCAAAAAATTTCCTTGTTTTCTCATTGAATTTATTATTGCAGGATAAGGTTTTTCATTGCTTTGTATTTTTTTCAACATTTGAATGTTTTGGTTTTTTTTGTTTTTGTTTTTTTTTGCATAGTGCCCTACACAGACTATATAGTTTGGATCACGTCATTTTTGTCAGATTTGGAATCCGAGCCTACCAATCCAATTAAAGTCAAAACTGACGTAGAAGGTAAGTGTATTTATTAATATTACAAAAATCATTACCAAAAAAAAATTAACATTGATCTAGCTTTAATTTGCATTTCTAGTTATTCAACATAATTAAGAAGGTACTGACTCAACATGCAAACTGTTACTATTTCACTTGAACGTTTTTTTTTTTTTTTTTTCTTTGACTGTTTATCATGCTGAAATGGTGGAATGAATTACCTTAAAATTTGGTACTTTACTTATTTTTGACCAAATTTATTCTATGAGAATGCTTATTTTCATATCCAATCCCGCCACCACTCCATCACTGCATGCTTGAATCCCCACTATGCAATGGAGGAATTTTCCTCCAGCTTATTCCTAGTTAAAAAAAGTATATTAGTTAGCTAAGCTAACATGTATAAATATATTTCTTAACGATGATGAGACAACAGAATAATCAGAAATTGTAAATTTTCATTTAAACAAAAGATAATAATCCTAGATGTGAATAAAAAAAAAAAAAAAATGTGTGGTTATAAATACACACACAAGAGAAATAGAAGGCTTGTTTCGAGGTCAAACTTAAAATTACAGTTATTTTTGGCTTGATCTTCTATCTCCAAAATAAATAAATAAATAAATTGATTTTTTTTATGCACTTACTAAAACAACTGAATATATTAAATAGTTTAACGTGCATAAGATGTTCATAGCGAAAAATCAAGGCCACCACACAAATACATTTATAACAAGTTTATTCATTAAAAATCACAAATATTATACATTTGTGATTTTTAATGAATAAACTTGTTGTAAATGTATTTGTGTGGTGGCCTTGATTTTTTGCTATAAAACAACTGAACTTGCTAAGATTCTGATTTCCTATTGTGCAGACCTTACAATAGGAATAGGATTAATCTTGGGTTTAATGTGCTTTGGCAAAAGTAATAAATTGACAGGTAAAAAAAATAAAAGAGTTCTTGAAACTCAAGACAATTTTAGAGAACTATTCTGCATCAGGAAATAAGGGGAGTGACAGCACAAACATAAAGGACAACATAAAACATACGGGAATTGGGAGAAACACATTAGCAGTAACAGCAGATATTTTGCCCAGTGGTAATGAGATGGTGTATGTTTTAATCAGGATTAAGCGAAAGATGTCCACTAGAAGGTAGCAGTTGAATCTGCTGTGGCTGGAAAAGGGTTTTGCCGAAAATTAAGGGAGGGATATTCGATTGTGTTTGTAGTATTGTATATGAACAGCTTGAGCTTTCTCTAAAAGGCATTTTCATTTTCACTGATGTATATAGAGATTGTTCTGTTCAGTAAAAGGAGCACTCACTTCATGGGCTCCAATAAATGTTTTTGGGACCATTTTTTGTTTCGGAAGAGGATTGTTTTGATGATATTGATCGATTGGATCTAATTAATATTTTGAATGTTCAGAAGACATCAAATCTAAGATATTCTTTTATTTTAAGGATAGCTAAGGTTAATTAAAAAGCGAGAAATCAAAGGCAGCACCTGAATAAATTGAAATTGCCTCTCTTGTTCGATTATAGGGAAGAAGTTGGGAACGGCCGTTTCGTCCTTCATCGGACTCTTCAGCCCAACCCCGCCTTCCCCGATAAAAGAACCAGAGAGGCAAGTATCATAAGTGAGGGTCACCGTCACATCTGCCAGTGACCTCTCAAAAGCAAGAAAGGCAAGAAATTAATTGGGGTGCCAACTCAGCACCACCAAAAACCTTTTCCTACGTTCAGCAGGCAAAAAGGAAATAAACTAAGAAAAAGAAATTCCAAGTTTGATTTAGCTAAGGTTAATGTCTTTATTTTTTTTTTTTTTCATATCTGCTCATTTGTTTTGTTAAGATATTTTCTTATGATGTTTTGTTTAGATCCACTCACAAGTTTTTACTTTGAATGGAGGTGGTAGAGCCATGCCACACTTGTGACCTTCAGTGGATGCAATGACATCTGCTCAATAGCATGAGGGTTCTCAGTTGCCCAAATCCAACAGTTGTGTATTGACAGTGCCGCTGAGATAAAAATGCGTCTCATCACTCCATAGAATGTTCCAAGCCCATGCATCGTCCACTTCCATCTGAGTTAGGAACAGGTGAGAGCAATGCAGGCGATTTTCCGCATCCCCTTGAACCAGCTGTTGGACTTGGCTAATCTTATAAGGGTAAAACATCAGCACTTCACCAATGCATTGTCATATAGTTGAATACGGCATTGACTGGTGGGTGCCGTGGCGAGGACTAATCTTCCTTCAGGTCAAGTCCACTGCTCACTGCGAGGTGGTCGCAGCATGGGTTTTGGGGGTATCTCTGAGAATGTGGGTCACCAGAGGGCTATATAGAAAAACAAAACAAACCAGCAAACTAGTAAATATGTACTAAAATATTAATAATTTTTAAATAAAAAAAAAAAAAAATGAGAGATCTACTCGAAGCATCCAACCAAAAAAAAAACGTTTTATTAAAAAAATTATATATAAAACAACCACCAACAGTCAAATTTAAAAAAGCAGGGGTTATTATCTGCATTGCTGTAGTTTTTCCTTTTTTTGCCTTCATTACAACTGCAGTGTAGCCAAAGCTACTGTTCCTATTTCTATTATATGGAAAAAATAAAATAAAAAATAAAAAAATAAATAAAAAAAAAGCGAAAAGAATAAAGTAAATGAAATGAATGAATAACTAGAAATTGCTGGTGATTCCTTTTTTTTTTATATATATAAATGAATAAGTAAAGTTTTTGTTTGTATTACAAAATATTTCTTTCATATTTTTTGTGCTCATGATTATAATATATAATTTTTAAAATGTTCTTTGTTTTTAGCTCCCAGTGAGCCTCTAAACGTCACCCTGTCTTGCCACGCAGATCTTACTGCATTGATTAAGTGGAAAAAACCAGAAGAATTTGCTCCTGCAGTGGATGAGTATCGTATCTATTATTATATTCCACCCTATCGGTTTAATAAAGCAACTGAGATTAAAATAAAAGCCATTGACAACAAATTGGATCAAATGGTAATTGATGTATCTTTTGTTCATGAACGAAATATCAAACTATATCTTAAAACATATAATTTACACAATTTTTTTTTTTGTCGAAAAATAACATTGACTTCAAGAAAAGAAATATTTTTAAAGCTTAATCAGAAAAATCTCATTTTTGACTAACAACTGATAAACTTTAATTTATAAAATGTAATAATTCAGATATTAAAGTAAATAAAAATATGTATTTAGGAAATTATCAGGTTTTGGAGAGAGAAAAAAAAAACTTCGAAGCAACAGTGATTCCAGGAGGAATTTAGCAGCAGTTATCTTCTTTAGTTTATACTTATTCGTCTCAGACCAAAACCTGCGCAAAACCTATAAACCTAAACAAGGTAGCAAACTTAAAAGTTAGGCCTATTATTAACACTAGAAATTCCCCATTTTCAGTATTTCCCAACACCCTTTTCACCATCCACAAACACACATAGACAAAATTGAGTACATTTATAAATACAAAACAATTCCTCCACCACATTAGAACTGAAAGTGAAGATTTCAACTCCTTTGATGTTGCATTACTATTCATATTCCTCATCCTCACCAAAGAACTCTATATAACATACATACAAAAACATCTCAATTCTGTGTCTCCCCCCACCCCCCACCTACAGTTTGAACTTGAAAAGCCATATAATAAAAACAACTATTTAGATGTTTCCATTACTTATAACAACAACACTGTTAACACTATAGTAACAGAAAACCCAGATGCTCCTACAGATACATATATTACATCTTCACATATATTACACTCCACTCATATAAAATCAACACCATAGATTTCCTAATATGTCGAGCAGTAATCACATCTCTACACAACCATCCCTACACAATGAGCTAAACACCGTTTGCAATATACTCAACCTCCATAACTACCCCTCCCACCTCTTCCACAACCGCCTTAGCCTCCTAAATATCAATTGAAAAAAAACCCACAAAACTACCCCAACCCAAACCCTCCATTAAATACATCCCTTTCCCTTATTACCAATACACAGCAACACATGTCAATGAAACAGGACCCTACTCCCCCCCTCCTCCACACACACACACCCTCACCCACCACAATAAACTCTCCCACCACCTCCTTGCTGAATCCTTCCACATAATTCGGCTTAAAGCTTATAATCAAAGCGAAATGCCAGTCATACTGTTAATTGCGTTCATACTACTGTTTTGTCATGTTGTCCTGAATGTTTGTGATTTCCCCTGATAGAATACACATAAGATTCCAAAACTATTGGATGATTCTCCATTACTCCATTTATATTTTTTCAAGTAAATGCATTTTATTTCCACTTTATTCTCTTAATTAAAATCAAAATATCCCTACCTACTTGGTTTGACATCCCTAGTATTCGTATCCTTCCTGCACTGCTTATTATCCTTCTATTTTTCTTATTTTAACATTTTATTACTGCTATTTCTGAATTAAAGTGAGAGCCGACATTTTTTATAATTCAATTTCATGTTTTCTAATTTTAATTATCCTCCTCCCTCTCAAATTCTGTCTCCATTTTCAACTAACTGTTATTTAAACCATTCTCAATGCTCAGTACATCGGAAAACATGAACTTTCTAAACAATATTAATAGAAAATATTTATTATATCAAGTTATGTTTTCATTTTTCATCATGGAGTTAATCTGCAATTTGTGTTAAACATTTATCAAAATAAATTGCCAATTTTCACTTTAGTAGGACCTTCGGTGGGGGTGCGTTCTTTTGACCTCTGCTTCTGATAAATGAAAGGTCTCAGGCTCCTCTCCCCCCTCCCTCATATCAATCAGCTAGTCAATTTCTTCTATTTTTTGTAGTAGACTTTGGCTAGGATCATTTGAGTAGTCTGGGAGAGATTAGCATAATCCCATATTTTCTGTTCGTAACATTAAAAGCATTTAAACAAATATAGTCCTTGTGTATTTCTGTCATCACCTAGAATAGGTTTTCAGCTCTAATAATGCCCACTTGTTAGGTTCCAAGGTGGTTGGAAAACACAAATTTTCCAACATTGGGAAGCAGCTCTCACCTTATTGAACAGCCACCTGTTAAACCAACCGCTGTACATGTGTATGGGTCATTCCACATCAAATCAACCGATGAGTTCACCATCCCATCACAGATTTTTATGAAAATTTATTTGCATATAAAGAGTCATAAAATAAGACATTCTGCAAAATATGGGATTTTTAGGTCAAATATTTGCCGAGATATGAATTTTTGAAGTTTTTTTTTTGTGTGCCACGCCCCTTTTTTGACGTATTTTCTTGAATATCTCATCTCCTAATCAATCAAATGGAACCAAATTTGTTTCCCCCATGTATTTTTTTATGCTGAATCCAAAAATTCCAACGAAATTAGTCTAGGACTAATAGTTTTGTAGTAATAGACAGCATGTAAGCATTTAGGAAAAAATTTAAATGGCCATGTGGGACAACATTTAAAAATTTGAGATTTTAACCCAAGTCTAAAAAAGGTCTAAGGTAACTGATAAAAAAAAATCAAGATGATGTTTTTCTCCTGAGCTTAGAAAAAAAATCGCGAAGTTGATACTCTTTTTGAATTGCGTAAATGAAATATTCAAAAATTATTACTTTGAAACTGCATATTTATTTAGTAAATTCAAGTTATCCCTTGCTTTAGTCACAGCTCTGTAAGCAGTAAATCTCACTTATAACAGGTAATAACCCAGATAAAACCCATATTTTCAAACTGAAAATTCACCATCGCCGACCGTCGATGCTAGCACCATAGGCCTAACATAGCTATTTTCATAAAAATCTGTGAAATCTGGGGTGGTGAACTCATCGGTTGATTTGACGTGGAATGACCTGTATATCATCTTGCACTCATTAACAGATAAATCCTTTTGAAGCTTACTTCTTTTCTTTCTTAATACTAAAGGCTTTACCTGGTGTTGCATATAATTTAATCCACTAAGAAGTAAGAGCCTCTGAACTGGTGATTTGTTACTTGAGTTACCATCATCTCATGAGCAGATACTTAAAATATCAATAATTTGCCATTGCAGCAATAAAGCACATATTTGTGAAGCAAAATTTAATTGTTCCTTTTGCTTGTCACCAACGATTATTGTGATTTGGGCAACAATCATCCTTGGAATAATGTGAGCAATATTGGCGACTCTGCAATGTGAATAGCAGCCAATTTGAAAGAATTAAGGACCAGTTCATCAAATTTGGAAAATTCTAGGAACAGATTTGCCCGAACCGGTGTGAACCAGCTAAATTCCACTATTGGCTTTCTAGAATTTCCATATAAATACTTCCTTCTATGTTCTATTTTTTTTAACTTGCTATCTTGGTCCAGTATACTTTTATGTTCAACTTACATTATCAATAACAGATAATAGAACAGTTGAAACTGTAGGTGCTACTAAAAAATAATTTTTAATTAAAAGAAGATTTAATGAAATGAAATGATTTGCATATATAGAAAATCCAGTAGAGAATAAAAAAAGTTTGTTTCAGGATAGAAACATAACTAAAATTTGTTAATGCTTCTTTAAAGGTTAAATATATTCTTTTTTTCTAATTATTTTTTTTTTGTTTTTTGTAGGCGACCTTACATTCTTTAGCTGCTGGTTCAACTTATGAAGTGAGGGTTGCTGGTGGAACCAGCAGCCATGTCTATCCAACACTTGTTAGAGTTGGAAGTTCCTCAGATGCAGTATCTTGTACCGTACCTGGTAAGAAGAAATATTTATTTTGTTCATTAGTTTTATTTTTGTTGAGCTAGAAATTGAATTTAATTTTAAAGTACCAGTACTTACAATGATTTTGTTAAGTAGGCCTATTTATAGCAGCAAGGTTTGGTATTTGAATGCTGGGTCCTTTAGATTGACCAGGAGCACAGCCCTCAATAGAGGTTGCTAGTTTGTCAGAATTACTTATATTTGATATTTAACTTTATTCTGTTTAACATACTTCTGATATATACAGTATGGCCAAAAAAAAAAAAAAAAAAGACA
This sequence comes from Thereuonema tuberculata, assembly GCA_023159025.1. Lineage (NCBI taxonomy): Eukaryota > Metazoa > Arthropoda > Chilopoda > Scutigeromorpha > Scutigeridae > Thereuonema > Thereuonema tuberculata. The sequence continues at coordinate 34,087,888 of JAFIDM010010028.1, read as the reverse complement.
CTGAACAATTTGACCACATGAAAGGTGGCACTGCAAGATTAACACATAGGTGATTGTTGTATTCGGAACAGGAATGATTGTGGATGTGAGATTAATCAGTGTTGCTGTGAAAATGGTATTAACTACTTAAGAAAAAATGTTTTGTTGTGGAGCATTATTTTCAATCATATGAAACAGGCCGTGGCAATGGACCTGGCCTGCTACTTGTACCTTCGGAAATCACGTGATATCCCATGGAGCAAACATTCCCTATCCTTCACATTCCCCTGATTTAACTTAACCTGATGCGTACGTTTGGGGAATGCTGAAGGAAATGCTTTTTCAAGGACAACCTCCGGCAAAGATTGCTGAGCTGAGACAAAAGATTATATGACAATTCGTAGGGGAAGGGAACAACCTCTCTTCCGGGACATGGTGGACAACCTACACAACCACTACGAGTACTGCTTAGAGCACCAAGGAGATCACTTTGAACATGTATTTGTCAACAACCATCGTTGATTATTCTTTCAGTTGCAGTGTTTTCTGTTTTTTCAATGGCATTTGTTTTGGACCATACTGTAGTATGTGCTTAATATTTATGTGAAAAGTATGTTACACACTATTTACTATGCATAGAGATGGTAATATCTTAGATACTTCCAGTGGAAGAGGAAATTGAACTGTTCGAAAAAGAAAGCTTACTTGACCAAAAACAAAAATAAACTTTGTCTAGCATATTTTTTTAATAATCTTCCATTCTGTTACATAGAAATTATGATATTTGAATTACTGAAAGTTCAGATGTCATAAAAATACTAATGTGATGTTATAATAATAAACACAGTCATCTGAATTTCTTTTTCTAATATCATCTAATTGCTATTAATTTTTGACTGGGCATCATGCTTGTAAAATATAGGTAAAATTAAAGTTAATGCTCGTCTCATTTTTCGTTATGCATCCCCATTAAAACTATGGAACAAAGCCAGTTTGATCCTTCATTTTGTTTTT
>JAFIDM010010028.1:34013057-34029402 GCA_023159025.1 Thereuonema tuberculata | reverse complement strand
AAAAAAAAAAAAAAAAAAAAAAAAGCTTCCATCTCTACAGTACATCCAAAGTTTATTTCATATCCCCATTGATGAGAACTTGCAAAAATAAAAAATTATCATATTTACTGATGTTAATTTCATAATTATGTGAATTTACAAAAGCAAAATTATCATTTTCAATAAATACCAATAACACATTTCCCCACTCATGAAAACAATAAAATAATGACTGTCACTGAATATCAACATTCACTCCATATTCCCACCCCTGTGTACTTAAAAAAAAAAATATGATTGTCAATGAATATCAACTATTCATTTCAGAAATGGAGACTAAACTTAACAAAAAAAAAAGGTTATCTATTGTATAAGGAATTAAAAAGGTTATTATCTATTATACAAGGGGAAAAAAAAAGATATTTTCTTTTCTAATGGATTTAATAGATTGCTGTTGATCTTATATATATAATAATAATTATGTATATGATAATAGGTATGTATAAAATTCTTTTTTGATATAATATAGAATATAAATATTAAAATCATTTATCATAGATCATAAAAGTAATGGAGGAATGAATCTTTTAGATTAAAGTTTGTAGAAATACTTCAAATTTCCAAATTCCTGAACTTAAAAAAAAAAATTTAGATAGATTCTAAAAATCATATATGAATTTATAAATAGATATTGTGTGTGTGTATAATATGTCTTTGTAAATAATTGTAATGTAATTCTCTAAAGCAATACATTCAAAAGTTTTTGATATAAATATTTCTTTGCCAATATATATTTATAATATGTGTGTTATGTATCTGTACAAATAATAAACGACTAGTTGACCCGTGCGAATAATTCGCAACAAAAAACCACCTTTGAGAAATAATAAACAAATCCAACAGCTTGTGTGGATGTTAGTTAAACACATTGTCAATAGATGGCGTCTTCTCAAGTTTTATAAAAAAGTTGACCCGTGCGAATAATTCGCATGGTATCTTGATCAGTCACCGAATGGTAATGTGGAAATAAATAAATGAAGAGATTGTCAATAGATTGCCTTCTACATTTTTACAAAAAAGATTTTTAAAATAAATTTTTTTAACGAAAACATTAATTTTAAACAATCTATTTATTTTTCATCATTAGCGGTGAACGTAATCTTGAAAATATCTCAATCATTGATTTTGATGAAGTATTAAGGGAAATAAAAAAAAAACCTTTGAGAAATTAATATAGGTATATGAGAAGTTGACTAATTTTTATGTTTCTATTGAAATAAATCGTTTATTTTTATTAAAATATAAATCTTTGTTTTGCTTTTTTATCTGTTGTTACTAAATAAACGATGAAATATCATTTAAAGTGCATTTTTATTCAAAAAAGTAAATAGTTGAAGGTTACAACGCTAAAGAATATTTTCGCTTTCGAAAAATAATGCGCTTACGTTAAAGCGTGTCTACATTTTTATAAAAAGTTTTTAAAAATAAAGTTTTTTAACGAAAACATTAATTTTAAACAATTTGTTTATTTTTCGGCATTAGCGGGGAACGTAATCTTCAAAATGATGCCTCAATCATTGATATTGATGAAGTAGTAAAGGAAATATGGCGTTCCGACAAAAAAAAAACCCTTTGAGAAATAATATATAACATAATAATACATGAGAAGTTGACTAATTTGTATGTTTCTATTGTAATAAATCGTTTATTTTTATTAAAATATAAATCCTTGTTTGTTTTTTTATCTGTTGTTATTAAAAAAAACGATGAAATATCATTTAAAGTGCATTTTTATTCAAAAAAGGAAATAGTTGAAGGTTACAACGCTAAAGAATATTTTCGCTTTCGAAAAATAAGGCGCTTACGTTAAAGCGTGTCTACATTTTTATAAAAAGTTTTTAAAAATAAAGTTTTTTAACGAAAACATTAATTTTAAACAATTTGTTTATTTTTCGTCATTACCGGGGAACGTAATCTTCAAAATGATGCCTCAATTATTGATTTTGATGAAGTAGTAAAGGAAATATGGCGTTCCGACAAAAAAAACCCTTTGAGAAATAATATATAATGATACAACAGAAATATTAGGAACTAATAAAAAAAAAAAAAAAGAATATTCTGCCTTAATGACAAAACCATAATTTTATTTCTAAGTTTCTGTTTATGATTTGATATTTTAAATTAAAGCTTCATTTTTATGAATTTTTATTCTTAAAATCTAGATATTTAAAAAAAATTAGGACGATATTTAGATATTTGTTTCCCCTAAAATTGTTTTAACACAACCATCTTGAATTCCATTTTAAAAGCAAAATATTGATACTGACATCTTGTGCTCCTTCTGGCGGAAGGATACATTGCGTCATTTTGTAAGCCGTCTGCAAATTGAAAACGAGATGAACTTTAATTTGACTCAGGTTTTAGCCTATTTTTTATTGGAATCAAGGTGCATTTTTTACTAAAATCTAGGCCTTATGGCTTCTCACCCCTTACGAGTAGCAAGACGATTTATTTTTTTCGATAAAAATACATAAAAATGACTTTCTATTCTAATTTGAGTCAGATTTTTAGCTATCGATTTTCTAAGTCTTAAAACTGCAACTTTTCAGAATTTTTCAATTTTTAAGGATTTTTTTCATAGTGAATAACTGTTAGTAATATTTTATTTATTTTTTCTACTTATACTACTGATGTATAAGTATTGACTGAAAAAAAAGGGATCTAGAAGGACAGTGTCAAAAGTTCCAGGACACATTGTATAAGTAAATAATGGCAATTTAGAAATATTGGAAAATACTTCATTGGTCTTCAATGTAATTCCCTCCTGCTGCTATACACTTCAACCAGTGGTCGTATCATGGCTGAAAACAATCCTGAAAACCATTCTGTGAAACCTCATGGAGTGCAGTCATCGAACCATTAATAACATTGTTGTAGGTTGCAAATCGTTGGTCTCTCAAGGGGTCCTTCATCTTTGGAAAGAGCCCCCAGATCCGGTGAATATGAAGATTATGTTAAAATAGGATTAACCATTTTGGCAAGATAATTATTCACAGAATAAATCTGTGTGTATTGTCATGCTGCAGTGTCCAAGAATTTTCCCTAAACATTTCAAACCGTTTGCGGTGGAAAGCCTAGCGCAGTTGCCTCAAAATGGCAAGATGCACAATCACCATTTATTGACTTCTCTTCAGGCATGAATTCGTGATGTAAATGCTGTGAACATCAAAGGAAACCACCATCATCACCTTCCCTTTGATCCTGTCACATTTCACTTTGGTGGGTTGCATCGCCATTCTTGGGGTAACCACATAGAGGACTTTCTCTTCGTCTGCGGGTCAAAGAGGTAACACCAACTCCAGGGTTCCCACACACCTGGAAAACCTGGAATTCTCAGGGAATTTTGAAAACATAACAATCTCAGGGAAAACTCAGGGAATTCTTGTTAAGTTATTATTACGTGTGTTTCACTCGAGGATTCCTACAAGTTCAAGCCTCCCGCTATTCTGAATCCAAAGATCACCTAAAGCTCAAGTAATCGATATAATTATTCAGCAGACAAAATTAAAGTTTCTCATAACAGATGCTAAGTTAAAAAAGGATATTTTTTAAACAATTATAATGAAGAGTGGCTGTTTTAAAAATTTAATCTGGCCTCTAAAATAAAAGAGTATTTAAAATATCTAATTCTTTAATTAGCAGCCCTGCAGTCATCAACATCCAGTAGCCATGATGGTAAAGCTCATGCTGGTACGAGCGCGTTTCAGTCCATTCCGTTACAACTTTTTCCCAAAAATTGAGTTTCTCGCATTTCTTTAATTTTTTAAGAATGTCTCATTTTCGAACTAGCTTTAATCGTTTATGGATTGATCCTCATGTCAACCCAGAATGGTCACAGCGGCTAGAGGAGGTAGAAAACCAAATGCAAGCAAAGTGCAAAATTTGTAAAAAAGTATTTGAACTTAGTAACATGGGACGTCAAGCTGTAGTAAGCCATTCTAAAAGTGTTACACACAAGAGAAATGCTGTCTCTCAATCATGCATGCCTTTGAAGAACTATTTCTCATGCAATGTGGATGCTAACAATAAGCAAGATAATGGCAGTGTTGCAGAAAAACAACAATCACAAGTAACATCACTTTCTGTTCCTTCATCAAGTAAATCATGTTCAACCTTGGATAATTTTGTTTCAAATGATGATGTCAAAGCTGCAGAAATCATCTGGACTTTAAAAATTGTCATGGGTCATGGTTCATTCAATTTTCAGGAAGGATTAGGACACCTTTTTAAAAAAATGTTTAAAGATAGTAGGATTGCTGAACAGTTTGCTCTTGGTCCCACAAAAATGTCATATTTGATTTTTGTATGGTTTGGCACCATATTTTACACGTTCATTGACTGATGACCTGTTGAGTTCTTCCTTTGTTGTAGGTGCTTTGATGAGTCCTTGAACATTTATTTTATTTATTTTAATTTTATTACGTTTTAAAATTTTCAGCCTTATATTTCATAATTCCAAACGTTGCTATAACATGATCAAATTAAATACTCTAATAACTCTTTGCGAGTGGAAGTACCGCTATATTTTGCTTAATTGGGAAGTACATAAGCTTAAAGATTAAAACCTGGAAAATTTTTAAATCATACCTGGAAAACCTGGAAAACTCAGGGAATTTAATTTCATTTTTGTGTGGGAACCCTGAACTCTCATCCCCAGTGATGATGTTGTCCATATTCAATAAGTCTTTATCAACGTCTGTAACAAAGTCCCTACAAACTGTCATTCTGAGTTTTTTCTGGTACTTTCTGGTACGATAACGTGGAACAAATTTCGGGCGATGAACCAGAGATCGAGATCCTGTCGAAATGTTTGGTGCCCTGTGGAAGTTGAATTGTTACATCTATCAGCAACATCCTGACATGTTTGCTGAGGGTCCTCAGCAATTGCAGCACCAATAGCCTGAATAACATCTCAACCCTGAATCCGAGGTCTAACTTGTCTTGGATCATCGTCCAGAGATTCTCTGCCTTCTGCAGAGCTTTTATATCATTTAACTGTTTTGTTTCTACTCAGCACATCCTCTTATTATCATTCAGTATGTGTCTGAAGTGGAAATTCTCAATTTCTGACAAAATTTAATCGATGAGCGTACCTCGAAATGAGACGTGTTTATCACTTTGACCTACTATTAGATCATCATCATCATCTTGTCACAAATGAATAATTAATTATTCCTCATGAACTTTCAGACACTAAGATTGGCAAAGAAATTGCGTTCTGCTACCAATTTGTCACAGGTTTAAAGAGTCCAGACCTCAACCCTATTGAACATCGTTGGGATGAATTGGTGCACCGGATTCGTGTGTGTCCGTTGCAACCGCAAACACGCATCCAACTTGTGTAGGCTTTGAAGGAGGAATGGGCAAAAATACAGGTTGCTTGCTATCAGAAACTGGTGGAGAGCATGCCATGGCGTGTGGATGCTGTGCATAGGGCAAAAGGCCACAGTTTGTGCAATTAGACATGCATAAATAAATAAATAAAGCATCTGTTCCATACCACAGGTGTCCACTTTTAATTGAGTAGGCAGTGTATATGTAAATTAGATGTGGAACCAGTATTATGAAAGTTAAAAATCCCATAAAGCTGACTATAGACTGTTTTATTTCAAATACAGACATCATATAACAGGTGGTTATAATTAAAGTTTCCCACTTTTGCAGGGTCTGGAGATCGCATTATTGCATGGATAATAATGCAACTTGTGTGTATAAGCTATGTAGAACAAGGGGAAGAGAATTCCAATGAAAAACAAATTACTTCAAACAGTTGCCACCAGGTGAAAAGTGACACTATAGGAAACATGCAATGCGTCTGAACAACCAATCTGCAGAAATCACCATGCCATTGGGAAAGAAAGAATGTGTGCTCCTGGTGAAGCTTTATTACCAGAACAGCAGCAATAGTGCATCAGCACTGCGAGAATATCATCTTTTGAAGGGATTGTGAACAGGACCATGATGGCAAGGGGTTTACAAAAGATGATGCAGAATTCGAAGAGTCAGGGGAGTTAGGTGTGCATCATGTGGATTCCCTGGGGATTTCATTCGGGTCCATATTTTTTTTGAGGAGATGATACCTGCAGGTCCTGTCCGGTGCACTGTTACAAGTGCATGTTACTTGTATGTGGTTCCAACCTTGCAAGAACGTGAGTGTTTTCAGACAACAGTCTTCATGCAAGATAGTGCAGCATCGCATATTGGTCACCTAGTAAAGGAACTTCTTCGTGCCAGCTTCGGTGATGATCGTGTTCTTTCGAGACACTTTCCAGACGCATAGCCTGTCCGTTCACCAGACCTTAATCCATGTGACAACCCTGAAAGATCGTGTTTATTAGGGACACATATGGACCTTGCCTGAACTGAAAACCAGTATCATTCATCATGTTGCAGCCATTTCACGAGAGACACTTCATGTTACTGCTGAGCACGCTGTCCTGCGCTTCAAGCATGTCATCGACGCAGACGGTGGGCATATTGAACAGTCACTCTAAAAGCATTAAAATATTGCATTCCCACTGTCTGTTTATGATCTTGCAGCGCCACTTTTTAACCTGGTGGCAACTGTTTGAAGTAATTTGTTTTTCGTTGGAATTCTCTTCCCCATAGCTTATACACAAAGTTGCATTACTATCCGTGCAATAACGCAATCTCCAGACTGCGCAGAAATGGGGAACTTCAATTGTAACCACCCTGTACATCTAGAAATTTTGTTTTACATAACAGTGATTTTGAATGTTATAGTTTGTTCTGACATTTTTATATTTAGTTTTGATCTTACAATTCAAAAAATGTCCTTGTTTTCTCATTGAATTTATTATTCCAGGTTAAGGTTTTTCATTGCTTTGTATTTGTTTTCAACATTTGAACTTTTTTTTTTTTTTTTTTTTTTTTGCATAGTGCCCTACACAGACTATACAGTTTGGATCACGTCATTTTTGTCAGATTTGGAATCCGAGCCTACCAATCCAATTAAAGTCAAAACTGACGTAGAAGGTAAGTGTCTTTATTCATAATACAAAAATCATTACCAAAAAAAAAAAAATTAACATTGATCTAGCCTTAATTTGCATTTCTAGTTATTCAACATAATTGAAAAGGTATTGACTCAACATGCAAACTCTTACTATTTCACTTGAACGTATTTTTTTTTTTTTTTTCTTTATCTGTTTATCATGGGAAATGGTGGAATGAATTACCTTAAAATTTGGTACTTTACTTATTTTTGACCCAATTTATTCTATGAGAATGCTTATTTTCATATCTAATCCCGCCACCACTCCATCACTGCATGCTTGAATCGCCACTATGCAATGGAGGAATTTTCCTCCAGCATATTCCTAGTTAAAAAAATATATTAGTTAGCTAATCTAACATGTATAAATATATTTCTTAATGATGACGAGGCAACAGAATAATCAGAAATTGTAAATTTTCATTTAAAAAAAAAATAATAATCCTAGAGATGAATAAAAAAAATGTGTATTTAAAATTCCAAACAAATACAAACGTCATCAACATGTCTTCAATATTTCGTCCTATTTTTCAAGGACTTTCTCAAGAAATATTGAAGACATGTTGATGACGTTTGTATTTGTTTGGAATTTTAAATGATAATGAAGATAAAGATATGGTTCTTTAAAAAAAATGTGTGGTTATATTTACGCACACAAGAGAAATAGAAGGTTTGTTTCAAGGTCAAACTTAAAATTAGTTATTTTTGACTTGATCTTCTATTTCCAAAATAAATAAATAAATAAATTGATTTTTTTTTCTTATGCACACACTAAAACAACTGAATATATTAAATAGTTTAACGTGCATGAGATGTTCATAGCGAAAAATCAAGGCCACCATATAAATACATTTATAACAAGTTTATACATTAAAAATCACAAAGATTATACATTTGTATAAACAACTAAACTTGCTAAGATTCTGATTTCTGTGTAAGGCCTTACAATAGTAATAGGATTAGTCTTGGCTTTAATGAGCTTTCGCAAAAGTAATAAATTGACAGGTAAAAAAAAAATGCACTTATTTAAAATAAAGAGTTCTTGAAACTCGAGACAATTTTAGAGAGCTATTCTGCATCAGGAAATATGGGGAGTGACAGCACAAACATGAAGGACAACATAAAACATATGGGGATTGGAAGAAACACATTAGCAGTAACAGCCCAGTGATAATGGGATTATATATGTTTTAATCAGGATTAAGTGAAAGATGTCCACTAGAAGGTAGCAGTTGAATCTTCTGTGGTGGGAAAAGGGTTTTGCCACAGGAAAATTAAGGGAGGGATATTTGATTGTGTTTGTAGTGTTGTATATGAATAGTTTGAGCTTTCTCTAAAAGGCATTTTCATTTTCACTGATGTATATAGAGATTGTTCTGTTCAGTAAAAGGAGAACTCACTTCATGGGCTCCAATAAATGTTTTTGGGACCATTTTTTGTTTCGGAAGAGGATTGTTTTGATTTGATATTGATAGATTGGATCTAATTTATATTTTGAATATGCAGAAGACATCAAATCTAAGATATTCTTTTATTTTAAGGATAGCTAAGGTTAATTAAAAAGCGAGACATCAAAGGCAGCACCTGAATAAATTGAAATTGCCTCTCTTGTTCGATTATAGGGAAGAAGTTAAGAACGGCCGTTTCGTCCTTCATCAAACTCTTCAGCTCAACCCCGCCTTCCCCGATAAAAGAACCAGAGAGGCAAGATCATAAGTGAGGGTCACCGTCACACCTGACAGTGACCTAAAAAGCAAGAAAGGCAAGAAATTAATTGGGGTGCCAACTCAGCACCACCAAAAATCTTTTCCTACGTTCAGCAGGCAAAAAGGAAATAAACTTAAGAAAAAGAAATTCAAGTTTGATTTAGCTAAGGTTAATGTCTTTATTTTTTTTTTTTTTTCATATTGGCTCATTTGTTTTGTTAAGATATTTTCTTATGATGTTTTGTTTAGATCCACTCACAAGTTTTTACTTTGAATGGAGGTGGTGGAGCCATGCCACACTTGTGACCTTCAGTGAATACAGTGGCATCTGCTCAATAGAATGAGGGTTCTCAGTAGCCCAAATCCGACAGTTGTGTGTATTGACAGTGCCACTGAGATAAAAATGTGTCTCATCACTCCATAGAATGTTCCAAGGCCATGCATCGTCCACTTCCATCTGAGCTAGGAACAGGTGAGAGCAATGCAGGCGCTTTTCCGCATCCCCTTGAACCAGCTGTTGGACTTGGCTAATCTTGTAAGAGTAAAACATCAGCACTTTACCAATGCATTGTCATACAGTTGAATACGGCATTAACTGGTGGGTGCCGTGGCAAGGACCAATCTTCCTTTAGGTCAAGTCCACTGCTCACTGCGAGGTGGTCGCAGCATGGGTTGGGGGTATCTCTGAGAATGTGGGTCACCAGAGGGCTATAAAGAAAAACAAAACAAATCAGCAGACTAGTAAATATGTACTAAAATATTAATAAATAAATAAATAAAAAAAACGAGAGATCTACTCGAATCATCTAACCAAAAAAAAACAACATTTGATTAAAAAAAAAATTATATATAAAACAACCATCAACAGTCAAATTTAAAAAAGCAGGGGTTATTATCTGCATTGCTGTAGTTTTTCCTTTTTTTGCCTTCATTACAGCTGCAGTGAAGCCAAAGCTACTGTTCCTATTTCTATTATATGGAAAAAAAATAGAATAAAAAATTTAAAAAAAGTGAAAAGAATAAGTAAATGAATGAATAACTAGAAATTGCTAGTGATTCCTTTTTTTTAATATATATAAATGAATAAGTAAAGTTTTTGTTTGCATTACAAAATATTTCTTTCACATTTTTTGTGCTCATGATCATAATATATAATTTTTAAAATGTTATTTGTTTTTAGCTCCCAGTGAGCCTCTAAACGTCACCCTGTCTTGCCATGCAGATCTTACTGCATTGATTAAGTGGAAAAAACCAGAAGAATTTGCTCCTGCAGTGGATGAGTATCGTATCTATTATTATATTCCACCGTATCGGTTTAATAAAGCAACTGAGATTAAAATAAAAGCCATTGACAACAAATTGGATCAAATGGTAATTGATGTATCTTTTGTTCATGAAGGAAATATCAAACTATATCTTAAAACATACAATTTACGCAATCTTTTTTTTTTGTTTTTTTTTTGTTTTTTTGACGAAAAATAACATTGATTTCAAGAAAAGAAATATTTTAAAGCTCATTTTAGACTAAAAAGACTAGACTAACAACTGATAAACTTTAATTTATAAAATGTAATAATTCAGATATTAAAGTAAATAAAAATACGTATTTAGGAAATTATCAGGTCTTGGAGAGAAAAAAAAACTTCCGAAGCAACAGTGATTCCAGGAGGAATTTAGCAGCAGTTATCTTCTTTAGCTTATACTTATTCTTCTCAGACCATAACCTGCATAAAACCTATAAACCTAAACTAGGTAGCAAACTTAAAAATTAGGCCTATTATTAACATTAGAAATTCCCCATTTTCAATATTTCCAACACCCTTTTCACCACCCTACAAACACACACAGACAAAATTGATTACATTTATAAATACAAAACAATTCCTCCACCACATTAGAACTGAAAGTGAAGATTTCAACTCTGATGTTGCATTACTATTCATATTCCTCATCCTCACCAAAGAACTCTGCATAACATATATACAAAAACATCTCAATTCTGTGTCTCCCCCCACCCCCACTTGCAGTTTGAACTTGAAAAGCCATCTAACAAGCACATAACTATTTAGATGTTTCCATTACTTATAACAACAGCACAGTTAACACTATAGTAACAGAAAACCCAGATGCTCCTACAGATACATATATTACATCTTCACATATATTACACTCCACTCGTATAAAATCAACACCGTAGATTTCCTAATATGTCGAGCATTAATCACAATCTCTACACAACCATCCCTACACAATGAGCTAAACACTGTTTGCAATATACTCAACCTCCGTAACTACCCCTCCCACCTCTTCCACAACCGTCTTAACCTCCTAAATATCAATTGAAAAAAAAACCCACAAAATCTGCCCCAAAAACAAACCCTCCATTAAATACATCCCTTTCCCTTATTACCAACCCCTTGAATATTTCATTTAACAATTTCCTGCCCCTTAATCAGCATTTTCCTGCTTTTGGACCCACAAATATACAACAAAAGATACAATTATAAAGTTATACAAATATACAATTTCACACTATAAAATGATCCCATTAACACAGAATACTGAATCTCCTGCACACGATGCCTCTCAGGCTATGTGGGCAAACTGGCCATCCCTCTATCCGTACGCATTGAGGAACATAAAAATGCTTTCACTGTCAAAGATCCCATATGATCATACACAGCAACACATTTCAATGAAACAGGACACTCCCCCCCCCCACACACACACCCTCACTCCACCAAGTTTACAGATTCTAAACCCCTCACCCACCACAATAAACTCTCCCACCGCCTCCTTGCTGAATCCTTCCACGTAATTCAGCTTAAAGCTTATAATCAAGACACTGGTAGGCGAAATGCCAGTCATACTGTTAATTGCGTTCATACTACTGTTTTGTCATGTTGTCCTGAATGTTTATGATTTCCCCTGATAGAATACACATAGGATTCCAAAACTATTGGATGCTTCTCCATTACTCCATTTATATTTTTTCAAGTAAATGCATTTTATTTCCACTTCATTCTCTTAATTAAAACCTCAATTTCTATTTTATGTTTTCTAATTTTAATTATCCTCCTCCCTCTCAAATTCTGTCTCCATTTTCAACTAACTGTTATTTAAACCATTCTCAATGCTCACTACATCGGAAAACATGAACTTTCTAAACACTATTAATAAAAAATATTTATTATATCAAGTTATGTTTTCATTTTTCATCATGGAGTTAATCTGCAATTTGTGTTAAACATTTATCAAAATAAATTGCCAATTTTCACTTTAGTAGGACCTTCGGTGGGGGTGGGTTCTTTTGACCTCTGCTTCTGATAAATGAGAGGTTTCAGGCTGCCCCCCTCCCTCATATCAATCGGCTAGTCAATTTCTTCTATTTTTTGTAGTAGACTTTGGCTAGGATCATTTAAATAGTCTGGGAGAGATTAGCATAATCCCATATTTTCTGTTAATAACATTAAAAACATTTAAACTAATATAGTCCTTGTGTATTCCTGTCATCACCTAGAATAGTTTTTCAGCTCTCATAATGCCCACTTGTTAGGTTCCAAGGTGGTTGGAAAACACAAATTTTCCAACATTGGGAAGCAGCTCTCACCTTATTGAACAGCCACCTGTTGAACCAGCCGCTGTACATGTGTATATCATCTTGCACTCATTAACAGATAAATCCTTTTGAAGCTTACTTCTTTTCTTTCTTAATACCTTTACCTGGCGTTGCATATAATTAAATCCACTAAGAAGTAAGAGCCTCTGAACTGGTGATTTGTTACTTGAGTTACCATCATCTCATGAGTAGATACTTAGAATATCAACACTGTATACTATTGCCATTGCAGCAACAAAGCACATATTTGTTGAGCAAAATTTAATTGTTCCTTTTGCCTGTCACCAACGATAATTGTGATTTGGGCAACAATCATCCTTGGAATAATGTGAGCAATATTTGTGACTCTGCAATGTGAATAGCAGCCAATTTGAAAGAATTAAGGACCAGTTCATCAAACTTGGAAAATTCTAGGAACAGATTTGCCTGAACCAGTGTGAACCAGCTGAATTCCACTATTGGCTTTCTAGAATTTCCATATAAATACTTCCTTCTATGTTCTAATTTTTTAACTTGCTATCTTGGTCCAGCAGTACTTTTATGATCAACTTTCATGATCAGTAACAGATAATAGAACAGTTGAAACTGTAGGTGCTACTAAAAAAAATTTTTTAATTAAAAGAAGATTTAATGAGATGAAATGATTTACATATTGATGCAATCTCAACGAGGACACAACGAGGAGCTATGACGTAATATCGGCCGACCTGGCAGAGGGCTCGAGAGAGACTCCCAGATGCCAGTGTCGAAGGCCTTCCTGGATTGGCCAATTATGCCGCGTTGTGATTGGCCAGGCCGAGAGGTCTCTAAATCCAAGTTCGGTCCCCTCTCGATGACGGACCGAAAAGGAAGCTATGAGAACGACCTGGATTTGAGAATCCAATCTTGTATAACATTAACCTGGATTTGAGAATCCGTTCTTTATAGCTTTGACCCGTTTTATATTGTATATAAACTGTAATTAATTGTAAATAAATGGTGTGTACATTATGCTGAACCTTTGACGTTAGTCTCTATCATTTTGACCACACATCAATATATAGAAAATCCAGTAGAGAATAAAAAAAAGTTTGATATATAAAACTACAACACACTTAAAATAATTATAAAAACTTAAAAAAACTTTAAAAAAACCGTGACATGTTTCAATTAGCTTCCGCTAATCATCCTCAGACGGAATGAAGGAGAAGGATTTATTCAAAAAAAACCCAAAAACGAACACCAACTTTTGATTGGCTCTGCTCGTTTGAGGCGAACCAATAATCGTGAAGCGCATAAGTCCGATGCCATTTTACCAATTATATTATTATTATCAATTTTATTATGACCTTCATCAATACAGGAGATGCCTGTAGTATTATTGAAAAACCTATGACACATTCTCTTGTACATAGATCTATCTAAAACAACCGTGGCCCCAAACCTCGGTATTCCGAAAAAAGTCCAATGCAGGCGTTATGATACACGCACAATCGGCGGTACCCAATAGCTTTAAAAAGAATGCATTTATAATGGCAATTAGAAGGGCCTTTTTGATTTCATCTGATTATATTTTGTTTGAAGAGGAAATTAAAAAAATTACGGAAATTGCCTTAAATTGTGGTTATAATGAGGGATTTATTCATTTAATGGTTAAGAGCACTCTTAATAAGATTTATAATCCAAATAGTTTTAGTCAAATTAAACCTAATATTTTTTTAAGCATTCCATTTGTACCGAAGGTTTTTTACCCTATTGCTCGAATATTGAGAGGTTATGGAATTGGAGTGGTTGCAGCCACGGGCTTCACTGTCGCAAATTGTATCAATGGGGGTGCTAAGGTTTTGGATGATACCTCATGTTTGAATAAGAACAATTGCGTCTATGCTATTCCTTGCAAAAATCATTCTTGTGTTTATTTTGGGGAAACATATAGGCCTTTATGTAAACGACTGGAGGAACACGAAAAGGCAATTGAGAAACGTAATTTTAAGTATAATACTGCCGATCATGTGCATAGATTTCATCATGAAATCGATAGGGATAAGGTTAGAATTGTTGCCAAACAGAAAGATAGCTATCTTAGAAAATTTATTGAATCATTTTTTATTTTGAAATACAATTCGTATAATGCCAAGGTATCTGTGGATAACATTCTTCATTATGGCTGTAGGTTTTAAATATTCTTTGATCTTCTTCCCCCCTCCGTCGGTAAAATGGCATCGGACTTATGCGCTTCACGAATATTGGTTCGCCTCAAACGAGCAGAGCCAATCAAAAGTTGGTGTTCGTTTTTGGGGTTTTTTGAATAAATCCTTCTCCTTCATTCCGTCTGAGGACGATTAGCGGAAGCTAATTGAAACATGTCACGGTTTTTTTAAAGTTTTTTTAAGTTTTTATAATTATTTCAAGTGTGTTGTAGTTTTATATATCAATTGTTTGATTTCACACACGTAAAACCCTTTAACTAAAAAAAAGTTTGTTTCAGGATAGAAAGAGGTATCATAACTAAAATTTGTCAATGCTTCTTTAAAGGTTAAATATATTCTTTTTTTCTAATTGTTTGTTTTTGTTTTTTGTAGGCAACCTTACATTCTTTAGCTGCTGGTTCAACTTATGAAGTAAGGGTTGCTGGTGGAACCAGCAGCCATGTCTATCCAACACTTGTTAGAGTTGGAAGTACCTCAGATGCAGTATCTTGTACCGTACCTGGTAAGAAGAAATATTTATTTTGTTCATTAGTTTTATTTTTGTTGAGCTAGAAGTTGAATTTAAATTTAAAGTACCAGTACTTACTATGATTTTGTTAAGTAGGCATATTTATAGCAGCAAGGTTTGGTATTTGAATGCTGGTCCTTTAGATTGACCAGTAGCACAGCCCTCAGCCAGAGATTGCTAGTTTGTCAGAATTACTTATATTTGATATTTAACTTTATTCTGTTTAACATACTTCTGATGTATACAGTATGGCCAAAAAAAAAAAAAAAAGACACTGAACAATTTGACCACAAGAAAGGTGGTACTGCAAGATTAACACATAGGTGATTGTTGTATTTGGAACAGGAATGATTGTGGAGGTGAGATTAATCAGTGTTGCTGTGAAAATGGTATTAACTACCTAAGAAAACATGTTTTGTTGTGGAGCATTATTTTCAATCATACGAAACAGGCCGTGGCTATGGACCTGGCCTGCTACTTGTACCTTTGGAAATCACATGATATCCCATGAGCAAACATTCCAAATTCCTCACATTCCCCTGATTTAACTCCACCTGATGCCTACGTTTGGGGAATGCTGAAGGAAATGTTTTGTCAACCTCTGACAAACATTGCTGAGCTGAGACAAAAGATTACATGACAACTCTTAGGGGAATGGAACAACCTCTCTCTTCCGGGACTTGGTGGACAACCTACACAACTACCACGAGTACTGCTTAGAGCAACAAGGAGATCACTTTGAACATGCATTTGTCAACAACCATCATTGATTATTCTTTCATTTGCAGCGTTTTCTGTTCAAAACAGTTCAATGTCATTTGTTTTGGACCATACTGTAGTAAGTGCTTAATATTTATGTGAAAAGTATGTTACACACTATTTACTATGCATAGAGATGGTAATATCTTAGATACCTCCAGTGGAAGAGGAAATTGAACTGTTCGAAAAAGACAGCTTACTTGATCCAAAAGCAAAAATAAACTTTGTCTAGCATATTTTTTTAATAATCTTTCATTCCGTTTCATAGAAATTATGATATTTGAATTACTGAAAGTTCAGATATCATAAAAATACTTCTGTGATGTTATAATAATAAACACAGCCATCTAAATTTCTTTTTCTAATATCATCTAATTGCTATTAATTTTTGACTGGGCATCAAGCTTGTAAAATGTAGGTAAAATTAAAGTTAATGCTCGTCTCATTTTTCGTTATGCATCCACATTAAAACTATGGAACAAAGCCAGTTTGATCCTTCATTTTGTTTTT
>JAFIDM010010028.1:33955742-34002773 GCA_023159025.1 Thereuonema tuberculata | reverse complement strand
CAGGAATTACCAAAGCTTAGGTTTGCAGGTGATGGACCATGTCTGTGGCACTGTAGGATCACATGTAACAATAAAATCACATGTTCCAATTGCTTTTTTCAGTTTGCTGCATAGAGATAAAAAAACATTTTTCATGTGGAGATATAATGAAGCAAAAATTATACCTCCATGTGGAAGGAAACCAACTAGCAGATGCTCTTCACAAATTCCCCCCAAAAAATAATCTTCCTTGTATTTCTGGACTATACAGATTCTTTTGGAGTATTTGGAATTTGGTTGTTTTCAAATAACACTTTGTTGCTTGTGTGAAATGGCTAATCTATGCTTCATCTTCCATTACAATGTGCTCATGGGACTTTTATCCATCATATTTATAGAATTTCAAATCAACCAAACACACCATGAATTGTTGTCTTTTGTTCTCATCTGCAAACGTTTTGGTACTGAGCAAAACATTTCTAGCAATCTAGTGAATGGTTCATGGTATCCAACACAATGCCAGACAAAATTCCATGTGTTATTGCCTTATCTGATTCCTTTGTATCATGACTTCAACATGCTGAAATATTAACTGGGTTATGTGATGAGAATGGTATGAAAAACATTCTCCAAACTTGTGCATCCTTCAACGAATTGTTTGCGTCATGACTGCATACT
This sequence comes from Thereuonema tuberculata, assembly GCA_023159025.1. Taxonomy (NCBI): domain Eukaryota; kingdom Metazoa; phylum Arthropoda; class Chilopoda; order Scutigeromorpha; family Scutigeridae; genus Thereuonema; species Thereuonema tuberculata. Next base: position 34,002,116 of record JAFIDM010010028.1, on the reverse strand, counting down.
TTGTACGACTTTTCAGTTCAAGTTGTGCAATCCAAAACTGCTCATACAACAAGGACATCTGTAGCACATTCTAATTTTGTAATGTTTTTCCACATGTCTACTGTGTAATTGCTATTAGTGCTGCTATTTGTTAGAAAAACTAGTTAAGTGAAAATTTAAGTTTTTAGCAACTAGCTTAAGGTATGAAATACTGTCTTACTTTTTGTATTTTTGTAAATAAAAAATAAAATAGATGCAAAGACTGTTTTGATCTGACCTTGTAGAACATTTTAGCTATTCTTCCTTTAAAGCTTTTATGTCCCTAAAATATTCTTTAACGTTATAACAATATAAAAAACTATTAAAACTGCAATTAATCTTCAGTGAGTTATTACTTGAATTATAAAAGAACCTAATAGTTGAATCCTTATGCACCATAGTTCTTAAAAATGATCTGTTAGTGCCAAAATTTCATCAGTTCTTGACAAAAAGATGAAACTTCTAAATTATGAACTTTCATGTACCGGTATATTAGTTTTTGGAATGCTTAAGGGCAGTGTGTTTTGCTCTGATTCATTTCAAATGGGTCTACAAACACCTACATCAAATCTCATCAAAATATTATGAATAAAGTTTTCACAAAATACATGAATTTGGATAAAGATCAGTGCATCATATCTACAAGATTCTCTCAGGCAGACATCCACTTCAACACAGTTTACACAATGGCACAAGTCTTAAGTAAACTGTGAAACGTAACTTCTTTTGAATCCAGATCTAGATATTTTGCATGATTTAATTTTACTAATTTATACATTAATATAAAAAGTAAAATGCCTAAGAAAATTAATGTTTTTGTATTTATTGTCTACACGATTATCATATTTCCCATTAGTATAAAAACAAAAACTGAATTTTCAAACAAAGATTTAGTGAAAACAAAAATATATTGATTAATCGAAGTTCTTAGTTATCATTGAAACCTGTGTGCATTAAAGTGAATTTTATTGGTTAATATTTCATTATATTTCAGTCACCCGGTTAACATTGTTCCACAAGTGTTCCAAAGCAGAAGAAATAGTGAGGAAGTGCTTAGGAGGTGCAGGTTTTCAAACCGATCCTATTTCCATAGAGGAATTGAAGAAGATGAGTTTCTTTAAAAAATGCATGTAAGTTAGAGTATTGTAGATGAAAATTACAGGAAATTCTTACTCTATAAAATTTTCTAATCCTTAGTTTTTCCAAATTAAGAGGTAAAAAAAAAAAAAAATTCTCCTAAGAACATGTTATCAGATCCACTGAAGATCATTTTCATTTGTTTTGTTTATTTTGGACCTCTTTGTTTCCCTTTACAAAATCTTGACAACGATACTAAGATATAATATTCATCTTAATTTTAAAAAAGTTTAATTTTTTTCAATTATTAAATTTAATTAATTCATTTTCTTTCCGTAATTTCTTTCTTCATTAACTAATCCCTGATTACCTTTCAAGCAAGAATACGAAACAAATTCATGAAATCAAATGCCGTGGACTCGAATGATAGAAAAACCACAGTTTTCTTGATAAGTAATTCCATGATTAAGTGTTCCCACAGAATCTCACTTTTTCAGTTACAGTAGAACCTCATTATAACGGACCCTATTATAACGGACAGTTTTAAAAAAAATTGTCAGCCTACAATTAAAGTGAGCGAATTGAAAGACCATTTAAATTTTTTTATTCAATATGTTGAACAATCGGCAAATGAAAATGTGTTTGCATATTATGAACACTTACGTCAGTTATTAACTGAAGAAATAAGCAGCAAACATACCCAGCAGAAAATCAATTATTTTTTCAAACCAATGAATGTAAGCAATCAACATGAACCTGGATCTTCTTGTTCTAATGCAGTATATACGTACACATCTTTTTCAATTCAAGGCTATTTTTTATTTGATATATAATAAACACTTTTTATAGCTAACTATTGTACTTTCATTGATATACACCCTGCTGCATTACACCCCTATAAGAATTATTTGTTATAAACTGGACTTTCATTAAAACGGACAACCTTCAGCCCCTATTAGTCCGTTATAATGAGGTTCTACTGTATTTGTATGTGAATTGAGAAATACATTTCATGATTTTATTAAAGAAGGACCAAACAAACACTATCACAAGGAGAAATAAACAAAATATCTTCATTACATTACATGTTTTGAGGAAAGCCTGTTCCTTCTCTTCAGATGATACAAAATAAAATATAATAAACGTAAAACAAGGTTATAAATATACATCTTCCAGCCATTAAAAGAATATTTACAATGGCAATAATATATAATAAACCAATAGTATACAACCGTTATTATAAAATGGCTTACTTGAGGTTATGATAACCTCAACGTAAACTCAATCCTTACCTGGTACAACTGAAGTTTTGTTTTAGTGAGATTTTTCATTTACCAAAGACACGTGATTGATTTGGTAGTAGATATTATTTGCCTTTCTAACACAGTTAACCCATTAAGGACCAAGCATAAGCATTAAGGAATAATAAGAATTTTTAAACAGAAATTGTTGATTTATTCTAGAAATACAGTAGAACTCCTCTAATCCGGCATCCTACGGTCCGGCACGCTGGATAATCCGGCACGACTTTCGAAAAAAAATAATAATTTATATCGATCACAAAACATCAATCATGCCTTGTTCAAGTTTGCTTGCCAACGGAAGGCACGAGGGAAAACATTGTACCGGACAAAGCGTATCAGCATGCATGGAGGAGAGGCCAGTCGTCGAATATAACAAGGCGCTCATCTTCGGCCGACTTCGGGTGACATCGTATATGTTTGGGAGCCACATGTTCCCTGGCTTTGTTTACGTTTCACGTTCAGTTTCAGTTTAGTTTGACGCTCAGGTTGCTGTATCAACATCGAATATTGTTGTGTTTTGTAGAGCTTGGCTTTGTGTTGAGCGATTTTATACTGTATCAAGTTTTTTGAACGCAGCAGTTCGTTCAATGATGCTGAAATTATGAAACTCCACATCATACGAAATGACTTTATAGAAAAACGAAGAGAAAAGACTAAAAAACAAATCGATATTCGAGATTCGTTTAAGATGGCTTCTACCAAGAAAAACAATCCCTTGGGCTTCGATCAACCGTCTTGCTCAACTTCGAATGAATTTTTTTGTAAGCCTACAGTGCACTTTTTTGTATCGTAGTCAATTATTTTACATTATTATATAATTTTTTATTCTACTTAAGCTGTTAAATACATAAAAAAATGTTTTACTGTCATTTTTTTTTTAATTCACGTTTTTCCCGATATTCATCCTGTAATCCGGCATGTCTCTATTCCCGAACGTGCCGGATTAGAGGAGTTCTACTGTACATCAGATAAAACAGGAAAAACTAAAAATTGAGTAAGTACTTGAGCTGTAATAAAATGTTGCGTTTACTCAACTTTGGGATTACAATGCATCTTATTTATTATCAAGTAAAATGCAACAAAACAGTTCTACAAAGATGAACATTAGTGTATGAAGTTATAAATCGTTGTACTCTTGCACAGCCTGCATCATCTAGGTTGCTTTTCTTTCATTCTTTTCATTCAATTGTCATGAGATTTGTCATTTCACTTTATCATCATGACTTCTGCTTCATCTTCAAAGGAAAATTCAAATGTGCCTCTGTCTTTCTTTGGAACCCACTTCTACTATGAAGGAGAAAGAGCATTTTGCAATGGGATTTTCACTAATTGTTCCAGTTGAAAAAAAAATCCTTAAATTTTCAATGTATGAAAAAGTTTAGATGATGAAAAGAAGTTTATATGGTGAAAAGAAGTTTATATGGTGAAAAGAAGTTTATATGGTGAAAAGATGATGAAAATTCAAAAAATATATAGAATGTTGGGCTGGGTTCTGAACAACTGAAAGCAGATCTGCAACTACTTGCTCACTCAAATTAAATTCAGAGCTTTTATTTTCTGCCCTTTTGCCACCATAAGGAAAAAAATCTATACTAGTAGGCAGCATAAGCATCAGTTCAAATCACACTGGTTTCCGTTTGATGAACATCTTTCAGGAATGTCTTCCAAAATAAGGTACAATGTCCTCGTTGATGGAGAGGTTGTGTGAAAAAATGACAATTAAAAGATTTTTTTGATTGATGACATCAAATGAGTCAATTTTGAAAATTTATCATTTTTATCGAGTTTGCTATTATCAGCTAATTGCAGATTTTGTTTGATTGATGTGAACTTATTACGCCTCAAAGAATAGAAAAACAAACGGTAGACTTGTGGTAAGTTGAAACCAATGTTGAAAATCGCAAGTGGTTTATAGCGCATTGGCACGAGTGACATAATGTACAGAGTGAATCTAAAATAGGGGGACAAACTGCAGGGGTGGGTTCCCCATACCAAATGAACTAAAAAAGGTCTGAAAACATATGACCAGACGTGCATGGTTGCTGAGTTATTCCAATCCAAAGAAACAAAGCCACACTACAATGGAAACAATGGACATTAACAATATCTTTATTGGTAGCATGTAGTTCGTACAATACCACAATCTGGTCACCGCACATGTCTTAGTAAATGTTCAAAATATCTTTCTGCTTCGATGCATGCATGGACATGATGGACCATGGACTGTTGTATCCTTTCATAGATCCCAGGACGATTGTGGACGGATTCACAGGCATCTACAATATGGTCATGTAGCATCTCAACATTTGCACTGTCTATTGCAAACACAAGGGCTCTGAGGTGTCCCCACAGATAGAAGTCCAACAGATTGAGGTCGGGTGACCATGCAGGCCATTGAATTAGTCTACCCCTACCTATCCATCGGTCGTGATAGATATTAGTGAGCATCTCGCGAACACTGGCTGAAATGTGCGGGGGCACCATCATGCATAAACCATATTGTTGCTCTGACACATTCTCAAGAAGGTTTGAAAGGGCACATTCTCAAGAAGGTTTGAAAGCGTGTTTATGATGAACATCCTGTTGCCATAAGATGTGCTGGTAAAAATGTATGGTCCGATCGATAGTCACCTACAATACCAGCCTACACATTTATCTTGAACTGCTGCTGGTGTTGAGCCATAATTGTACCTCATGGATTTACAACGGCCCACAGATGTTGATTGTGAAAATTACTGACACTATTCCTACCAAACGTTGCCTCATCGGTAAACCGGACTGATGCGATAAACAATGGAGTGGTAGTTTGCACAATGAATCATTGGCAAAAGTTTTCCCGTGATGGGTAATTTGCAGGCGTCGGACACAGTGCAGATGATACAGACACAGCAACTGTTCATGTAGTATTTGCCATGCAGTCATTTCCTCTGTACCAACCGCAACAGCCAATTGATGTGTGCTGATACCTTGGTCATCGTCAACACTCTGCATTACCTGTTCCTCCAGGTCAGGCATATGAGCATCTCATGGTTGTCCTAGATTCCCAGTTGGTGGTACAAGGGATCCTGTCTGCCCAAGTCACTGATAAGCTAGCTGTAGCAAAGGTTTTATGGGTCAGTTTTCGTTGCTCCAGAAACTCCATCTAATAGAGCTGCACGGTTCTGCGTCCATTTCCATTCATGCAGCTGCACATAAAAATAATGTCCGCCTGCTCACGAAATGAATAATCTGCCATGAGTAGGCTCTTACAGGGCACTACAGTAACCTGCCCTAGAATGCATACATACGAAACTGCCGATACATGCCTGTCAATAGTACACAACAATCCTTGGTGATGCACAGCTTTTAGGTTTAAATGCAATGTCTCTAGATCGACTGGTAATGCTATAATGGTGGCACTTGTGTAGTGTTGTTCTGCGTGCATCACAACACATGGAGAACATTTCAAACAGTCGCGCTGTGTTGCCCATTCTCAACAATGCGGTAGTGTAATTCAGTAATGCTACCAATAAAGATACTGTTCATGTCCATTGTTTCCATTGTAGTCTGGCTTCATTTCTTTGGATTGGAATAACTCTGCAGCCATGCACTTCTGGTCTTATGTTTATTTGTCCTTTTTTATTTCTCTTGGTATGGGGAACCCAACCCTGCAGTTTGTTCCCCTATTTTAGATTCACCCTGTATATGGCTGCTAATGCCAAGGTTGCTTAAACGTAACATTATGGACGTAACAAATTGCATAAAGGAAAGTTCTTACATTTTTTTTTTTTTTGCCTCAAAATGAAACGATATTATGGTTATAAGAACTCTATTGAAGATTGTCATGCTTAAAATGTTAATATAATGAGTTCAGATAAATTAAGATAAAATTTCGAATGGAACTGTTAAAAATTTGTATTTTTTTCCCAATATTTCTAAGATTACTGGCATTGTCATGATGAAAAATTAATAAAGAATTGTAGTAAAAAGATCTTCCTTGTAATGTCTATTAAGTATTGCAGCACTTAAAAAAGAATTGTCAGCAGCCATTTGGTAAAAAAAAAAAAAAAAAAAAAAAACCGATTAATGGATGGTCTATTCCATACTCCCAACTTTAAGCCTTATTAATGGGTTTGGATCTAATTTGGATTTTGGCATTCTGATGTAAAATTGTCACAAGTTAATCAAAACTGATTATTCATTCCAACGCTATCCCATTGCACTTCATATAAAGGTTTACTACCTGTTCTCTCATCTTAGCCACCTGCGTAACTTTACATTTATCAAAGTTAACAACCATTCCTTTCCATTCAAGAATTTTGATCCATTCAATAGCTGCAATCTGGAGTTTGTTCTTGTTATCAGCTGTAAGTTTGATGTCATCTGCACAGACTAGAACTTGGCAATAGACAGGTCTAATATTCCAGTTACCTAAACTTGTTTTCCCCATTTTCTGTTTGCTGATCTTAATAACTTCATTCATGAAGGATAAGGCTTAATGTACATGTATGAAATTAAGAACAGAGGTTGATAATTAAATGCACTTATTTGATATTGTAAACATGATAAGAAGATGGGAATAATACAACAATTTCGACAGTATACTTTCCCCACACTTCACCATGCATTCTCACCTTGTGTTGTCCTTAATGTTTAGGCCATCCTGTATGTTTCTGCCATTCCTGAAGATGGAATATGCATAGTATTTCAAAACTGTTGTATTATTTCCATCTTATTATCCTGTTTATTTTAACATTATCAAGTAAGTACATTTCATTATTAATCTCTCTTCTTAATTTCATCCATGAAGTCTGTTGTAACTTCTTTATGTGTTTTGCATAAATATTGATGCGATGTCGACAAGGACGAGCTATGACGTAATATCGGCGGACCAGAAAGAGATCTCCAAAAAAGAGAACCCCAGACACCAGGTCGAAGGCTGTCCCGGATTGGCCAATTATGTTGCGTGTGATTGGCCAGGCTGGGGACTCTCAGAATTCGAGATCGCCTCCCCTCTCCTCGATGGCGGACCGCAAAGGAAGCTCTCAGAGCGACCTGCATCTGAGAATCCCATATTGTATAACATTAACCTGAATCCGAACTAAATAATATTAACCTGGATTTGAGAATCCGATGACCCATATAATCCTGTATATAAATTGTAATTATTTGTAAATAAAGAAGTAGACGTAGTGTGTAATTAAGCTGAACCCATGACTCTGTCTGACTCATTTTGAACAACACATCACTGGTGCCGAAACCCGGGACAGCCTTCGACCTGGCGTCTGGGGTTCTCTTTTTTGGAGATCTCTTTCTGGTCCGCCGATATTACGTCATAGCTCGTCCTTGTCGACATCGCATCAATATGGAAGCCTTAGATATAAAAATTAATAAAAAAAAATGGGTAAATGGATATGAATAAAATAATTCTAGAAATAAATGAAACTACTACAATAATGATTATATATCAATGGAAAAATTTAATTAAAAAAATCAGTTAATTTCAAATTTCATTAATTTACAAAAAAAAAATGCTTTCTCTTTGTCCAGTTTTTTCATTTGTTATCTTTTTACCTGAGTTTAAAGATTCATGCATTATTTCCAATGGCATCACTTCTCCCTGCACTTAAAACTTTCTTTCTAGTGTGATGGTATAATACGTTACTACGACGGGAATTTCTAGTTGTGTTTCCTGGACCCTCTGATAGGAATCATCATCACCTGCAGGCGAACAGTTAAGTCAGGGACCACTTGCGAGCCTACCGTACGTCCTTCTTGTTTCCCATAAGTTGGCCGAGAGTGTGTTTATCTCGAAACCCCCTCTATATATACCCTTTCTAGGCAGGTACGGGTCAATCCCCTCATTTCTGGGAAATTCCAAAAGGTTGTATTTTTGGGGTAATTATAAGATTTTCAGGTATAAGATGCGGTAATTACTTCCGGCTTACCGAATTCCTCAATTCGAAAGTAAAAGATAAATGGACATAGGTAAAAAAATTTAAAAATATTTACATAAAAAAAAAAAAAAAACTATACAATATCTACAGTTAATTAAAAATTAACCTCAGAGCCCAACAGGAATTTTCATTTTTAATATTTTTCTTTAAAGTTTGGCTCAGAAGGTTACACTATAAACGACAACATTTAGTCTTTCACCCTGCCGAAGACCCTTCTTGATAAGGAACGTGTCTGAAAGCTTATCTCCCATTCTTACAATTCCTTCAAGCTTACTTTACTGTATGTAGACTTATTCAGACAAATCAGCTTCACATTAATTCTTTTCTGTACCAAAACCATTCCAGATCTTGTTATGTGGCACAGAATCAAACTCCGCTTTCAAATCGAGGAATGCTAAATTCATTACCTTCCCATGTGAGTTGAGCTTATCACATATCATCTTTATTAAATAATCCTATCCTGTGTTTATCGTGTGGACCTAAAAGTTGCTTGCTCTTCCTCCAGTCCTTCTTCTACTTGTCTTCTCAGTTTAACTTCTAGAATATTATAGTATAGTTTAAGTACGACAGAGGATAGGATATAGAACTCTGTACTGTTCACAGATTGACTAGTCTTCTTTCTGCTATAGTTGTACAGTAATATTTTTCTCTCAGTCTATAGGTTTTTTTCTCCTCTTCCCAAACATTCTGGAACAAAATTGTCAATTCTATAAATCAATTGGTCCCCCTGCCCCCTGCTTTGGTTATTTCAGGCGAGATTCCATCCATCCTAATCAGCCACTTTTCCATTTTTCATTTTCCTAACTGCGATTTTTACATCACTGTCATCATACATTCCTCTTCTACTAGATTCTCATCAATTACTTCTTCCATTCTACTGTCTCCTGAATTCTTGAATTTTTCTTCATAATGAGTTTTCCCTCAAAACTTTTTCGGTTTTGGTTACTAAGTTACTGCCCTTGTTTCTAACTCTTCCCACCCTTTTACCACAATTTCCTCTAAGACCTCTTACCGTACTCCAAAATCTCTTCCTGTCATAGTGAAAATTCTATTCCACTTCCCAAGAAGCTCTTTTTATTTCTTGTACTATTCTCTTGGCCATGTTCCTTTTAGTAACGTATTCTTTTCTATTCTCAGGAGTCAATGATTGCATTAGCTGTTTCCATGTTTTCTTCTTATACTTTACTGCTTCTCGCACTTCTTCATTCCACCATCTTGAACTATTCCTAACTACCAGATATTTTCTTCTTCCTGCACAAATCTTCAAAAGTTTCAAGTATAATTTTCTTCAGAAAATCCCACTTTTCCTTGTTCCTTAAATCCCATCCAATGGGTTAGATTCCAACCTCTTCTTGAGCGAATTCTTGATATTGCTTCTGCTTTTCAGGTACTTTTAAATTCTAATTCTTTCATAGGCTTTCTTTATCTGAGATCTTTTTCTCACAAATCTTGTTTCAGCCAGCAGTAGTCTAGAATCTGTATGTAGCCCAGCTCCTCTAATCACTTTCACATCCTTGAACCACCTTCTTTTGGAAATCTAATATAATTAGTCACACTCTGTACATTTCTTGCTTTACCCACAAAAGTTATTTGGTGAATCTTTTTGTGTTAAGTGACTTTCCAATTAAAACTCTATTATGTACAAAGAAATTCAGCAGTCTTTGTCCATTTTTATTAGGAATTTTATCCTCTGTAAATCTTCCTAGGGCAACATGTCCTGTGATAATTTTATCCTACCATCAAATCATCTACTACCAGCACTGTTGCCTTCTTTCTCCCTGCTCTATCAATTTCTCGCTGAAGTTCCATATAGAACTATTATTAACTTTTAAAGTGGTATCTTCAGTTGGAGATTACATCTGAGTGTTCGAGATCTTTTTCAAGGAATATTGTCTGCGAACTAAATGAATGTCATATTTTTGTACAAATTATCAGGCACAATAAAACACACATTCTCTCTGACCCTACAACCTGCAGCTATTTTGGAGGAGAATTACAAAAAAAAAGTACACCAGATAGGATAATTAAGTCTGAGCCAATGGAAAAAACAACTCAAAGGATTTTGACTCAAATTTTCGCGCCTTGATTACTTACTCAGATGCGATGTCGCAGTCACAGTAAAAATGGCGTCTAATCAACAGAAAGTGCAAGTGATGTTATGGTTTGCTAAGCATGAATTGGTTGTGACAGTCCAGTATCTGTTTCAATGGATAGTGTTATTTTTTCCATTGGTCTTTATCTTTACCGCTCCCAATCCCAAGTGCCATAAGTTGACCAGTAGTGTGTTAGGGTTTTCTTTTTTATTATACCTATTCCTACAATTTTAACTGTTACAGGATCTACAAATGTGCCATAAATCTAGAGATGAATGAAGATTGCCTAAAAAGCTCCTTATTTGTTCAAAGTGTTGACATGGATCCAGAAGAAATATTGTGTCCTGGAGAAGAAACTTCATGTAAGTAGATAACTTTTTCTGATGCATCTCAGTCTTTGTAAATCTCTCTATATCTCTGATAAGTTTACAAGACAAACCTATTCTCTTCCATCTCCATAATTAATTTCATTTGAAATTCATTTTCCATTTATATTCAGTTAATGTATGAGTGATAAATTACTCATACCAAAATTCTCCAAGAATGAAATGATGAAGTTTGAATAGGTTTAACTTAATCATCTGTTCCTTGATATCTGCAAAGCTTAAGAAAAAAATTGTTGCAAATGTATTTGAGAAATAGTAGGATGTAAATATAAAATAATTCACTGGCAGATATATCTACAAGAAGAATGGATGTCAGTGTATTAAAAAGTACATTACAGTGTTTAATTTTAAATTAAAAGATAATGAGAATAAGAACAGCCTGAAGATAATTTTTCAATGCATTGCAGTGTAAGTTTCCTTAGCAATTCTTTGCTGTGAAAATATAACTTCTCAGGCTGAATAGTATCCACTAGATTGTCTTGGGATAAACTCCTAGTGGTCAGATTTGATCATCTCTTGAATTACCTATTACGATCATCTTTCAGAAAACAAATTATACAGTTCAGTAGCTTTAGTATAAAACTGCTCATTTATAAACTCTTTAGCTTTGGTGATGAGTAAGTTTTAATCTCGGGAATTTTTCATTTCTCTGTACAAATTGGAAACATTTAATTTGCAGATGTCAAGCATGAATAGTAATTTTTCATTTCTTTTTTCCAAAGTTAATGTTTGAGGTCTAAAAATTCATAAGATTGCTTTTGATTTTCTTAGTGACTTTCCATTCAAAAACATTACAGAATTTGATAGAAGTTGAAAGATGTTTATTGCAGAGTGTCTTGAATCACTTAAATGATGGCAAAGCAATGGGTCATACTACTCGAAATTGCATGTAAGTGTTTTCTTTTTCCCCCGACTCATTTAATTTTTTATTTTAATTATGAGGTACTTCCAGAAAATAAATTACAAATTTATAGATAAATTGTTGAAAAATAATTATTAACAAAACTGACTCAAGAACTCTTGTCCTTTTGTTATTTTCCACATAATAAGTAATTACAATTGTCACAACATTGTTTTGCGTAGGTATGAATTTCTGCATTCCAATGTCATAGTAGCCAGGTGCCTGCCCACACAGTCACATAGTGACTTCACTTTTTTACTGCTTTGTCTTTGTAAAACTTCTTTCTTGCCCAACCGCTGTGAATATCTAAATTGAAAGGGACCACCCATGTAGGGTTCTTATTCCATAGAATACTGTCATGGGTCTTGAACTTTTACCCATACAGTGATGTCTCACTTATACGAATATGAGGGGGAACCAAAAATTATTCGTATAAGTGAATATTTTGTGTAAGTGAATTACATATAGGACTATGGGGGTTTCGCCGGGAATGAGAAATTCTTCGTAAAACTGAATATTTCCTATAAGTGAGACTTCACTGTATATTCAAAGAAGGATACCTGCCCCAAGTATGTCAAATGTTTTGGCAACCATCCAGTATAATATCGGGTATGTCTTCACTAGAAGGAAGAGAAGGACATTCAGATCATCGGAGTGAAATATCTAGTTTCACATCCCAAGATTAGGAAAAGGTTCCAGCATGATCATCAAATAAGATATTCAAATTTGTTATTCAATCAGAGCCCACCCTTCCATCTCATGTCATGTAGGTATCATGTGTTCACCTTATGATGCATTCTCTGATGCATTCTCATTAAAATACTCACTCTTACTACATGTGTTGTTATGTAACAGTTTACTTCACAATCAACTGTATTGCCTTTGCCCGTATCTTCAGGTCCAGCTGGTACTCCAGCTGAACTAACCTTTTCACAGAAGAGATCTTCTGTACTTCAACTACAGAGGTTGATTCAAGTTTATAGTGATTAAAGGAAATACATATCATATGCAAATTGTGTGAGTCACAATGAAGTAACCAAGTTTAATGTGCAGTAGCTTGCTTCTGCTTTAAGAGCATTGGAAATTTTGCTGTCGTATTGTTCAGATGCCTCCATGAGTGATGCTGTTCTCGGAGGGATATATAGTTTTCCTTTCTGAAGAAGGCTATTCGTATACAGTAATCCAAAAAAGGTTCAAAATTAATGGTTCTGTGATTTTTTAGAACTGGCATATGTCAAGTAATTAAGCGTGAATAAAAGAAATTTGCAGCATGCGTGAGCGGTGTACAAACACCACGAAAAGAACATCCTAAACCAAAGAGGACGGCTGAGGTGGTGCGAACAGTCAGTTCTCTTGTAAAGAAAGGAAATCCAGCAATGTACAGAAGCACTGCACAGCATATAGGTGTCTCATAAGCAACTGTAAACTGCGTCATAAAATCTGAACTGCACTTAGAAAAGCAGTTTAAGCCTAACGTGCACAAGCTCCTTCCACACCACAATATGGAAGGAGCATAAAGTGTTTATAAAGTGTTTTGGTGATCTCATTTTCTATTCTTGATCTTATCCTTGGTGATTCTTGTCTTATCCAAATCATCTGAGTGAAACATTCTCTTTCCTATCCAGAAGCCTGGAAGGCAATCACAGCTGAGACATCAAAAAAATCCTTTTCTTTTGTTGTAGAATCAAAACAGATATCTTCTATCTCTTGCCAGATGGACGTTACTGTTCAGTTTTTGATTCTTTCTCTGTAATTGTTGCTGCATTTTTCACAGCTACTACCATAACTCCAGCTTCTTCAAGTTTAAGCTATATTTCTGCAGGACTTTCTGCTTTTCTCAGTGGAGGCCTTCAGTGCGTCATCTAAGCATTTCATTTAGCCACGACCTCATTCTCCTATGCATTCTTGTCAAGGCCATCTATCACCTTCCTCCTAATGCACCAGTTATGTCTATAGACTTAGAAAAACTCATCAATCAGTTACCAACCAACTCCCTCTCTACTGGTTGCAGACTTCAATGCCCATTCTCCAATTTGGAGTTCTATTGAAGATCTTCTAATTCATCAACATCTTTGTATCTTTAATACTGGATCATTCAAACATTTTGCTTCCTCACCGGTATCCTTTTCTGTTACTGATTTTGAGGTAGGTTCTGCTTCATTGTTCCTCTATTTTTCTTGGGAAATCATCAATGATTAATCCTGGTGGCAGTGACCATTTTCTCATGACTATTAAAGAATTTGCTAGATCTTCAAGGTTTCCTTCTCATCCACTTGATGGAAATTTAAATTAGCAAATTGGACCACCACCATCCATTAGTCGGTGTGATCTTGAAGCCATCGATTTAACCAGTAACATTAACAATATTATTGATAATGTAAATAGCATAATCCTATCTATTGCTCATGGAATTATTCTACAGATTTCTTCATGGTTTCCATCCTAAACTATGTTGGAAACTGCATGCATTATAACACAAAAAGCATAGCCGAATGCTTGCAATATATTCCATCGATTTCCCATGAATGTGAATCTTATCGCATTTAAAAGATCCAAGCTTTGCACAAGGTATCTGGTGAACTATCAAATTTTATCAAGGGCGCTCTGAGATAGGATACACTGGATGACAGGTTGCTATTCTTTCAAAAGTTTGACAATTTTTAGAGAGAATGGTATTGCAATTGGCAATATTTGTGATCAAGTGAAAAGACTAGGATGAGCTTATGTTTCGTAATTCTATTTCAGCATCCTTATTGCTATAATTTAAGCGATCATAGAATGTACCGAAGCAACATCTCCAAGATTCAGCTCTTTTAATAGAAAAATATATAATATTTCCTTTACATTAATTGAATTACTTTTTACTTTACAAAGCTGCAAGAACACCACCTGTGGTCCTGACAGGATACATTATGAAATGCTGGGAATCTTTCGTTTGCTTGCCTAGAAGTCATTATTACTATCTTCAATAATATTTGGTTGGAGCAGTTTATTCCAAATTGTGAAACATGAGAAAGACAACAGCGATCCCTAAAATTATCTCACAGTTTCACTCATCATCTGTCTCTGTCAATCATTTGAACATAAAGCGAATCGTTGCTTCATCTGGTTTCTTGAAAACAATAACCATCTTGCATCTATGTAGTATGGTTTCTTAAACACTTATCCGTTATTGATCATGTTGTATGTTTGGAGGCCACAATTCACTTGCTTTTCATCAACAGGGAACATTAGTTTTCATCTTTTTTAATTCTGAGAAGCCTTATGATCATATGTGGAAATTTAAAATTTTGAAAAATCTTCTCACTTTAGGCCTACATTGACACATTCCTTCAAACCTTTCTTGGAAATCACATTCTTGAAGTTTGACTAAGATCAACTCTTTCAACATCTTACCCTCAAGAGCTGAAAGACCTTTCACATACCATTTCGGATAGTGATCATCTTGTTCTGCTCTGTATTTATAAAGCACTGATTCATTAACAGTTAGATTATGGCTGCACCGTTTATGGTTCTGCTTGAATATCAGCCCCCACAGACTTCATCCCATCCATCATCAGGCCCTCCGTTTATGTCTTGGTGCTTGATGTATGCAGCGGCAATCGAACCATCACTAAATTCCCTGTATCTCGTCAGTATTATGCACATATTTCATCTATTCCAAAGAATTATGGTAATCATTCTGTATTTTATTCCCATCGAGAACCACTCTTTACCAATCATCTATCTGTTATATGACTATTTGAAAATCGCTCAGAACTTATCAGATACATTTGAAGTGGCAGCTTACAATTCTGCAAAACTATTAGATGGATTAAAGAATAAACAACGGTCATAGATTATATTGAATACTTCAAGAAAGCAAAATAGAGATTATTGGGTTATATTGCAAGATGTCAAGACTCCAGATGGACAAGAAAAATTATAACCTGGAGACCCAGTGAAGGACACCGGAGATGAGGAAGACTATCAATTAGGTGGAAAGACAAAATTGTCCAAACTGCTGGAGAAATATGGATGTGAAAGGCAGAAAATAGAAAGCAATGGCAAAACATGGGAGAGGTCAACCCTGGATTGAGATAGGCTGAATATGGCTGGATGGATGGACCTGTGACTTTACGTAATTAACCATGATATGGCTCAACAGGATAAGGAGAAATATGATTAATGTCCATTTTACAGAGCACAAATGGTGTTTCTTCATCTTGCTACCAACTTGTTCCAAACATCATATTCAAATGCCAAATGATCAGTGGGCCTATTCAGTCGTCGATGAGCTCCGTTTTTAAAATTCAAATTTGGTCTTGAATTCTCTACTGCTTGTAGATTCTTCCAATGGAAACTGGCCAGAAATAATATCTTTCTTCCTTGAATTGAGACTTTCAATTCATGTCAGGAACGTCAGGTTTTAGGTCAAAATAGCTTTCACTGGATCCGCTAAACCTTTGGTACACTTGTATTTACACTGAAACTTTGTACCACGGAATTAGGCTTTGTAACTAAACTTTATACATACAGTTCCTTACTTTACGAAAAAAATCACAGACTTCAGTCTAACTTGGATCTTTTTTTGACTGCACTTAAAACTTTTCATACTTAACTTACTAAGGACTTGATTACAACTAAGTAACACAGTTGCCAAATCAACAGCACTGACTAGTAACAATCAATTTTTCTGAGAGCTATAATCAGTGGCGAAGCAAGGGGGGGGGGGGTCCGCCCGGGCCCCCACCTGAGAGGGGCCCCATCAGCCAGCCTAGGGGCCCCATCCATCCAAGTATCCCGACCAGCCCTTTTTTTCTTGGTTGTTGAACTAAAGATTCCTGTTTTTTTGTTTTTTTTCTGATTGTTGAATTGGAGATTCCCTTTTTTTTTTATATATATTATATTATAGAACTCCCGCCCTGGGCCCCCAAAGGCGTTGCTACGCCACTGGCTATAATATATGCTGTGATTTCACTATTAGCTATTGTTGCTAATAATCTCAATCTCACCTGACTCACACTTTCACTCTTTCAAAATTATTAGTGTGTCTTTTTAATAATACGTCAGAATTCAACCACCCTGTTCATCTTCCTTCTGAAATTTCACTCTTTATAGCAGAACTATATGTTTTTTTATATTTTTCAAAAATGCACTCAAAGGAAAATTACCAAAAATTCCGATCTATAGAGATTCTGTTAGAGTGCTCTGCAGGCACTGTACAGGCATACTCTGAAGGCCCATCCTATTCTTCTCTTCATTTTAATTTATTACAGTCGTTTTAAACAAAGCATTACCATTTACTGCTGTAATCTGGCTCATGTCAAAACTATTGGCAACGAATTTGCTGAGTCTCTTGCCAAGTCTGTTGCCACTCTGCCTGTGGTAAGAAGAAAATGCTTGAGAGGTCTATGAAAAAGGAAGTAGAAATAGAGGAAGTAGATGATTTTCTGAAAATGTACTTTTTTTTAATTGTTGTTATTTCTAATACTTGTAAAAGGATATGGACATGTTTTTACATTACATTTAATTGTTGCTGATAGACAAGAAAAAGAAAATCTTGAAAACATAAGTTTTGACATGATATACTGTTTGAAATGTTATTTAAGATTGATTCTACAGGGATTTTTAATAAATATCTAGAAGAAGAAAGGGCACGTCTTCAGAGGAACATTCGTCTCAAAAAAAACCTGGGAACAGTTGATCTGACTGTGGAAGTCAGACAAGGCTTACTGTCAAGAGGTCCTTTTCAGGATCACAAATTTACATGAAAAAGAAACCATTTTGATGATCTGTATACAGTAAATGAAGAAAAAAAAAATAATTAAATAAGGAATTTTTCAAATACACAAAATATCATCAATATCATCAATATTCTAAACATCTCACCAAATTTAAATGTAAAACAACTACATTTAATACAAAAAGCAAATTTTCGAAAAGATTGCGTCTTTTCTTTCTCAAGCCTAAAATAACAATAATTTGAAGAACAATACTCTAAATTACATAAAATTCCTCGAGAAAATATAAATAATATATGAAAATAATACCATTTAGTTCCAATCTTTGTTTCTTTAACAATAATATACGATGGGGCTTAACAATTTAGTTCCTTGATTGTAACCTTATTATTACATTTTGTGCATATTTTATCTACAAAACTTTTAGCTAATCTTGTGAAAAATTTCTCTATTTCCATACCATCATTCCTATTCATGTTTTTTCTTTTTGTGTTCCGGATACACATGCTTTCTATTATCTTTCTTATTTTGGTGTCTCTTTCAATATATAAAATTTGTATCTCGTTGTTAATACAATGATTTCTGTTCACACAATGTTCTGCCACTTCTGATTTTTCAATGTACTTGTTCCTAATGCTGGTACCATGTTCCGTCATTCGTTCCTTCACTGTTCTTTTACTCTCGCCCAAATAGAATAAATCGCAATTCTTGCATTCTATTTTGTAAATTATACCCATTTCATGTTTTTTAACACTACTATTCAATTTGCAACATAAAATGTTTTTCAGTTTGTTGTTATATTCAAATCCAATATTGAAACCAAAACTTTTGCAAATTTCTTTTAAAGTCAGACTATTTTTGTTTAAGTATGGTATGAAATATCTTCTGTTGTTATTTGTTGTTAACTCTTTAATTTTCAATGTGTGGTATTGTTTTATAGTTTTATTTACGAATTTCTCCTTGTATCCATTTTTACTAAGGATTCTTTTCATATTCATAATTTCTCTATTGAATTCATCTTCACTACTTGTGTTGACGTCAATCCTTTGCATATAGTTTTCAATTATGTTTCTTTTTATGTTTATGCCATTATGTTTATTGGGTAAGCCACATTCTGAATACTTGATTGATGCCTTTTTGAAAAGTGGGAGTAGGGTCTTTGGGGGCCATTCAAAAATAAGACATTTACTTATCATCATTTTAAATCAATCTTTTATTTTGTGCCAACTTCCTTCAAATATCAGCAGGAATATTGAATACTACATCAGTATTCTGAAAGAGGAGCCATCTGCTGTTAATTTAAATGATGGTTTGAGTCTCAATCAAGTATGGAGATGACTACACTTCCTGAGCACCGATCTTCAAATAGATAATATCTCAAGATCTTTTCTAACGACCCTAAAGTCCTCCTTCATAGACCCATCTGATCCACTTTCCTTCTCACTGTATATTCTGCATGACCCATTATATCTTACGATGATTCCTGATGCTGATACAAAAGACCTTGACTGACTTTAAAGTCATCATGTGGGAAATGCCCATAAACCTTCTTTCCTGGGCATCTGATTATGTTGTGGTTATTCATTTGGAACCAACATCTCAAGTATAGTTAGACGTATTATTCATGATTGATAGTTCCCACTATGTGAGGTTTTCATCATGAATTTCAAAGACAAATTGAAGTGACCACAGGGCCAACCAGTGTTCAATGTTGGTGAAGTTCATCAGAAAATATTTTGATGTAAATTAACAAAAAGTGATATTTAAATGAAAAATGAGATGGCTTTCGTGCAAGTAAATTTGGCATTATAAATCTTGATATTTCATTGTGTAATTTTATTTATTTATTTATTTATTTATTTATTTATTTATTTATTTATTTATTTATTTATTTATTTATTTATTTATTTTAGTATTATAGATTGTGCTTCTAGAGCCTTACCTCAGAGTAGGGATGTCTTCATGTTAATCAGGAATAAATACATCAAACCAGTGGATTTTGAATCCTTGCGACTGTGCTCACAGCAGCAGCAATTCAAAGGTACAATTAAAGAAAAATTATAAAAATCTGGAAAAAAATTTCCGTAGAACAATGGAATTAAATTTTTTAAGGAAACTAAGTAATAATAAAATAAAAATTCACTCAGATAAACATTGATCAGTATTTCGCCTGATGAAGGCTGGTATTAAAAGTACAGCAAATATATTATATTTTTTTCATATATATATATATATAAATTTGATTGAGTTGACTTCCTAATAATGTAGAGAAGTTCAGTGTTGCTTGTATACTTCAGAACTTTTTATCTTTTATTCCTTTTTTTTACAATTTAGTCTACCTTTTTCAAGAAAAAGTGTGCAAAATCTTTTTTTTTTATTCTCGAAATTGATCTGATATAAAAGTCTGATGTTAATATTTGTTTTAAGCCTCAAACAATGCTGCTTTGTATTTGCATATATCTTTCACTAGTGTACATTGTATTAAAACTAATCTTCTCTTGCTGTTCAAATATAGTCTGTGTATCCCTTGCATTATCAGGTTATTATTGATGTCCAAGGGATACACCATATTGTTGAGCACAATAGTGGGAAAAAAGCACAAATTCCTTTTTTTTTTATTTTCCTGTGAATCCTTCAAACTGGGAAGAATTCCCACACCATCGATCAGTATACTGTTAAATCAGCCACTACTCCTATGTATAGTATCTTCCACTGATAATCAATAAAAATATTTAAGATAATTGTTAATCTTTCACTTAATCCATTATTGATGCAAAGCTTCTTAATACTCATAGTATTTCTCTTAAATGACCTAAAAAAGATTTCAAATATGCGAAGATCAGGAAGATGATGGTTTTAGAATATATATATATAAAAAAGAAATCATTATCCCTTTGAGGAATGACCACAATAAACAATGTCCCAATGCCCAGCTACAAAGCAAAACTTGATGCAACTTTTCATTCAAAGTTTGATAATAGCTTTGAATTGCAACACAATTTTAAGGCTAATTTTATGTTTTGTATTTTATACAGTTCTCCTAAGATTTATTAACTATTAAGGATTTGTGTTGCTACAAAGGTGAGCTTTGCTGTAGTTCATGAGGAGGTCTGATGGCATCTCATAGACGATGCCTTTGAGGTAACCTCAGAGGAAGAAATCAATGCAGGACAACTCACACTTCCCAACGTGCTGCCAAACAACACCCTGTAGCACATTCGACTTGCGTTAAGGACATATGTACCATTATGAATATGGTCTGTTTTTGTAATCCTGACCTACCTTTAAAGTTTGTACAGAGAATTTTGAATCACCCTGTGAGGGTTTTTTTTTATTGCATTTTTCATATTTTTAGTGCATATTTGGCCTTTTTTGTGCATTGCATTGTGGAGCTTTTTAGTGCACACACTTCCTTGGTCTGGTTTTAGTTGACTGTTAATATTCCAGAGACAGTAACTTGATTGCTTAGAAGCTTACCATCTCTTTTGAATGTAATTATTGATTAGTCAGAAAGTTGATTGGGTTTATAATTCAGAGCAATTGCAGCTATTTTAGCTTTCAAGCTTGTTTGATTTAAAAATATAAAAATTATTTTGAATGTAGCTGGTTTTGCTCATTCTCACAGTATTCTTAAGGATTCTGTGAGAAAAATTGAATTCTGTATTTGAGAATGTGAAAGTTTGAGTTAGGGCTGTTCAGTTACATTAGAATTTTCTGATTTTTCATTTTTGTATTGCTTTTTTGCTTATCTTAATTTTTTTTTAAAAAAGATATATTTTTGAATACAGTAAAACCTTGTTAAGTTGTCACGCAAGGGACCAAACATTTTTGATAACTTAAGCGGAGTGACGACTTAGGCGGAGTGGGAATTTTTGAAAAAACAAAACAAAAAAACACTGAAATACAGTATTTTCATGAATTGCTGTAGGATTCGGTGAGAAAAACAAGATTTTCAGAAATCAAGACATGCAAATGAATGAGTGGAAAATAAAAAATTAAAAGCACTTTTTGTAGTTACCACATTTTAATTGTTTTAAAAGAAAGGCAATGTCTATCTTTGAAACGTTCCAGCAATTATTGCTGCCGCCGAAATCTTCAATGTTCAACTCCTTAGCAATTTCCATGGCTTTTTCTTTGAGAATCACGGCAGAAATCGACACATTTTGCGATCTGGCATGTTGTAGCCATCGAACAAAACCTCCTCGATCTCGGCAAACTTCGATTTCCTCATTCTCTTTCTTTTGTCTTTACAGTCAGCTTCTTCAATTACTTGTTTCGATGAAAGAATATCGTTTAATGTAGTCCTGGGAATATGGTGTTCTTTGGCAAAAGCTGTTTTCGAAACATTTGATTTTTCAAAAAGTGCAATTAAGTCTTTTGTTTCTTTAAAAGATAACGAAGTAAGTCTTCGTTTCCCTGGCATGTTAAAAACGTAATCGAACCACAAAATTGCAAGAGAAAAAATAGTCCTATTAGAGGGCTTACTTGCTATGAAATGAAGTCACACTCAGGAGCAGTCAAGAAAAGCGTCTACACTCGACAGAGTCGCAGCGAGAAGTGTGCTTTGAATGATTAACAGCGAGATTCCAAGAACCCAAATCCTCCGAAGTGACAGGTACGGTCGAAAATTCCCCATAAAGGCTTGGCTTTCTTAAAGTGAACGGGCGGGGCTGAAAAGACACCACGATGGCTTGCACAACGGAGAAGAAAGATGCTTTTGGCCATTTTTGAGGGTGACGAGTTATCCGGAGTAGAATTAAATTTGGTGACGGGTAAAGGAGGGTTATTTTACAGTATTGGGTATGAGACCTTGTCGGGACCAAAGGAAAACGATGACTTAAACGGAGTGACGACTTATCCGGGTGACGACTTAACGAGGTTTTACTGTATATCAATCAAAAATTGAAAGTGGATTCTTATCGCAATAATAATTTTTTAAAGAATCACCGAAATGATTTTTTTTCTTTTATTCATACAGAGTTTTCTTATTTAATTAACTTTTAACAGGTGTTGTTTTGAGTTTGCTTAATCCTAATTTTACAGTAATCATTTTAATTTGTAATGAATTGCTTTTTATCTTTGTAGGCGATTTCAACCAGATTAAAATTAATTCAATTCTGAGCTGTTTCCAGGACTATGGTTTTGAGAATTTCTGTTGGAGTCAGAATCAAATGAAGAGATCGATGGAATTAACTGCCTACGACAAATGTTTGTAAGGCTTTCAATTATACCCTTTTTTTATTTCAATAATGAAAAATGTATGTTTTTCTTAATGTTGTAATATTAACAATACACCATTATTAACAGTTGAAATGTTGCAAAATGGCTGTGATGCTATTCAAAAAAAAAAAATCTCTGAAAACATGTACTGTTGACAGATTCTTACTCAATCTTACAGGATTGCCATCACCTCTTTTTAGTCAACTCAATTCTGTGTTAGTTAAATCATTGCATTTGATTGAAATTCATTTAAAAACATTGGAAGACATACTGGCAAACAAATTTCAATCGGTATAGTAGGGAATCTGATCTTATCTTTAAACTTGATTGATTGAAAAGAAATATTGCTTCGGTTACACATGCTGAGAACTTATATTGTGATTTCGATTTGACAGATAGACGAAAGAAACATTCTAAGGTTATATCCATTGCCAGTTGTTGTTGCATGATTCTGGTATACCATGTAAGGAAAGTTCCATACAAAATTATAAAAATTAGTTCTTATATACTGAACTGGGTTTGCATTAGCTATCAATAGATTTCAGTGAGTGTATCTTGTCGTAATGCCACCTATATATTGTACGATGTATATGTTGTTGAACTTGTGCATTGCCCAGATGAAGGACCACAACAAGCACTTTTTCAAGGAGGTCCTAAAACTTTCATGCCATGAATAACCAGTGATTTTATTTATTAAAATCTTGAAACTAATTTGCAACCTATTGGTCCTTGTGATGGTACGTTATTGTGTTCGTAGACTTGGGGTTTAATGGAGTTCAATCTTTCTTCGGCCTGTAACTGTTGACAGTGATAGAAAGATAGGACACCCATCAAGCGGTTAATAAGCTGTGATAGTGGATCCAGTGAATACCATGAAAGTAGTATCCTAACCATAACACTACTTCCTCGTGCCTGTCAAAGGTCAACAGTATAAGGGAAAACAATCCTTAGTGTTGATATTGTCTGATGTTGCTTTCTCGAAATGTAGACATTTTCGTTGGACATGAAATTCATCACATAAGTTAACATGGCATTTGTTCAGTTTTGGTAGTGACATGCAGATACGTATAAGCACCATTTCTTTTATCTTGCAGTCAGTTATTATTTAAAAATAATATATGGCAATACTGTTCACATAGTTATTTGTCTTGCTTTTTCAGCATTGTATTGGGTCATTACCCCAGCCAGATATACATTTGTTGTGCTATAAAATAGAATTTCCCAAATTCACTTTGAATGTTTATCATATATTAGCTGTTAGTTTTCTCTGATCCAGATAGTAGAATTGTGACTCTACTAAATAGGAGCAATTTACCATACTGACAATTGCTAAGATATTGTCATCTGACCATTAGGCTTCCACAACAATGCAGTTTTAGTCATAGATTGTTAAAACCTACTTCCATAAGATTATATGGGGGGGGGGGGGTCATGCCCTCCCCTTCCTATCCAAAATCTCAAAATTTATAGATTTAGCTCTGTTGTCTTTCATTTTGGTTCCATAGTTAAGTTGAAGGGTTCCTCTCCCCCCAAAATTTGAAAATGACAAATAAATTAGATTTACCTCAAAACAAACTTGGCTGAAATGTTTAAAAAGTTGATGAATCTATGCCAGGAAAAACAGAAAAATCACAAATTTCAAACAGTCACTGTGTGCTTGGCATTCGAGAGTGTCTCATGGACTGAGGGGCACGAGTTTTCTGCCACCGCAGATAGCTTTGAATACAATGGACTTTCTTCTTTGAAACTAGTTTGACCTCAAACCATTTTTACAACTTTCATTTTTGAGGCTTTGGCCAGGTTTTCAGTGTAGCTAGACCGCTGTGCAGGGTTTAGAATCATAAATCATTTGACAGTTGAGCTTGGCATCACATTTGAACTGTATTGATCTCTAGAACCAGAGTGATGCAGTGTATTTAAGACTGAACATCATTCCTCTTATTATTTGAACAGCATTCAGTCACTAAACTTCAGTAGTGCAACCAAACATTATTCCTTTACTTATCAAAAATTATATTGGTTCCTTTAGGGTCAGTATGTTTTTCTTATCCTAGGCCCATAATCTATTAGATAGCTTAGTTTTCAATATACAGTAGAGCCCCGATTATCCGCGAGTGCCGCGAAAATTTTTTTAATTATGAACCTCAAAAAAACCAATTTTAATCCAAGCTAACAACAGGGAAAATACAATAGGCCCTACAGTGTGAAGGTCAAAAATTACTGACAGGTTTATTGTGCATCGTGATCCTATAGGCCTTCTCGGAATTTGTGGATGCAAACATAGAGCAAAGGTTTCTGCTTTACTGTATATATTTTAAAAGTTTTACATATTATGTTTTTTGTACAATAAAACGTAGTTTTTAATGGTAAAATATGTTTTTCATGTTTACACCACATTTTTAGTCTTTTTTTCGGGTTATCCGCGGATTTTGTTATCCGTGAAGCCCTTGCCACCCAATTCCGCAGATAATCGGGGCTCTACTGTAGTAGTTTTCATTAATTATTATTTCAACTATGAGGAGTACAAATGGAAAACTGCCGTTTCCCAATATATGGCGCAAGGAGTAAATGCTGGTCAGAAATGGCGGATCAGAAACATCACATGGTAAGGTTAGGCATCTGTCAACAACTCCTCATCATTAGATTTGTAAATTTTTATCGGCGTCATATACTTTTTTTGCGCACAGATATGTCGAAGTTTGAGCCAAATAAGCGTCAATTGCGGGAGGTTTAGTTGTTTGCCTTCAATTCAAAAAAATCTGTGGCTAAGGCACGACAAATGATTGTAGAAACTTATGGTGAGGCTGCTATTAGTGAAAGAATGCGTCGTGAATGGTTTCAACGCTACAAAATGGGTGATTTCGGCGTGAAGACAAGGAGCATCCCAGACTGGTGAAAAAGTTTGAAGACGCAGAATTGGAGGCATTACTGGATGGAGATTCAGGTCAAATGCAACATTGGGCGTGACTCAACAAGCCATTTCATATCGTTTGCAAACTTTGGGAATGATGAAAAAGCAAGGAAATTGGGTGCCATACGAGTTGAAGCCAAGAAACATCGAACGGCGTTTTTTCAAGTGCAAACAGCTGCTCCAACGACAAAAAAGGAAGGGTTTTTTTGCATCGCATTGTCACTGGGGAAGAGAAGTGGATCTATTACGATAATGCAAAGTGAAAAAAATTGTGGGGATACCACAACCATGCATCAACAACGACGGCCAAGTCAAACATCCATGGCTTGAAAATCATGCTGTGTATTTGTTGGGACCAGCTTGGCGTGGTGTATTATGAGCTGCTGCAACCATTACAGAGCTCGCTACCGAACACAACTAATGCGTTTGAGCCGAGCATTGAAGGAAAAACAGCCGGATTATGAGCAGAGATACGACAAAGTGATTTTGCTGCACAACAATGCTCACCCACATGTTGCTTGTTTTGTGAAAACCTACCTGGAAACCCTGAAATGGGATGTCCTACCCCACCCGCCGTATTCTCCAGACATCGCCACTTCTGACTACCACCTATTCCGATGGATGACGCATGGCCTGGCTGAGCAGCACTTCCGTTCTTACGAAGAAGCCAAAAATTGGGTCGATTCGTGGGCAGACAAGCAGTTTTTTTGACGCGGAATCCGTATGCTGCCAGAAAGATGGGAAAAAGTTGTGGCTAACGACGGACAATATTTTGAATAATAATTATGTAACCATTTTCGCACAATAAATGGTCAAATTTTGAAAAAAAACCGGCGGTTTTCCATTTGTACTCCTGATAATTTATATTGACAATTGCAGGATCAAAAACCAAGCAATTACAAACAACTATTTTTATGATGTTTTTAAATGAAGAAAATTAGAGGGAGAAGAAACAGGAAGAATTGTCCTCTTTCTCTTATAGTACTGAGTTACAGCTGAACAAATAAAATTAAAAATAAAATAGAAATGCTTTTTTTGTCTCTCACCTGGTGTGTTTATTGTTTTCCTAGACTGCTTAATTTATTTGTTAAAAATTAATTAGTTGAACTGTTCAGTTGAAGGATTTTTCAGAAGTTATTATAGCAGAGTTAAAAAAGACTGACTTCGTGATGTTTTAATCTGATATTTCTATCTTCTATTATTAATAGTATACAATAATGCTTTTTAATTATCATAATATTGGGCTTCATAACTCTGTATTGACATTAAGTGTGAAAGTAAAGTTTAAGTAGTTATCTAGAGAATGTAAGAAATATGTAACTTAAAATTTTTTTAGAAGAAATGCACTAAATACTAAACTGACAAAGTAAGAGTGATTCGGGTACCAGGAGAATGGTGAATCTGATAATGGAAACTATAAGGATAATAGCACTACTGCATATAGTAGCTATAGAGGAGTCCTTGTACATATATTATTGTTGTTGTTCAGATAAAAAAAACCTAAATACTTAGAGAATGGAATATATTATGAATTGACAGACAAATTTTCAAGAATATATAAGAGTATCAGGAATAATACATTAATTAAATGAAAAGTTCCTTGACAGATTAAAGAACAGTAGAGGAAGTGACTATTGCTCAACATTACATTATTTCTCCATTGATATTATTGAAATGATAAAATAGGTAAACTACCAACAATCAATATTCCTGAATTTAAAACGTCCCTAAAGTTATTTTCCAACATCAGTTCAGTGATATTCTAAGAAAGACATCAGTGTGATAAACAAGCATCTCAATAAACATTTGAATTTTTTTACTTCATTGATAAAATAGTTCCTTTAAGTTTTGTATTTCCCAGGACACTTATTTTGCCTCATAGAAATGCTAACTTTTTTTTTCTTTTATATATATTTTCTTGTGTTATATATTTCTTATTATTTTGGAATCTTGAAATTCATGAAATTAAAATAAACGCATATGTATTCTTTGTTAGAAAAAGTCATGATGATTACAACATCCATTTTTTTCAAAATCTTATTTATTTATTTATATCTTTCATTTTTAATTTATCAAGTTCTGTTAGAATCAACAAGAAACATAAATTTATTTATAATAATAATTTCCATAAGCTTATTCATAAATTATAAATGTAATTTATTTTGTAAATAAATAAGCTAATGTCAGAAAAATGTGCATTATTAATAATTTATATATTTATTTATTTATATCCCAAATACATTTATTTTCATTTAAAGTTGTATTCCATTAGGATTTTTCAGTTTTTTTATTGCATTTTTTACAGGATGCAAAAATGTTGGTATGATTCCAATTTAACTTCATTGTGTTCTGAAGAGACATTTCATTTGACAAAACTGATTGATCCAAACCACTGTTCAGAAGGTGAGTGGATTACGTTTCTTTAATGTGCTCTATTCTGGAATATACTGCAGTTATTGTCTCTTAATAATAATAAA
The DNA here is from genome assembly GCA_023159025.1 of Thereuonema tuberculata. Classification (NCBI taxonomy): domain Eukaryota; kingdom Metazoa; phylum Arthropoda; class Chilopoda; order Scutigeromorpha; family Scutigeridae; genus Thereuonema; species Thereuonema tuberculata. The sequence continues at coordinate 33,974,070 of JAFIDM010010028.1, read as the reverse complement.
TGCTGGTGATCATAAGACAGATATACTGCATCTGCGTTATATGGACATTGCATACATTTTTAATGGCATTCACTTTGTTACTAAAAAGGAATGCTGTACATAATGATTGAATCACCTATTTGTACCTGTGAAAAGATTTGAAGCAAAACATGATTTTTGAGAGCCAATACCTCTTGATTTTGAGATATTTATTACTTTAAAATATTCCTTTCAATTTGCTATTTCTGTACTGTAAATATAAGCATTGGCGTAGTCCATTGTTGCATTGACAGTGTCAGTACAATGGCATAGATTTCCTTTGGTGATATGCATACTTGTATTTGTGTATACGGCAGTTATCTAGTAGTACTTACTTTATTATTTCTTCAATAGTATAATGTAATAGATATTTTGGTTTTTAATTAGAAATAAATTAGATATGTTTAAATAAAATTATCCTTTTATTAAAAACAAAGTAAAAGCTCATTTCCAACATATCCATGCAGATGTATTTGCCGACTCATAATTTTAACAAATTTTGGAAACTGTAGGTGCAAATTGCTTTGTAACTATTCTAATTGAAAACCTTGAAAAATGGAAATAATGAATAATTTCACAAATACTTTTGAAGATTGAGCAGTAAAATAAAAAAAATTGAAAGATGCTGTATTGTGACAGATTCGAAGCCATATGCCAAATAAAGATTGAAAAACCAAACCAGAAACTGCTTTCAGTATTCAGTATTTGTATTCAAATGTAAACAGCCAATAAATATGTCCAAAGCTAAATTGAAAATTTTGATTATAAAAATAAAATGATAAGTAAAATTAGCTAATTTGATTTGTAAAATTTATATTAAATATTTTGTATGCTCATTAATTATTATTTTGTGCATTTCTTTTTAATAGATAATGATGCTAACTGTCGATTTTTCTTTGATCATTCAACTTTGAGAGATTGCGTTATTGCACAGGGAGTAACTACAGTAGCCAAATCCCGACTCCAATATTTGACCCTAACAGAGAAATGCAAGTAAGATAGATTCAATTCAAAAAAAAATTATTGATAAAATAATAGATTGCAAGAAACAGTAAAGCCTTGTAATAAACATTGGAATATTGTGGTAGGATTTAAAGTAAATTATAAGTTGTTTTAATCAGCTTTTAATCATTTTTGAGAATAAAGCTGTACAAGGGAACTAACATATCTTAACTCTGAGCGAATAGAGATGATTTCTGTGTTCAATAAATTTAGTTTGAAATCATTCCTCTTGGTTTAGCTCGCGTTAGGAAATACTTGATGAATTTTCTTGACTTCACTGAAAAAAATTCCAAATGCTTGTTAACTTCACAAATCAAATGGTCAAATCTTCAATTGACTATCTATAGCTTCAAATAAATACACATACTTCAAACATAAGTTCACGTCATATTTGATGCTGAAGATAGACATATGAGACAGATATTAGAATCTTGCGTAACCAACTGTTGTAAGTGTATTAATAAGGATAAATCTCTTAAAGTAAATGAAATATCCTTAGGCTCTTTTAGAAAATTTATAAAATGTAATAAAAGATTAAACGAAATTTTAAAATTTAGTTAGTAAGTTTGTTTTCTATGAGATTTTATTTTCATTGTTGATTTTGTTATTGGTTTTGAATTGTTTTTTAATCACAGGTTTTTGTTATATTTAAACAAAGGTTTGAGATAGGGTAGCACAAGATATGTTTATTATTATATTATGTTTGAAATGTTTGTATTATTTGTAGAGAAGAGAGTTTCTTTTCTTCTCTTATTTTAATTTTTAGCTTCTTTATGATCGCTTCTCGGCCTTATGGCTAAGATCAAAGTGAAGTACCTCGAAAAAGTCTTTAGATTATAAAAAAGATGAAATATTGGTTAAAGTTTGATGTATGTGTATTCATTTAAAGCTATAAATAGCTTATTAACTTCAATTGTAAAAACTTATTGCTAGCATTTACAAAATTAAATTGCACGAAAATAATAATGTTAAGTAAAGAATGCTAAAAATATCCTACTATAAACTGCTACTTTGTGTAACTCATCATAGTAAGAATAAAAAACTTAAACATCTCCATTATATACAAATATGGGAAATCTATATTACTAAAATCTTTTATTTCTCGTCTGGTGCAATTGTTGTGATTTGTGAAAATAGAAATAAATTCTACAAGTTTGCTACGGGAATCGAAACTGCAGCCTTCTGATCCGAAGTTAGACGTCTTATCCATTAAGCCACGGGGATTACATTCTATTTGAATTGAAAATTCTTAGGGTTATCCATGGTAAATTACTTAACGGCATTTAAGAAAACAAATGGAATAGAGGCTTTTATAAAACGAATTGAAATAAGAACAAAAGAAAATATTAAAATACAGAGAAAGTGGTCGAAGCATATAGACAGAAAAATACCATGGGCTTGGGATTTAGGTAATCATCATTTAGTTTAGCTTATTTAGATAATCATCATATTCTCAAACAGATATCGAACCTTACATTTGATCAACAACTAGGAGAATAACAGAAATAGAAATGGAATGTTCATACATAATTTTAATCTACTTACATAATTTACAATAAACATAATATGAAAAATACAAAACCTTGTATTCCTTTGTTATGAAGGAAAGTGAAAATTCCTGAATTTTTAAGCTTTGGCTTGTCTCAGGTAACTTTACAAACTACGGTGGAAACTCGATTAACCGTCACTCTTTGTTATCCGTCATCGATCACAAAACCTACTTCTCTGTAAAATACGGGACATTGCCACGAAAAAAAGCTCGAGTCTCGAAGAAACAGAAGATGACTGATTACAGCTTCAATATATAAACCTTATTATCTAGTAGGCCTACTGTTTTATGTTTCTATTATTATTATTATTTGTTTGGTGTTTGACAATATCTATTTGTTACCGATAGATTTTTCTTTGCATTAATTTATTGTTTGCCTTATCTATTTGTTACCGATAGATTTTTCTTTGTATTAATTTATTGTTTGCCTTTCGTCCTAAACCAGCATTGAAATTTTGTTACTGTACATTTGTTATTGTGAAATTTCTGTTATCCGTCTATTCGGTTAACCGTCACAGTCCCGGTCCCGAAGGTGACGGTTAATCGAGTTTTGACTGTATAGTCTTTCCAAACTTTACAAAATATAAAGTGTTTAATCTATTTACATAATTAGTATTTCTTCTGTACATAGGTTCTAAATATTGGTTGGTTAAATTATTTTTTTTTAAATTAATGAGCACATGCATTTGTCTAAACTGGCAGTGCATGATAAGTGTAGAGTGCTCTATCAATTCATCTCATGATATTTCTTCTTTAGTATCCACTGTGTTTGATATCCATTTAATAATTATTCTGCTGAATGTCCTTTAAAAAGCAGAGACTACACTAAGCACAAAATCTCTTTTAAATTTTGTCCTGTTCTATAATATTTTCAAATATGATTTTTTTTTTTTAAACTTTGCTGTGAAATAACTAAAACTATAAATCGTTCAAAATTTGGTAAGTTCTTTACAGAGTATAATAAGTGGGGGTGACCAGATTTTTCCGACATCAATCCGAGACAGACAATTTTTATGGCTAAAAAAAAAAAAAAAAACTACCTTCTCGATTATTTTCAGAATCCGGGACATAAACTGATGAGGGACACTGCACTAAAATCTGGGACATCTGGTCACCCTAATAATAAAAGTATATTATTTAACAGTAATAGAATTTTTCCAAGGTACCCCTGGGAAATAAGTCGATATTCTGAAAGGTCATTTAAGAAAAGGTCTGAAAGGTATTGGTCATTTAAGAAAAAAGTTTATATGAATATATCCTATTCCCAATTTCTGAGAAAGAGCTGTTTGATTTTACAGTTGCAAAACTATTGACGACAATGGGATATCATTTACTGTTTCTAATATTTATTGATAAAGTGACAAGTTTATAATAAATTTTCAAAAATTCCAACATCAATGTACTTTGCAATTCCTGTGAAAACTATGGCATGCTACTTGTTTGGGTGCATCTTGACTTTTGTTTATTCAGATATTAACATCCATTATCTAGTCAAGCAGTTCGTCTCCTATATCCACTCCTGTATATTTTACTCTTCATCCAACACCATAAAAAAATAAAACTTCTAATGAAGTTAGGTCTGGGGATCTTGGTGGCCGTTAATGGTACTGCCACAACCAATTCAATGATTAGGAAAAAGCGTCACTGAGATATTGTATTACAAGTCGGGTATAATGAGGAGGGGTCCTATGATACTTGAAAGTACATAGCAACCTAAGTAGCCAAGGATCTTCAATCCATTCTACATAACTTTGTCCTGTCATACGATCTAAACTAATAGGACCATTAACAAGTCATTCATCATACTGCATCACCCATTGATAGAGAAACGAAGCTGAAAATTTGTTTCTACAGTAACATGTGGATTTTCGTGAGACCTTTGATGAGAGCTGCATGTTTGTTGGTTCCATATTGGGTGAAATAACTTGACCAGTGAATAGTATTACTGGAAGCAATTGACAATTAGCATTTAACCAATGACAAAATTCTAGATCCATGCACTGATTGCTTACGCTTGCTGTGAGTGGAATGGGTACAAGCCATTGTCAAATGTTCACCATACTTGTATTCGTACAAATACTTGTAGAAAGCTTTTTTCTTAAAGTAACTGGTACTATGACCTGCCAAAATGTTGGCCTTTGCTCCTGGAACATATTAAATGGAACAAGACATTATAGAACCAAATCCAAAATGATATAAGTAAATTATATTCTAACACAATCAAAATTGTTTTTATTTAACTAAAATCTTAGAAGACATTTAAAAAATGAAGATTTCTGACAGAACAGCAAAAATAACAGATACTGAAATGTGATATTTCATAGCCCTTATCATGAATACAAGGTTAAACTAAAATAATAAAGAGTGATCTGTATTTTATTTTTAGAATAGCAATAAGAGAAATACTGATTTTTTTTTCTAGGATGTAAATGCGTGAAATTGTTCTGTTTTGTTATTCCAATTAAAATTTAGTTTTTAAATAAAAATAATGCAAATAAAAAATGCAAAGTTTGACCAAAAATTTAAAGAATTGAAATAAAAGAAATCTATTTAAAGTTGAGATAGCATATAGTTGCTTTTGTTTTTGAAAACATTTTTATACAATGCTCTTTTAGGAGCTTATCTTTATCTTCTACTAGCAAAAATACCTGAGCTTTTCACAGGTTATTAAAAAAAAAGAGTTGTACTGATGTGGATGATGCAGAAATTGTATTTGTATGATCATTTTGAAACTTTTTCCAGTTGGTAAAAAAGGCGTGTGGTAGTTACAAATTATGTTATAGACCTGCTACCATTGCTTCGCTCCGGAAGCCTTGCATATGTAACGTAAAAAAAAAACACTTTATTTCTTCCTAAAAAGCAAATTACATCAAGTAAAATAAAATCTGAAACTTTTCTGTTTGCAACTCAAGCTACTTCGGAGATACGCATAACCTGCAGAAAAGTTTCCACCCCTTAGGATTCCAATATCAAAAATTCGTTGACTATGTATTCTTTAGATTTGACAAAGAACACTAATTTGAAGTTTCGTGATTGCTACTCAAACAGTTTCAGAGATACGCATACCCTTGAAGAATGTTTGCCCTCCCATTTATATCCCTTAGGATCCGAATATTGAAAATTCGTCGAATACATATATTTTAGATTTTGACAAAGATCACTCATATTAAATTTCGTATTTCTAACAAAAAGAGGTTTCAGAGATATACGTACCCTTCAAGGAATGTTTGTGCCCCCCCCACCCACCCACTATTTACACCCAGTAGTCTGGATCCAGGTTTTCATTGTCTCTGCATTATTCTGGGATGCATGTGAACCTCCATGCCAAATTTGGTAAAGATCTGTTGAGAAATGTTGTTTTAAGACCAACAAACAAACAAACAAACACTCTTGCTTATTACAGATAAAAGATTATTGCCCTTATGCTATTGTAATCTTATTATTATTTATAGGTATTTTAGCTGTATCCAAAATTTTGAGTACATCTATAAATGCCAGGACATTTTTAGGGAGTACTTTCAATCATTAAGTCCATTTTACACCAATCAGTGTGGAAAAGAGGAAGCAGTTTTAAGTAAGTAAAATTTAATACAAGTATTTTATCTGTATAAGGAATTGTGAAATAATATGCAATTTTTAATGGTTTAATAAAACTGAGCATGTTGATCACATATAAATAATTTATTAGGTGTTAGGACCTACAGATGTGCCAATATACTTCCTGACCACTCTTTGCCAGGATGTAAAATTAGGTATAGAATACTAAATATAATAAATATAAATGGAACTAGATCCATCAACTTTAACCTGGGCTCATTAAAGGATGAAGTAGAATTAAAGAAACTAAGTCATAGTTCCTTAATTTTGCTTCATCCTTTAATGAATAATAAACTTCCTTAACAGACTGCGTAAACTAGATACTACTCATATACTATTAATGAACGATGGTGACAGTATAAAAAATGTTATAATAGCTTCTAGTAATGGAATTCTGTGAAGGAAAGTCCACAAAAGATTTGATGGTTGGTTTAATAAGGAATGGAAAGATGCTCGAGTTAAGAAGAACAAAGCCTATATACTAATGATTCAGAGAACAAAAGAAATAGAAGCAACTGAGAAGAGAGGAAAACAATCCATCGATATTACAAAAGACAGTTTGAAAATAATCTCCTACAACTAATTGAACAGTCAAGATATTGAATGCAGAAAGTTTTATCAAAATATAGCCACCATATAGGCCAGTCTTTTACACCTAAGCCAAATACAAGTAAAGCCAAATATGTAGATATCCTTATTGAATGATGACAGGTTGTTGAACGTATGGTTAGAATACTTTAAATCCTTCTAGAAGGCAATAACATAGAGGAAATCCAGAATTATGATACAACTACACTAATAGTGTGAACTCTCTATTTTCTAATTTAAATTTCCTCTAGGACTGAAAGAGTGTTCAAGGATTTAACTTCATAAATGTTTAAAAATCTCGGGACATTTATATTTAAATTAGTTTCTCAGGATATTGAGTTATGTATTAATTTAATTTCACACTGAGAGAAATTATGGATCCAATATTTTCCTTTTATTATGCCTTAAAACTTAACAGCAACAAAAAAATTCTTTTATAAAACTTATGTACAAAGAAAAATTAAAACTAAGTACATTATACAGAGTAATGATAGTACAGGTTAAGGACACTGAAGTAATTTGTAGTCTATTTAACTTGTAATTACTCCTTTATTAAGAGGTAACCCCACAACTATGAATTAAAATTTAAATATGCCGAGATGAGTTTGATATTGTTAATTAATCTAGGCACTATACTAAACTTCTTGGTAATTCCCTGCTTAGGACACTCGATAAATTCTTGTGAGCCCTCCTGATTAGCCTGTATCCTACTCAGTTCACTTTCCGAACGAATACATGGCTTTCAGTAAATTCCGAGTCAGTGATAAATTAGATGCAGCTAAGCAAATTTTGGATTCGTTCTTGTATAGCATAAAGAAAGTAGGCAGGCCTAAGCTGAAATGGGTTGAAAGAGTCAGGATGTTAAACTGGGGTTAGCATCAGTTAGGGTTCCTGGGTCAGGATGTTAAACTGGGGTTAGCATCAGTTAGGGTTCCTGGGTTAGCCCAGGACAGCATCAAATACAGACGACTAAAAGGAAGTCAAGACCCATTAAGGATTGTAGTGAAATTGACGATGATAAAACTGACTACTGAGTGCAATTTCAATTTTGGAAATACTGCCGTTATTGTTCTTGTATGCTGATATCCAGATTTTAATATCAAGCATGGAGAATCCTCTGAGATTGTAGAATATTTTGGGGAAATGAAAAAAAAACAGAAGTATTAAACTTCAAATAATAATTAAGGTATTTAGATTGTTTGGTAATGGACTTCTAGAAATAAATAAGATATAGGATTCCATTTCTAAATATAACAAGATTTAAGATATCTTGCCGTGCCGGCGTGGTCGTGTGGTCTCAGGCGGCGGTCTGCCATGTGGCCGGTACCCGGGTTCAAATCCCGGTCGAGAGCATGGATGTTTCAAATTTCCTTTCCTGTGTTGTCAGCCTCTTCTTCACTTTCTCTTCGGTCTGACGTCATTCCGTATTGGCGTCCTGAGGGATATCGCTGGGAATGCACCTCAGTATCTTCTCCCTTGAAATTCTCGGGACAGAGCTTCTGTTTCGACCAGACCCGGCCTGGAGGCTGGAACCTGGGTAGAATGTGTGTGTGTAAGATATCTTAAAAAGAAATTTTAAAAAAGCAGATGAGGAAGAAGTTTTAAACAAACTTTATAATATTACAAGTGAAAGTAATATATGTAGCTAAGGGTAACAAGAAGTGATCACATCTAAGAATAACTGGCAGTAGACAACATAGTTGATGATATATAAAAACAAAAGAATAGCTCTTAAGTGGAAGAGTCATTTTGATAAAATATCTAAATTAGCTTTCAGCTAGAACACTGATGGAAAGAGACTAATAGGAAGACTCAAAAAAAAATAAAAATAGATAGAATAAAATAATGTTGTTATTTGGTGTTTTTGTAACAGGAAAAGTATCACTCCTTGAAGAAGCAGCAGTCATATTGTTCTTTATTTTTTGAACTGCCTTCTTATTACATGGTATAAATGCACAGTGGAATAGGATAAGTAATTGAATTTTAAATTTCAATAAACTTCTTTAATACTCCACAAACATCATACAACAAAGGCAGTGTCGTAGCTAGAGGATTGGGGGCCCCGGGGCAGAGCCGGGTGCAGGGCCTCGGGCAAGATGAATTTTGCGGGGCCCTTAACATATCTTATTTTAACAACCAAAAAAAAAAAAAAAAAAAACCCTTGGCAACAAGTGATTAGGGTTTCGTAAAAAAAAAAATCCCCCTTCGTTCAGTGGCCCCTTTGCTCGGGGGCCCCGGGGCATTGCCCCGGCTGTCCCAGTGGTAGATACGGCCCTGAACAAAGGTAATATTTCGAAGGATTTATACTTCTTTTTCAAGCCATATTTCACCATGGGAATAAATATAAATAAATAAATAAATATTATAAATCCTTTGAAATATTGCCTTTGTTGTATGATGTTTGTGGGGTATTAAAGAAGTTTATTGAAATATTTATAAAGGTTATTTTATTGATAATTTTAAATTTCATTTTCTATCATTTGAGATATGAAACAGGTATTAAAAAAAATACGACAAAATAAAAAAACAAACAAACACTAGGTTTTCACAGGTGTTTTAAAAAATCTTAAACAGCTTTTAATTATGTTCTTTGTGTTTTTATTGACAAGAATTATTTTCTTGCAAACTATTTTTTTAAAAAAAAAAATTGATTTCTATTACTTTCTAAAGCATTATTAACAATTTTTTGGCAATTAAATCTTCCATGTTTTAGTTAATTACAATAAAATGAGAAATATATTTTTGCTTTAGAACATTCTTCAATTTTTTAATTATCATTTAATAGGAATATTTCATTCTCCTCAGATAATTTGCTTTAGTTCCTAGTTTTGAATTCAGTTATTATCATTATTAAACACAACATTCGTTTTGTGGGTTAGGGGAGCGGCAGGGAGCAAATATGCCAAGGATGATAAGATAGACTCCGAAACACAGGAGAAAATGTAGGTCAAACTCTAAATATTTGAAGGAAAAAAAAAAAACAAAGAAATGTTTTTTATTAAATGTATTAAAGGCTACTTTTTACAAGTAATAAATGCTAAATTAATAAGATATTGTTAACTTCTTCATTTCAAAATTTAATAATATCAACAATGATTAATTTATTAAGATTGGAATTTATGGTAAATGTAAACAATTTAAAGAAACCAGAGAATGTATAATAATGATGGCTTAGAACATAAAATAAATAAAGAAAGAAAATTATCACCGACACGGTTTTCATCACCCTTGATGTCATCTCTCACCTAGAAAATGATTCTCCCATAAAAATAGCCCATCACTAGTATTTACTGTATTATTATTAACTGTATTATTTGCTATTGTTATATTCTAGCCCACCTTTTTTGTGTTTTGCTTGTTTCTTTTAAATTTTATTAGTTTTAGTTCATTGCATATAAACTTCCTTGATTATGATAAAATTATTCCTTGATTTTAAATGCAAATAATAATTTTAAAAAATCCATCCATTTGCAGCAATTTTTAATCCCAAAATTAAAGCAAAGATTTGTATATTTTTCCAGTCTAACCTTGATCTTTAGTCCTAGCCATATAACAATCAGGATTAATTGTAGATCTCCCTTATCTTAAGAATCTCCCTACTAATGTAGAGTAATTTTTGTATTCTCTTTGGTGCAACTGTAGTGCTGTATTAATGTAGAAGTAACAGATTCTATTATTTATGTTATTTTTAACTTTTGCAGGATACAGGTCAGAGCAATGTGTGAAGACTGTTTTGGAGATTGAAGGTTGCATTGCACATATCCAAGATGTTCAGTATTTACCCGAAGAACCTCCTTGGTTTTTCAAATGCCTGTAAGAAATTGCAAGATTTTTTAATTTATTATGAAAAAATTAAAAAAACAGCTTTCCGGCTCCCTCTTAAAGGTGGTTACTGAATACCAAGAGACCACAAAAGAAGCAATATTAATAGAAAGAAAGACAGGAAATACACTTAAAAACCTGAAGAAAAAAAAAGTTGTAAGAGCTGATGAATTAAAAAAAAGACAATGAACAAATTATGCAAAAAAGTAGAATTTTTCTGTGATATGATAAGAGACACTACGTGACATGGTACATCATGGTGTAGAATAATTCTCCAATTAATATTGTATTGTTTGCGAGAGTTATGATCCTACCATGAAACCTATCAAACTAATTCTGTTTTACTTAATAATAAGAATTTAATAATAATGGCAATTAATAATTTTAATATGATATAATGGAAGTGCAAATAAACACAGAAAGTGAATAGAATAGCATAAAATTTAAGGTATTTGCTTTCTTTCTATGCTCTTATTGCAACACAATTCTCATTATAAACTATATGAAATACATATAGATGTTAAAAATGTCTGACCTAGTTTTATATACACTCTTTGACAAAAAATTGCTTCACCCGAAAAAATAACCCAATAGTAATGAAACTTCACATGCAAAAAACTTTTCGACCGAATGATCAAAAATTTGCACCCAGTGAATGAATAGCCAGAGCTACAGCACATTGGAATTAAGCGTTGTGATGGTATATATAAAGAGCAAATCTTGCTGTCAGGAACAAAACTACCAGTGGATTTTGATTTCGTTTTCCTACCTTGATTCTAACAATGCCTCTCCAGAGAATTTGTGGCCACCACAACCATATGATGAGTTTGAAAGAGGACGGGCCATCCGACTACATGAGGTTGGATGGACAAATCAATGAATCTCTCGACATTTGGGTTGGAATGATGCAGCAGGTAGATGATGCTGGCAGGAAGGGTTCCTGAACAGCAGATTTCAGCAACAAAGAGGCCAGCTGACGGCCTAGGACAATGAGAGAACAGGAAGATAGAGCGAATGTCAGAGCAGCTGTTAAAAAACCAGATTCGTTGCTGTCAACCATCCAAAGTATGACCAGTACTGAAGTGACCATCTGGACCATTAGACTACAAGAACAGAATCTATGCTCATGGATGCGTTATGCCGCCTACCACTGATCAGTACTCACCGACAAGAGCGATTGTAGTGGTGCCGCGCACGTTCAACATGGAATTGTGGTGATTGGGGATGTATTGTCATCAGTGATGTGTCTTGAACTGAACCCGATGACCAGTGCAGATATGACTGGAGATGGTCCGGACATTGTGAGGATCCTGCTCTTACTGTCTCACACCACACATCCCAACAACAGGGAGTTATGGTCTAGGGTACCATTTCATTTGATAGCCGAACGCTCTTGGTAGTTCTCTGTGGCACCCTCACAGCACAGCGGTGCATTGACGAAATTCTATGACCCATTATGTTGCTGATCCTTTCGCGGTACCCTGGGCTTACTTTTCAGCAAGTGAACGCCCGACCACACACGGCATGTCTCTCCATTGATTGTCTTCATGGTTGTGTCACATTTCCTTGGCCAGCCAGATCACCTTATCTCTCTCGTATTGAGCACATTAGGGATATTTTTAATAACTTATTTGGAAAGTCCAAATATGGTTTCAAGTTGGAGAAATCATTACTGACTATTTGTGGAACTTTACTGTTTCATTTTGCATTGTAGTTTTTGTTTCTTAAATACTTTGTGTTTTAATTCATGCTATTTATGTCTTATGTCAACTTTAAGTTGTTGCGAACATTAATTATATATGTCATCCCTGAATGTTAAAAGTTAAAGAAGCCCTAGAGGTTATTCACAGCCTCAGAGGTTGTCCCGCATGGATTTAAGTGATTAAATAACAACTGTGGTTATTAAGAAGTAATTTAACTTTAAATGTGCAGAACTCTTGTGTTGACCAAATTGGGAATTAATACTATGGCTTAATAAAAAATGTCTTCATTTAAAGTAAATAAAAATTTGAGATTTGTTGAATGAAGGTATTTATTTACTTTTTATTTTTTATTTTTAGTATATTCAACTGCATTTCTAGAGGCACAAGTCACTGTCCTAAGGATGTTGAGGCCTATACAAACCATTATTATATACGTGAAGATGATATTTCTTCTTGTCAAGAAAATAAAATAGGTAAGAGTATTTAAAATGTTGGTTTTCTTGAGAAGGAGTAAAAGCTTGATTAAAAAAAAATGAAGCAAACCTTCAGATATTTTAGTCTAGAAAGTAGTAAATGGTATTAAACCTCTCTATGTTACTTTAACTAGTGGTTTTAAGGTGTCAGATCTTTTGAGCTTTGATGAAAGATGGCATGTTGAAACAGATCTGTCCTGGGATGTTTAAAAAAAATTCTGAAACTTTTAATGCTTCTTTAAATTTTTAGATTTATTGCAATATATAACAGTAAAGAAATTGCAGAGAGAAAGCAGATAGAGAATTCATTAAGAAATAATAAGTTTATAAATGTATATTAAAAAGATATGGCAATTGTAAAATAAAATTATTTGCAAGATAAAAAATTCAGATGTACTTTATGTACAGGTGATTTCAGCAGCCTTTTCAATCGTAAGACAGCACTACAGTGTAATGAAGCTGCGGGAATAACTCAAGAAGAAACAATTTACCAACTGAATTCCAATCAGCAATGCAGGTTAGTTATTTAATTTCATACAAGCCTTACAATGCCAGTGTAATGAACTATTATGAGTACATAGTTCCAAAGAACATTTAAAAGAATGATTTTTAAAATATCTTCATGACCACAGTAGATTTCAGAAAGGATCCGACCTCTGAAGAATTGATTATTTTCCATTCCAACCAATGCAAACAATCAGAAACTGATGAATTTGGATGGAAAATAAATTGCAGCAATTCAACATTTTCACAACAAGTGGTCAGATATTCCACACTAATCTATGCCCTTGTGACAGGAACAGTTCCAGTATTCCGGAACGGTGGTAAGGAATACCCTAGAGAAACAGTGCATTTCCTGATTAAAACTATCCGAGTCATTTACTTTGCTGAAGACAACAGTTTGAATTTGATTCACAGATAAATATAAAAAGATTTAAGTCTTAGAGAATTTATTTACTTAGGGAAAATACACTGTGACGAAAAAATCGAAGCATCATGAAGAAAATGTCTAATTTGAATGAAACTTTGTAAGTGCCATTTTGATGAAAAGAATTGGAATTGATTCAAATTCCATAGTGAAAAAAAAACAAAAACAAATTTTTATTGAACAATTGCAGCATTGCTGTTAAATCAGAAGTACTGTGTTGAGCCACCTCTGGCTGCTATGGCATGGCATGGAGTGAAACAAAGTTCTGATGTTGTTTTGTGGCAAAACATGCCAAGCTTGCTGCAACTGCTGTTCTCAATGCCAGATGTTCGATGGTGGATGCAGTTGACGTCCTAGCATGTCCCAGACATGCTTGATGGGGACAAGTCTGGAAACCCTGCTGGCAAAGGATGGGTTTGAATTGATTAGAGACGCTTCTGGGAAGTGTGTATGATCCTGTTGAAAAATTGCTCCTGGTAGGTGTGACATGAAGGGCAAAACAACAGGTTTTTCATGTATCGCTGTGCATTTAAAGTTTCTGGAAACACTAAGAGAGGGAATATGTTGACCTAAGAAATTGCTCCCCACACCATTATAACCAGCTGTAATTTCTGAGTGTATGTCTCAACAATATTGCCAAGATTCAAGCGCTCCCAGTCCTCCTCTATACATGGATGCAACGATCGTCTGCTGCAAGAATGAAGTGGGGAAACTTCCCTAACTTAATGAGACCATTTGAAAGTAGACCGTTTATCTCAGGCATGGCACCACTCTAGATGAAACTTTCGATGCTGGGTTTTAAAGGCAGGCTTCGTATGGGGTGATGGAAATGAAGCCTAGCATCTGCAATTCATCTAGCAATGGTTGGGATAAATACCATTTACTGAATACAGGATACACATCTCCCTGGATGGTGGAGAGTGAAGCTGTTGGAGCAGTTACAGCTTGCCTTACAACAGGCCAATTGTCTCTAGAAGTGGTATTGTTGGGACGATCAGAGCCTTGACAGTGAATGTGTGTTCTCACACAACTTTTGATTCCAGCACCTTCCCACAGAAGCATCACTGTGAACCAGGTGGCTAGCAAATTGTCTGTATGACCAGCTTCTCCTAGTCTGACAATGTTGCCACTCTCGAAGTTCTGCAATTGCTCGTAAGGTCTTCGAACACATCATCGAGACATTATTGATAGTAAACTGAAGTGAATGCAACAGTTCAGTTCACAAAGCACAATGTGTCCAGAAATAGTCTAAGGTCCCTTATGTAGACTACAAGATAGGCATTTCAATTGAGCCAAGGAAGTGATGTTAACGTTTCTTGACACATAGCTTTAATCATTTGCATATTTAATTGGAAGGCAGTTGTATACGGAATTTCATTTAAAGTGAACACTTCCTTCCAGGTGCTTCGATTCTTTTGTCACACAGTGTGTTTTTGAAAAACAGGGCCTTTCCTATGATTTAATGATAAAGAGATCACAAGATTGTTCCAGCTCAGTTTGAGACAAAACTGAGACCAGTTATTGAAAAATTTGAGATCAGTTGTTGAAGGGTTTGTGATGATTTTATTGAAATTTGGTGGGACCTGATTATTTTACATGAACTATGCTAAATAATTGTGAGAATCAATGCAAAGCCTGTAGAATTAAAAAACTACAAGTTAGGAAGATGTCTCAAATCATATCTGTTGTCATGTGGAGTCCAGGCCATCATAGGAGGTACAGTGACATATATCTCTGGAAAGGTTCCTACTCTTTTCCTTTTATATATTTTACTTCTAGAACTATGTCACATAACAATGGTATGTAACATTGATAAATTACAAACTGCAGGGGTGTGAATACAAATATTTATGATTTACATGGAAGAGTAGCCATTGCCTTTGTGGCTACAAAATATTGAAACAAGAAAAAAGGAAAATGTACTTGTTCATTATGAAGAAATGAAGAATTTTTGGTGTAGTATATATACTTCATTATCATGTAATAGAATAAGGACAGCATAAAGATGGAGGGCAACACGAAACACACAAAGTCAGGAGGGGAATGGTAACAGTAATGCCAGCTGATTTGTCCACCAGCGATGGGATTATGATTATAGATAAAGTGAAAGGTTTCTAAAAGAGGGCAGTTGATGAATCTACAGTAGTGGAGAACGAATTGAATGACAAGGAAATTGGGAGGAGGGGCCCTGTTTTTAAATAATGAATGACACTATGTGATTGAATGAGTTAAATCTTGAGGTGTGGGCAGAAATAAATTTGTCCTACGAATGCAAAGGGACATTATATACAAGGAATCTGTAAAATGCTTTTGAGATATCTGTTTATTATTATTAATAAGGATAAGATTCTTAAAATCAGTAGTGCAATCATTTGGATATGTTAAAGAATTTATGAAAAAATAAGTTTTTAAATGTTAATGATGTTAATTAGCATGAAATGTTAGTATTGTTATAATTGTTATTTACGAAGCATCATTATTAATAATGTGATAATTGTTATCATTATTAATAACAGTGTTATTGAATATGATAATGTTCATTTGTTAACTTGAATATGAAAATATTTTGTTTTAGTTCTTATTTGTAATTCTACTGAAATGTAGAGGAAGAAGAATAGTTTCTTGTCCTCTGATACCACTGATGAAGTCCTTCACAAAGAAGGATAAAAATTAAAGAAGGAGTTTATATTAAGGATTTCTAGAAGTATTATTATTATTTACAGGATATATTAAAGAAGCTGATATAAGGAACATTGAATTTCATAAATAACATCAGTAGGCCTTTTTTTGATTCGAATTTTATATACTATTTAAGCATTATGAGTCTTACACTTATGAAAGCTAATTTTTATAGTATAAAAATATTAGCATATGGAAAAACAAATTGGAGCTGGCCATTAAATAAATTGTTTATAAGTGTAAATTTGTCAGCAATTAAGCTCATTTTGTGCCACTCCAGCCTAAAGTAGTATTTGGGGAGAAAAATCAAGAACTTAAGACATTGTGACTGACATAAGGCCAAAACCTGCTTTAAAACTTATTATTATTTTAAGTTGGTAATTTCCAATAAAATCAATTGAATTTATTAATTGAATATGTTGTATGTGGTTCTCACTTCATATATTCTTAACAAATACATTAATATTTAACAGAGCATAATATCAATTTGTATGTCAAAGTTAAATTAATTCCATTTTGTTGTCCTGCTATATTACTTAATTGTATATAGTAAGATAGTATATTCTTAACATAAAAATATCATATTAATCTAGTATCTTATTCTCTGGGATCTTAGCTTATTAAAGGGGATATTTTCTTTCATGAGGTTAAAAAAAAAACTTACATTACAAACTGTAAATCAACTTTATTTGTAGAATAACTATTTAGTACCTTAAAAATACATATGATCAAAAATAATCCTTGTGGTTTTGGAGGAAAATAACAGTGAAAAACACTTGAATTTATTTGGTTATTTGATATTGTTTTATATGAATGCTAACCTTAGTTCAACTGACTGATTACATATTAATTATTATCGAGGTACCTTTAAAAATAAAACACTATGAATTTTAAAAGTTTAGTTTCAACTTATTTTTGCTAAAATTTATTTCAGATTATATAGATGTTGGTTGCTTAATGGATTGAACGTACAGTATCCTAATGAAGTTAAATATCTTGAAGAAGAATTAAATTTGACCAAATGTCAAAAAGAACCATCAGTAGGTAATAATAATTTATTGTCTTTTTTTTTTTTTTTTTTTTTTTTTAATTAAAATGTAAAATAAACAAAACTAGAAATATGAAATTAAGAAATTCCAGGGCCTCGCCACACTCTTGCAAAAGAAAGAGTTTTTTAGCAAAAAAGAAAAAGAAAGAAAAGAAAAGAAAAACTATGAAATAATTTCTTTCTTAACAGTAATCGAATTGATTTTTGATTTTTCATTCAAAATTGAAATGAAAGAGTCCATTACTGATTAAGTGACTAAATAGAATGATATATGAAGTGGCATTAATTCATCTTCCAGGAGATTTACTAGACTTAATGATCATTTTCTTTTCTTCTTCTAAACATCAATTGATGATACTGAGAAAAATAGCATGTTTAAGCTGTCGACCAATTTTAGATGAGATGGAAGCAGGAGAAAAGTTTTACAGCTATGAAACTTTCTCTAACATGTTTTTAAATAGGCAAATGAAACTTTTACTACCTACTTCTTGATTGTGCCTATTACTTGCCAACCTTTTTGTCGCAAAATGACAATGGCATGCAATGTTTGACAGCATCCAAAATTCTAAACATCAAAAACCTTTTCTAAACATTTTTGAAAAGTAAAGGATGGGGATTTTATCACAATCCTCTCAATCCTCTCAATCAAATCAAAAAGTAGGGAGAGACCTTTTACAGAGACCTCTCTTGAACTTCTTCTGAACTCATTGATTTGCCACACATTGGTTTGATGGCTCTAGTTCTTATAAGGACTGGATGCATAAAGAATTAATATACAAACAAACCAAAGAAAAAAAAAAAAAAACCTTCTTCTTTACATGTTAGTTTTTCTATGTTAGTGGAAACAGACTTTATTTCTTTTCAGTTATGATTAAAATCTGGTGTATAAGAGAAACAGAACTACACCCACTCCATTTTATA
>JAFIDM010010028.1:33868613-33905742 GCA_023159025.1 Thereuonema tuberculata | reverse complement strand
TTTGCTTCGCAGGGTGTGACTGCTGTCCGACGGATTAACGTTCGTCGAGACAATAAGGAAGTACCCACTCGAACAGTTGTTCTTACTTTTAACACCTCCACACTGCCCACGAGTGTTACAGCTGGCTATCTTCGCTGTCCTGTACGTCCTTACATCCCGAATCCTTTGCGCTGCTTCAAGTGCCAACGTTATGGTCATGGCTCTGCAGCTTGTCGTGGCAAGTCCATCTGCCCTAAGTGTGGTGAGCCATCCCACGAGTCTACACCGTGCACTTCGCCTCTCAAGTGTGTCAATTGTTCTGGAGACCATCCTTCATACTCTCGATCTTGTCCTCGTTGGAAGGAGGAGAAGGAGATTCAGACTATCAGAGTTAAACATTCTCTTTCTTATCCCGAGGCTCGGAGGATGCTTCTTGCTGTGCCAGCTCAAAAGACTTTTTCGTTTGCAGTAAAATCCAAACAGACAGCTTCAATCTCCTGTCAAACAGACATCACTTGTCCTCCTCGCGAGTCCTTTTCAGCCATATTTCAAAACATTGCTACTCCTACCACAACAGTTCCGTCACAATCAACTCAATCTACGTCACAATCCACCATGTTATCTTTGCCAGTTTCTTCAAGTACTTCTAATATCCCTGCCGGTCTCAACTTCACTCAGAAGCGACCATCTGTATCTCCACACCGACCTTTTCATCGCACTAGTTCACATTCACGTTCACCTTCTCGTGGCCGTCGGAGACATTTCTCTCCTAGACGGTTTTATGAAGACGATCTGGAGGACTCCTCCAAACACCCAAACTTTAGGGCACCACCAGCACCTCCACCTTGATTTTTAGGCTTTTACCCTTTTTTATCTTTTAATGGCCTTACTGTATTGGAATTGTCGAGGACTTCGCTCCAACCTGAACGATGTTAAAGCCCTCCTTTCTACAAATCATCCAGTCTGTATGTGTCTCCAGGAAACTTTTCTTACAGGAAACGACACAGTTTCTCTTCCAGGATATTCCCTGCTGAGTAAACAGCGGACCGATAGAAGCGGCGGAGGCGTTTGTCTCTTTATTCGACATGATACTCCATCCTCTCATGTCCCACTTACGACTTCTTTGGAAGCTGTTGCTGCTCGCCTTTCCACCAGCCGCCTTTTCACTATCTGTAGCTTATATCTGTCCCCCACAGCCCCTGTTTCGCTTACAGACATTGCTCAGCTTCTGGATCAATTACCGACTCCGTTTCTCTTAGTCGGAGATTTCAACGCTCATTCTCCTGTCTGGGGTTCTTCATCCACCAATCCTAGAGGTGCTGTTATTGAAGATCTTTTAGTTCGGCGTAATCTTTGTATCTTTAACACAGGCGCCGCAACTCATTTCTCATCCTCGCCAATATCTTTCTCTGCTATTGATTTAGCTATAGGTTCTGCGTCACTCTTCCCCCATTTCTCATGGGATGTTATCAACGACCCTGGTGGCAGTGACCATTTCCCAATCATTCTCAAAGAGCTCCCTCGTTCAGCTGTTTCATCACCCAGTCGTCATCGCTGGAAATTTGACTCTGCTGATTGGATAACTTTTACTAGCCGCTGTAATCTGGAGGCCATTGATCTTTCAGCTACCATTGATCAACTTATTGACGAGGTTACTCATACCATTATTTGTGCTGCTAAAGCAACAATTCCACAAACATCTGGAAGATTCCCTCTGCATCCCAAACCGTGGTGGACTCGTGACTGTACGTCTGCACAGAAAATTAAGCAGAAAGCATGGAATATTTTCCGCCGTTATCCCAATTCGGCGAATCTTTTAGCTTTCAAACGGGCACGTGCTTCTGCTCGTCGTATCCGTCGAATTAGTCAAAAAGAGTCGTGGCAACGTTTTGTTTCATCACTGACTTGTACTTTGTCTTCAAAGACCCTTTGGGATAACATTCGTAAGATGCACGGAAAGTACAGATCTCAATCTATGCACATACTGAAAGAAGATGGAAAAGAAATAGCTACTATCTCCGCACAAGCTGAAGCCCTTGGACGTGCTTTTGCACGGAATTCCAGTCCTGCACTTTTATCTCCTACTTTTCAAACGATTAAAGACCGTGCTGAAGCTATTCCTTTAAAGTTTTCTTCTTCCAACAGAGAACCATACAATCTCCCATTTAGTTTACAGGAATTATTGTTTGCACTAGACACCAGCAAAAATACTGCCTGCGGCCCTGACGGAATTCATTATGTGATGTTGCGACACTTATCTGTTTCGTCGTTGAATGTTCTTCTGTCCATCTTTAATAAAATCTGGTTGGAACATTTATTTCCTGATAGTTGGCGACGAGCTATAGTCATTCCTTTTGCCAAACCTGGTAAAGACGCCAGTGATCCAAATAATTATCGCCCCATTGCCCTCACTAGCTGCTTATGTAAGACGCTTGAACGAATGGTAAATCGCCGCCTTCAATGGTATCTTGAAGCCAATAAACTTCTCGCTACCACACAGTGTGGTTTCCGGCAGCATCGCTCTACAGTTGACCATCTTGTACGTTTGGAAGATGCTATTCGCACTGCATTTGTTAATAGAGAACACCTCGTCTCCATTTTCTTTGACTTGGAGAAGGCATACGATCGCACCTGGAAATTTGGCATTTTACAAGATCTTCATCATTACGGCCTTCGTGGTCACATGCCTATTTTCATTCGCAATTTTCTTTCGAATCGTACCTTTCAAGTACGTCTAGGATCTACGCTCTCTACATGTTATCCTCAAGAACTCGGAGTACCTCAGGGCTGTGTCTTGAGCGTTACCCTTTTTTCTGTAAAGATTAATGGCATCATTTCTGTTTTGCCTTCGTCAGTTCACCACTCTTTATATGTTGACGACTTGCAGATCTCTTGCAGTTCTGTTAATTTGCGTCTGATTGAACGACAACTGCAGTTAGCTCTACATCAGTTGCAGACTTGGAGTGTTTCTAATGGTTTTACTTTCTCACAATCCAAGACTGTGTGTGTCCATTTCACTCGACGTCAGGGAATTTTTCCTGATCCGCAGCTGACTCTTGGTGGCGTCTCACTTCCATGTGTGTCTCAGCATAAATTTTTAGGCCTCATTTTTGATAAGAAATTGACTTTTAAGGATCACATACTTGACCTTCGGAAACGGTCTCTTTTAAAACTAAATTGTATCAAAGTGCTTTCGCATTCCAAATGGGGTGGTGATCGCTTGGCCTTGTTGCGCATTTACCGAGCCCTTATTCGATCCAAATTGGATTATGGCTGCATTGTCTATGGCTCTGCGCGACCGTCTGTCCTTCGGACACTTGATCCTGTACACCATCAGGCCCTCCGCTTCTGCCTCGGTGCTTTCCGTACTTCACCGATTCCCAGCCTGTATGCAGAGGCTCTGGAACCGTCCCTGCACTTTCGTCGACAAGTTTTGTCTCTCCAATATTTCGCCCGTATTTCTTCACTTCCCAATAATCCTGCTTATCAATGTGTGTGTCGTCCTCGTCAACGACGTCTTTTCACCAATCGTCCTTCCATTATACCACCGTTTGGACATCGGGTGACGACTTGGCTTAATACACTACAGCTCGCCGACCTTCACATTGCCACTCTACCTACTTCACCATCCGCGCATTGGAAATATCCTCTCCCCACCTGTGATTTCTCTCTTCGTACTTTTGCGAAAACCAACACTCCCTCGACAGTCTTTCAGTCTCTGCATCAAGATCATTTGTCCCGTCACTCTGATTTCAACATCTTCTATACCGACGGATCTAAAGGTGCAGATTATGTTGGAGCTGCTTTTTACACTGCTACTTTCAGTCGTGCTGTTCATCTTCCTTCTGAGGCATCTGTGTTTTCTGCTGAGCTTTATGCCATCTTCCTAGCTTTACAGTATGCTTTGCAGGAGAAGTTTACGCACACACTTATCTACAGTGATTCTGAGAGCGCTTTGCGGGCACTGTGCAGTCACACCCTGAAGGGTCACCCTTTTGTTTTATCCATTTTAGATTTTTTACAGCGTTTTCACCGTTGCACTATCATTTTCTGCTGGATCCCAGGCCACGTCGGCATTGTCGGCAATGACCACGCTGATTCTCTCGCAAAGTCTGCTGCTAGTTTACCCTTGCGACGGATCTCCACTCCGGCCTCTGACATCTACGCACTTATACGTTCTCGTCTCCGATCTGCCTGGCAACACGAATGGGATGCTCTTCACGGCAATACACTTCGTCTTGTCAGTCCTTCGTTATCCTCTCCTGCCACTCGACTGTTTCCAACTCGCCGGAAGGATGTTCTTCTGGTGCGTCTGAGGATCGGCCATACAAGACTGACACATAGCTACTTATTGCTCAATCGGCCACCTCCCCAGTGTTCTACGTGCAACGTTGTTTTAACCGTCCATCATATTTTAATTGACTGTCCTGCTTTTACTCAACATCGTCGTCAGTGCTTTTATCCTCTTTTTAAATTTCATGTTCCTTTTCATATTTCATTGCTTTTAAATGATAATGATCTTTTACCCATTTCATCAGTTTTATACTTCATTCATCAATGTGGCCTTGCCACTCTATTGTAATTCTCAGATTTTTTACTTTTCTTCTAAATACCTATCATTTTACGTATATCCTATTATCTTACTTTGCACACTACCTGTTCTTTTCTTGTTTTTGTCCTTTTTAGCTAGATACATGTAGTTAGTCTTCATTCCATTTTCTTTTCTTTTTTACCTTTCTTGGCGCAGCTTAGCCGCAGCTGCTTTTGCGCCATTCAACACCAACCAACCAACCAACCAACATTAATATCTAACAGAGCATAATATCAATATGTATGTCAAATTCCATTTTGTTGTCCTGCTATATTACTTAATTGTATATAGTAAGATAGTATTCATAAAAATATCATATTAATCTAGTATCTTATTCTCTGGGATCTTAGCTTATTAAAGGCGATATTTTCTTTTATGAGGTTAAAAAAAAAAAAACCTTACATTACAAACTGTAAATCAACTTTATTTGTAGAATAACTATTTAGTACCTTAAAAATACATATATATCTGATGATCAAAAATAATCCTTGTGGTTTTGGAGGAAAATAACAACAGTGAAAAACACTTGAATTTATTTGGTTATTTGATATTTTTTTATATGAATGCTAAGGTTCAACTGACTGAAATCATATTAATTATTATTGATGTACCTTTAAAAATAAAACACTATGAATTTTAAAAGTTTACTTTTCAACCTATTTTTGCTAAAATTTATTTCAGATTATATAGATGTTGGTTGCTTAATGGATTGAACACACAGTATCCTAATGAAGTTAAATATCTTGAAGAAGAATTAAATTTGACCAAATGTCAAAAAGAACCATCAGTAGGTAATAATAATTTTTTTTTTTTTTTTTTTTAACTTTAAATGTAAAATAAACAATACTAGAAATATGAAATTAATTCCAGGGCCTCTCCACAGTCTTGCAAAAGAAAGAGTTTTTTAGCAAAAAAAAGAAAGAAAAGAAAAGAAACTATGAAATAATTTCTTTCTTAATAGTAATCGAATTGATTTTAAATTTTTCATTCAAAATTGAAATGAAAGAGTTCAATTACTGCTTAAGTGGCTAAATAGAAGGGGCATTAATATATATACGTATATTAATATGATGAAGTGGCATTAATTCATCTGTAACTTCCAGGAGATTTACTAGAACTTAATGATCATTATTTTTTCTTCTTCTAAACATCAATTGATGAGAAAATAGCTTGTTTAAGCTATGGGCCAATCTTAGATGAGGTGAAAGCAGGAGAAAAGTATTACAGCTATGAAACTTTCTCTAATATGTTTTTAAATAAGCAAATTGAAACTTTTACTATCTCCTTCTTGGTTGTGCTACTACTTGCCAACCTTTGTATGGCACAATGACATGCAAAGTTTGACAGCATCCAAAATTCTAAATATCATAAACCTTTTCTAAACATTTTTGAAAAGTAAAGGATGGGGATTTTATCACAATCCTCTCAATCTTGTTACTTTTTGACCTTCTCCTGGACCCAAGGCTTTGACTTGCAAAATTTTTAAAATCTGATTAATTTTCCCGCACGATTTTAAAAAGAAGGTGAGAGCATGTTTCCATCGTCTGTAAATCCCTCTAATTCTGTCTCTTACCCTGGGCCCTCGGGTATATCATACAATTTTTTAGTGGCAATGTAAAGTTTTAAAATCCTGAAAAAAAATTTCACAGCTTCGAAAAGTAGGGAGAGACCTTTTACAGAGACCTCTCTTGAACTTCTTCTGAACTCATTGATTTGCCACACATTGGTTTGATGGCTCTAGTTCTTATAAGGACTGGATGCATAAAGAATTAATATACAAACAAACCAAAGAAAAAAAAAAAAAAACCTTCTTCTTTACATGTTAGTTTTTCTATGTTAGTGGAAACGGACTTTATTTCTTTTCAGTTATGATTAAAATCTGGTGTATAAGAGAAACAGAACTACACCCACTCCATTTTATAGAATAGGCAGATTATAAGTATTTAATAAGGCTGTTTTGAATGGAAACACTAGCGAAAGAATAAAATGTTCACTCTTTCTCTCACTTCATTTGAAATGTAGCATTAATTTAAGCAATTTAATTAGTTGTTTCATCTGATTGTTTGTATTCCATATTCTTTGCATTTATGTAACTGTAATATATTAGTTTAGAATTTTAAGTATGTTATGATGAAAACACTTTTCCAGGAGCCATTGACATATAACCTCTTACCAAAATCAAAAGAAAAATCGTTGAACTAGCATAATGCAGCAGTTATGATTTATGGGTTATTGAGTGGATTTTTCTAATTTGGAAGAAGTGTTGGGAATTTCTGGAAGTTTGGACACTATGACTATAAGAAAAGGAAGTTTAAATTTTTTGGTTTTCTAGGTTTGCTTTTTTGATAGATATTGAACCCATTTAGATGAACATGACGACTATTAATCTATATCCCTGTTTCCCAACGTGGGGCGCACGCCCCACAGGGGGGCAATTTGATTGTTGAGGGGGGCAATTCGAAAATGGAGCAATGTTGTTTGTTTTTTTTGGTTATGAAAGTAAAAAAATGTTAATAATTTTTTTTTTAATTTTTTTCTTTTTGAAGTTATATCTAATTTGGTGGGGCATAGGATACTTTAGATACTTTTGATGGGGCACAGCAAAAAAAAGGTTGGAAAACACTGGGGCCACCTTCAGAGGGGAGCTTGGCCTGCCGCATAGCCCAAACTGTACCGCCACGGGTTATACTATTCATTCCATAAACACAAATGATTATTGATGTCGACTTCCCATCCAGCAAAAAGAGTCACGTTCAATAATAAAAATCTTTAAAATAAGTTATTGAATAGCGATGTACGAGTATAATATACTTTTGCTTTTTCAAACTTTATTCTTAACATGTCAACTTTAAAAATCCGTTTGATTTTAAGTTAATTGTTTGATTCCGTTAAAAACAAACTCTAGGGGTGCAATCGCTTCCCCTCTTAATCCGTCGGTGGAACTAGGGCTGTATTTCAAATTGTGCTTTCCTTATTCTCAATGTTTTTATGTTGCTCTTATGAAGACAACATTCAAGAAAGAAAAAAAAAATCTTAGATAATTCTATTCTGGATTGCGTGATAGTTGTAAGAAGTAGAGATTATTTTTATATAAGTACGACACTGATAACAGAATATACACAGATTATTACGAATTTAGCGAGATAGGAGTAATTATTGTTTTCATTTAGTATTTTTTTTCAATGATAATTTATACATGATCTTTGTCTAAAACTTCTGAGAATGACGATATCATTATGATAATGAAATTGTATGAAATTGAAAAACTGAGGAAAGCGTTTTCAGGGAAATCCAACAACAATAGCAATGAGTAATATTGATGTGTGGTCAAAATGAGTCAGACAGAGTCAAGGGTTCGGTCTAAGGTATCTACATTTATTTACAATTAATTACATTTTATATACAGGATTAAATAGGTCATCGGATTCTCAAATCCAGGTTAATATTATACAATATGGGATTCTCAGATTCAGGTCGCTGTGAGAGCTTCCTTTGCGGTCTGCCATCGAGGAGAGGGGAGGCGATCTCGGATTCTGAGAGTCCTCGGCCTGGCCAATCACACGCGGCATAATTGGCCAATCCGGGACGGCCTTCGACCTGGCGTCTGGGGTTCTCTTTTTTGGAGATCTCTTCGCGGTCCGTCTATATTACGTCATAGCTCGTCCTTGTCAACATCGCATCAATATTAAGAAACAAAGTCAAATGAATGAAAGAAAGTAAAATAATTAACACTTCTTTTTATAATTTCCATTACTAAAACATAACTGTTATGAGCTTCACTAACTTATTAAAATAATTAATTATTCATATTAGAAATTCTAAAATTGCAGTGTAACAACAGTTAGAAAACAAAGTGAACGTCTGTAAGTGCAAATTTATACCAATTGATTCCAAAACCGATATCTCTCAATAGATGCAGTTACAAAATTGACTTATAGGAAAGAAATTGCTATGGAAATTGTGAGATAAAATTAATTTTATGACAAAACTGTCTATTAACTGTTTGTAATAAACTTGTTTGCGTTTTAAACTTTTCGTTGTTTTCTGGATGTTATGAATAATGTCAACTGCAAACCACTATCTAGAAATCAAGTTATTAATTCCTTCTTTCCAAATATTCCTTTTAAATAACGAAAAAGTTGACATAAGATCAAGTTTACATAAGAATAAGTTTTCCATAATTTGGTATCTAAAACAGAAACAAATTATGGTTTGTTTTTTCTTTGGAATAGATTTGCAATAAAATATTAAAAAAGCTTGGTAAAAGAGTTTGGCATCCATTGAGCTTATTTATAGAATATTCAATAAAACACTGTCAAAGAATTGAACTGAGTTTAGAAGTTTTTAAAATAAATATTTATCCAAAAGATGTCTGTATTTTTAAGCTTTAGAGTAAGTAAAAAAAAATGAATGCGCTAAATGGGCCTGTTTTTACAGAAACCAGCTTCTCAAATCTGTGTTCTTACAGAAGAAGAAGCTGCAATTATATTCTGTAAAATCTATTTTTAATGTTTTCTTTACATTGTTAAAAACGCCTTTTCATGCAAATGGACGGGAGGGGGTGGGGGTCGCAAGTTAATTATCTATTAGAAAAGGGGGTCGCGACTCGAAAAAGGTTGGGAAACACTGATCTATATCCTGACTGTTTTAGATTAACATGTTTAGCTACAGATGCCAGCTATGAGTTATCTTATAACTAGCATCTGTGAAGAATGTCATGTCTCACATGTCAGATACTGTTACTCTTACAACTTTGTTTTCTTTGAAAAAAAAAAAATTGTTAAAATGTAAGAATAAATAATAAATTAGAATACTAAAATAGTGTGACTAACTAATAGTATTAAATTATTAATTATTATTATTATTAATAATAATTATTTAATTATTATTTAATAGTATTAAAGACTTATTTTTTCCGTTAACAGCAGTCAACATGTTAAATGTGAAATATATTTTAAAATTACATTTAATGTTTTCAACTATTGGTTTAACCCTCTTCATCAGACTGAATGATGAAGAGATCTGAACCTGTAATACTTGAAATGTTAGACGGAATTTTTTAATGTAGTTTGTATTTAATCTAAGTATAGTTATTACCTATCAAGAAACTTAACAATGTAAAACTTATTTTGAGGCTAACTGTTTCTCGACATTAATACAAGTATACTATAATAACATATACCCTGAATGACAGAAGTTACAAAGAAATAAAATAAAATTTCTAAAAAAATTCTAAATTAATTGTAATGAAACTTACGAGCTTGAACAGTATTATTTTATGCGAACATATACATATAAAAGAAAAGGCTTCAGTTTATATTTTCAAGGAAATAAATTTAACGTGCTGGAAGTTTTAATCAAAACAACAAAATAAGAAACAAGGGAAGCACAAGAATAAATAAATTGCCTTTCTGATTCAATTTTGTCGTTTTGATTAAAACTTCCAGCACGTTAAATTTATTTCCTTAGGTAATTCTCGTTGTTGGAACTTTCATTTCTTTATCATTAAAAGCCTTCTAACCCTATCATTTATTAGGAAAAGGTTTTTGGTTGTGCAAAATAGCACAATACTTATTGTTGTTGATTTTTTTGGTTTCAGGGGTCACTGCCAGGTGTGCCGGTGGCCTTCACTTAAGTCCTTGCCTTTCTGCCTTTTTTTTTCCTGGGAGGGTGGATTGGGCTGATGAGTTTTTTAAATCCACTAGCTTACTCTGCATTTGTTCAAATTTATGTGATAGCAAGCATATTGATATGTGGTTAAAAGAGCAGAGTCGACTAACAGGGTTTCAGCATAATATACACACACCTACTTTAATTACAAAATACACAAATATATATACAGATTTGGTGGATTCCAAAAAGGGTCAAAGTAAGAAAACATCCGAATGTCAGATTCCCAGAGATGGATCAGGTGAGGTCGGAGGTCTCTGTTCGGTCCGCTATTGGAAGAGGGAGCCAATTGCATGAGGTCCTGACCTCTCAGATCAGCTAATCATTTGGGTTTTAACTGACCAATCTGGTAAAGTTTTCAACCTTGCATCAATATATCGATGGCGTAATCTAAATCTTCTAACATATTAAAAGAGTTCCAGCAGATTCCTCTTCTTTTATTTCCCATTGTGTAATTTACAAGCTCTGTTTATTATCTATTCTGACTACATTTGGAAAAAACCAATTAGAGAAAAATGTAATCATGTGATTATTAATCAGTGGTTCGTGTTCTGCATCGGAACACAAAACATTAAAGGTTTGACTAATGATAAAATAGGAATATTCTGGATTTTCTGTTGATAAAAAAAAAAACAAAAAAAAAAACCCTAGAAAATTCCTTGGCTTTATGATCCAAAGCAATTAGCATCAGTTTATCTTTCTAATGATTCTTAGGTGACCAATGTATCTCTCAGAGCAAGGAGAATGAATATGTACATTCTCAGGACAACATCTTGAAAAGTTTCAGAATTCTGCATTACGAATGTCCAAATGTATAAAAAATTTGCAAAAAGAAAAAAAAAGAAAGTAGTGATGGTACCATTTTAATTTTTAAACTTAACTTTAACTGGCACAGCCAATTCACACAACATTGTAACCGTTTTCCTCCTGTTCTTCAAAATAATTTATCCAATGCTTTCATTGCTGGTGGTAGGCCCTTCATTTTATAACTATGGCATTATCATACACATGCTAGGTTTTCATGTATTCCACAATTCTTTGTTTATTCCCATATTCAAACAGAGGAAATTCCAATTTGTATTATTTCAGTAGATGTTTTCAATATTTTTGCTTATTCAGATTTCTTTCCGTCATAAGTATTCTTAGCAAACATATATCTTATTCTTATTCCAACTTAAAGAAATTGGTAAAAGGTTAATTTATTTATCATAATTTTATTTTTCAATTCTAATAATGACCTTTATGGTATTGTTACAGTTATGCTATGTTTTTCATTTACTTCTTTATTTATTTTTAACTCTATAGAGATAGTTCCTACGTCTTGTTCTAATATGAAAGCCGAAGCCGAGGCCTGTCTGTCTAAGACTAAAAACACTAGTTTGGAGAAAACATTTTCTTTCCTAAATCAGTGCAAGTAAGTTTCTTTATTTTTTAATCTATAGGGAATATGGAATTTTTTGTAGAATTTCATTTCTAATAAGTCAAGTTTCAATAATATTAATACAAAATGTACCTCTATTAATATTCTGGGTTTCAATGCAGAAAAATAAAAGCTATTTAATTTTTGAATATTGAATATTTATAGAATAGAGAAATGGTTATCTGTCAGAAACTTATGATTAAAATGTTTGAAATAAAATGAATTTTCAGTTTAATTTTTATCTTTTGTTATATTTATTTTTAAAGCATTGATTTGTATTGTTTTTTTCTCTTTTCAGTAACTATCCTTGCATTGCATGGCTGGAACAGATCTGTCCAAATGAGTGGCAAATTTTGAGAGACCAGTTTTTTGGCAATCAGAACTATTATCTGGCCTGTAGCAAAGAATTAGGTAATACTGACTAATTAGGGTTATTGACTGACCCTTGCATAATTTCATAATTCTTGTTTAAATATTACTTAAATTCTCTAAAACGTATATCTTTTTTCATAAAGCTTATTTTTATTCTGTTTAAAAATTGAAAAGGCTAGTACAAAATCTACACAAGTACCTTTTTTTGTTTTTGCAAAAAAATCAGTTTTAATTTTAAATAGGGTTTCCTAAGGTAAAAAACTCAAATCTGGTGTTCGTGTGTTAAAAAAATTCCTAGTCCTATATTCTGAGAAGAACAAAGAGGTCCTTGTGCACTCCTATCTTGTTCAAAAAGTAGCACCAATCGAAGACCTGCATTGGTGTTTGTTGATATGAAAGCAACCTTGCTGATATGATTAGAGGCTTGCTGAAAGCAGACAGAATGTTCTATTTTAGCTCTAACCTGGTGAAAAAATATTGTAAAAAAATTTTGTCAAATAAAATTATAATATATTTGATTACACAAATTTGTTTTTGATGGGGGAAAAAAAAATAGATATCAATTCATTACACATTATGTTCTATTTTGGAATGTTAACTGCTTAGTAATAATATAATACAAAAAAAAAAAAATATATTTTGCAGCTTTTTTTTTTAGTACTGTATTATTGTAGTTTTTACCTCAAAATAGCAAGTTTTCTGTTTTGTTTATTTTGAATTTCCACTCTGCATTCTAGCACATTATTAATGCTTCGAAAAGGAATATATAGTTAAAAAAAAAAAAAGGAATTCTGACTCTTCTAAAATCAAGAAACTTTTTATAGAAATGTAATGCTTGTTAAGTATATTAATACTTTTAAAAAACAAGTGATCAGAGATTTCAGCAAATAAGGCAGTAGATGGCTGCATTACTATTATTTCCAGCTTCAGAATTGGACTTAAGCACACTGGACATTTCTAATTTAAGTCCTATTTCCTTATTTTGATCCATTATATCACAGAAATGTATTTAAAATATTTCGTTCATTTATTTATTTATTTTTAATTTAATGAAGGTTTCGTAGATATGATCAATTCGTTTTTGCCATAAATATAAATTCAGTTATAAAAAGAAAACTGTTTTCTAATTTCCCAAAAAAGAAATTAGAATTTCAGACTTGTCTACATGTTGTTAAATATTTTAAAAGAATTCATAAAATTGTAATGTTCTGGATTAAAGCTTTGTAATAGTTTTTGATTTATCTAACTATTAGATAATGTTCATTTTTATTTATCTTAGAAATTAGCAATGAATGCCGATCCTATGTACTGTCAGGCTTTGAATGCTTAGTTCAGCAAAAATTGAAACCAGGAAGATTGTTAATCGAAATCACAGAACAAGACAATTCTAAGAAATGTAGGTAAGTAATGCCACAAAAGTTTAAGGCAGTTTATAGCTAAAAAAACAAGCAAACAAACAAAAAAGGTTTTATTCCATGCCTTTTTATACCATGAAAGGCATGGTACAATGTCAATGTTAATAGACATTTGAAATATTATTGCTATTAAGTTTTTAGAATTGACTATAACTGCAGAAACTTTTCGATAGCTTTTGAAATTGCAGAAATCCTAGAATTGTGTCAAGTAATATGGAAACAAAAAATATTCTGATATAAGTAATTTGTTCATTTCAAAAATCGGCTTTTAAGTCCAAATTTGATTCCGTAATTTTTTTATTAGAAATATTCAGATGATGAATGTAGTCGTATCCAACTTTGTTTTCAACATTGTTTTATGCTTGTTTTGGTATTGGATGAAAGAATAGTAGCTTTGGTATGCTTTATTCCAATTTTGAGTATTAATTAATTGATTTAGACAATATTGTCCTGTCGCAGTGCTTGTCAAAACCTCTTCAGATGAAAAGAATCTGTGTGATTTGTCCAATGAACATGTTTTAGTTCTCTCATCTATTTTTTTTTTTTTGTTCAAATATATTCAATATAGTAACCATTACGAAGTAATATTATATAGATGATCTCCATGTCTTTTATTATTTTTGGTTGATTGCCAGTAATAGTTGAAGGCATTAGAGAATTTTGAGTTTCGGTGACTCATCTTTGGGCATAACAAATTTGAGTAATGAATCTTTTGAAGTCTGATATCATTTCTTTGCTGAGATTGTGATCACTTCCCCCGAGTCATTGGTTATCATACAAACATTTTATTATGAAGATTTATTGCTGGGCGTGTGTGTGAAAAAGCTAGCTTGTTCAAGCAGCAGTTCAGTAATGATTGGCATATCACTGTGTACTCCATGTATGTCATGATTTGTGCAATGGAATATGGCAGGATAACTGCAGATTCTATAGCTTGACGAAATGAATTTTTTGTGGTTCATCTTCTAGTTTTGTTTCTGTAAAATGTACTAATCCTTGAGAACCAATATCTGCTCTTGAGTTTATTATAGAAAATCCAATCATAGGATAAGGTCAAAATTCCAGGGTCAATTATGTAGAAATCAAATGATAGGACAAAGCTATTTATTTGTAATTGTGTTGTGCATTTTCCCAGTATGACAAGCATTTTGCTGCTGATCCTTTGGAGTAATCGTAGTTGTGCAGGCATCACAGTTTTGTGATAGCTACATCTGAGGGGTTTGGACATTAAATTGTCAACTGCAAATTTATCCAAAAGAGGTGTAAATTTTTAGTGAGACAATTATCCACTAAAAATGTTATAGTGTTCATATTGAGTTAAGCAAATTTACAGCAGTTAATC
Source organism: Thereuonema tuberculata (assembly GCA_023159025.1). NCBI lineage: Eukaryota > Metazoa > Arthropoda > Chilopoda > Scutigeromorpha > Scutigeridae > Thereuonema > Thereuonema tuberculata. The sequence continues at coordinate 33,890,953 of JAFIDM010010028.1, read as the reverse complement.
TACTTCCACTACGGAGATCACAGATTTTAGTTTTTCGACTGAGATAATCATATAGGGCTGTGAGAGTGTGTACAGGGCTAGTGTGACAGCTTCTGTGGTACGAGTATGAAATGATACGGTTACTGGTAGGGCTGGACTGCAAAAGCCCCTGCGATAATATCTCTTGTAGTTTTGTTGTGTCCCGATAATGTGCAGACATAAATTTGGGAGTTTTGAACATTTTGGCAATGACTATTCCATTGGTAAGATATCTAAGTTGACTCTCACAGGTGTTTTTCTGTGATGAATGTGGCAGTTTTAATGACTATGATTGTAAAGCAGATAGCTTATCCTGTGATGCTCGTCATTTGTTGTGGATCATAATGAGATCGATTTGTGGTATATGTGATCAAGGTTAATTGTATGGATGGTTAGTTTTCTCCTAGTGATAGTTAGATGTTTGTAGATGTTAATAGCAATTCTATACCAATGGGATCAATCAGCAACTTTGTTGTTGGAGTTTTGTTCTTCAAGATCAGTTAATCAGAGTAAAGTTCTTCTTTAGCTATTGTTACTTGAGATTGTGTGCTAGGAGGTTCATGCAAATGATCTATCAAATTGAAATCTCAGTAATGCTTGTAAATCTTTGGAATGTTTCATTGCTTTCTTGGATTCTGAATGGAAGGAGAAGTATATACATTTTCTGCTACACTTTTCGTAAGAAATTGTCAGCCAGATTTTCTTTGACCACCATTTGGGGATTGACAGTTCTGCAGAGATCAAGAATGTCCTGTGCATACCTTTCTCAATGATTCTACCTATTTCTGAACCAGTTGCTGTAATGAGCATTTGGTCTATTGGAAACTGTTGCATGATGATATGATGGTTGCTGAGAATTGTGCTTCAATTAAGTTAAGTGTCCTCACCTGGTTTCCGGAGAATAATGTTCAGGAACTTCAGCGACCCGCCTAGAGTCTGGATCTCAACCCTATTGAATATCTGTGGGATGAATTGGAGTGCCGGATTCGTGAACTTCCGATGCAACTGCAAACACGCAACAAACTTGTGCAGGCTTTGAAGGAGAAGTGGTAAAAAAACTGGTTGCTTGCTATCAGAAACTGGTGGAGAGCATGCCACGGCGTGTGGATGCTACATTTAGGGCAAAAGGCCACAGTACGTGCAATTTAGACACTCTTTAAATAAAGCATCTGTTCCATACCACAGGTGTCCATTTTCAATTGAGCAGGCAGTGTATTATTCATATAATCATATTTATATATTCATCATATCTGTATAATTTTGCTTTTATTACAGTTTTTAATTTTTTCATTGCTAAAATCCTTATCACAACTTAATGTAAAATTAACTTTGAATTTAATTTCATATTTATTATTGTAGGAACTTTTACAGTTTAATCAGCAAACAATTAAATAATTTTTTTTCATCTTTTTTTGTATGTATGAGGTTTTTAAGGTTTTCTTTTTTGTACATAAATTTTGATCATATTTATTATTAAGTGTTATGACAATTAAGGAAGTAAATAAATTTGGATGTGAAGGATATTTTAAATATATTTAGTTTTTAATATTTTACTGTAGCTAGGTTTTTATTTTCAAATTAAAATCTGTTGTATCATCTTTTCTACAGAGATTTAAAAAACTAAGGAAATGTTTATCCAGTCAATCAATGTAGGATCCCTGTATCATCTGTAATGCATCAAACCGATGTGATTCAGAAATTGTTGCATTGATCTTAAACTTAACCTTTAACTGATTTATTGTCATTATTTATTAGTTTGGAAGCTGTAAGGATTTCACTTTTGAAATAAAACTCTTGCACCTTCTACTGAATGTAAAATATATCAAACTATCTTATTTCTGAAGCATTGGCTGTTGGTTCTGGTATAGCAGTGGATTAAAAATGTGACTCATTATTTTGCATTTCATTTTGCAGCCTGAAAACTGTTAATGACTAATTCCAATAAAAGCATTTTTCAGTTTGCCAGCAGCATAGATTGACTGAGAAGGATTAGCTATGGGAAATTTGCAAATACATAGTCAATACCACTTGTTTCAACTAGCTGTTTAAAGAAAAAACCTTTGGCAGGACATTGAAACAATTGAACAAGGTTACAAAGCCATATTGATGTGTGGTCGAAAAGAGAGGAGTCTACTATCAACGTTTCGGCATAATATACACTCATTTAATTCCATTTTATTTACAATTATATATGCAGAGTCAGTGAATACTGAAAAGGGGCCAAAGTAATAAAAGGCCTGAAGGCCAAATTTCCAGCAACAGGTCATGCGAGGTCGGAGGTCCTTTTTCGGTCCACCATTGGGAGAGGGAACCAATGTGTGAAGTCTTGCCCTCTCGGATCAGCCAGTCGCAGAGGAGTTTAGCTGACCAATCTTAAAGATATTCGACTTTGCATCAATATGAATTCACTAAACAAATTATTTCCTAGCATTGTCTACACTGATATCTCATAGTAAATGAGACAATTATATAAATTAAATTGATGATTTTATAATTGCCACTTTTACAGTATGGCCGAAAACAAACGACACTGAACAATTTGATCACATGAAAGGTGGCACTGCAAGATGAACACATAGGCTGTCATTATATTCGGAACAAGAATGACTGTTGATGTGAGATTAATCAGTGTTGCTGTGAAAATGGTATTAACTACTGAACAGAAAGTGTTTATTGTGGAGCACTATTTTCAATCATACAGAACAAGCCATGGCAATGGACCTAGCTTGCTACATGTTGCTAAGGAATTTTGGGAGCTTTTTAACCGGCCAGCATCCACAAACAAAGTTATGCTATCTGTCGTCGATAAATTCCATTGAACCAGAAGTGTCCTCACACATCGGAAAGGTTGCACCGGCCATTCCGTAACAGTTACAACGAATGAAAATCACAGCCAACTTTTTTGAGCAAGTGTTGCAGTCGCCACAATGAAGTCTCCGATGAATGGCAGTTAAATGACATGGGTTTAAAAACATCAGTTCGACATATGTTTAAAAGCATTGGTGGGTTCCTTTACAAAGTATAGACTTGCCAACCATTGAAACCTGTCGATTAACAAGCAAGAGTCGTGTATTGTGCTTCCATGTATGCAATGGTGTATGGTGATCCCGGATTTTTCGGATTTTTGATCCTGGATGTGTGTCATGTTCATCTGAATGGCTATATCAATAAACAAGCAACCTGATTTCTTGGTTTTGCCCAATCAGACATCATTATTGAAACACCACTTCATAGTGAACGGGTGACGATATGGTGTGCGGTCTCTGGAAACAGCATTATTGGTCCGTACTTCATTGAGGATGACCAACAGAATCCAGTGACTGTAAATCAGGTGCATTATAGAGAATAGGTAATCACGCTGTTTGTCAGGGATCTCCAACATTTCTGCCAAGCACAACACCTACATCTTCATCCCCAATGGTTTCAAAAGGATGGGCCTACGTGTCATATGGCGAGGGAATCAGTTCTGCTACTTCATGACACCTTTGGAACTCACGTGATATCCTGTGGAGCAAACATTCCATATCCCTCACATTCCCCTGATTTAACTCCACATGATGCGTACGTTTGGGGAATGATGAAGGAAATGCTTTTTCAAGGCAAAACAACCTCTGGCAAACATTGCTGAGCAGCGGCAAAAGATTGTGACAACTCTTAGAGAATAGAACAACCTCTCTTCCGGGACATGGTGGACAACCTATGCAACCGCTACGAGTACTGCTTAGAACTGCTTAGAGCGTCAAGGAGATCACATTGAACATGTCAACAACCACTGTTGATTATTCTTTCGGTTGCAGCGTTTTTTGTTCAAAATGGTTCAGTGTCGTTTGTTTTGGGCCATACTGTATATCCAATTGATAACATAAAGTTTTTGCAAATGTGATAATATCATTTGGGCACAGCCAAATGGTCAAGACAATGGCTTTCCATGATTAATCTGAATATTTTTTCGAATCCTGGTGCTTGGATGTTTTCTTCATTATTCTGTATGTGTTACTTGTCCTTTCAATGACTCATTCTTAATTTCATACCTTGTTCCTGGCACAGCTTAGCCTGTGTCAGTCTTAAGCCATTAAAAATTGTAGACTGAAATATGTATGTGTGTGATCAAATAAATAAACAAACAAAAAAGTGATAACTTTTATTGATATAAGTATTTAATTAAAATTCTTTTCTTATTGAGATGGCAAACCATATCACATTTCATATCTTAACTTCCTATATTGTTGTAAAAATCACTGATGGTGCAAAGGTGGTTCAGTAATCCAGTTATTCACAGTTCAAATGCTGTCTTCAAGAATTGATACCAACTATAGAAATTGGCAGGGTGGAGATATTGTAAAAGTGTAGAGTCAACTGAGATCTTGCAATCCTCAAGAAAAAGTACTAAGAAAAAACTTCAAACCATTTCTATTTTCTGATATTGTTTCTGACCCTGAAATGTTTTTTCATTATTCCCATGCGATAAAGAAAAGCTATCATGGTTCCAGCAGCAGAAATTTGTAATTATCACCGTCCACAAATGGGCAAAAAAAAAAAAAAAGTTTTTTGGAATAAAGTATGACAGAATTGAAAATATTGTCTAACCATTTCAACTTATATAAAAAAAGTGTTTGAATATTTAATCAAGAATTTAAGGTTAATTTTAACAATTTTATAACTCATTATCATCACGACTTTCATTGGATGATGGCATTTTTAGATATATGTAGGCAGCAGAGAACAATCATGCAATGGCTGTGTTTTCACAATTAATAAATATCCTGCTCAACCAATTCATATTACAGCTTCTCTTTAAAATAACGTATTGCACTCGATTATCCTCTTTCCCCCATTTATAGCATTTTCACTCTTGATTTCCTATTGTTTTCCATTTTGTGGATATCTATGGTGATCTGTCTTTTGAGAAGTTCTGCATTGTTAACAGACAACTCACAATAGATTTAGTTCTATTTGTAGCCTGCTTGATAGGCATCCTTTTGCTTGATTTCTTTTTCCTATTAGCTTTCATTGAATCCATCCTGCACTGAGTAGTCTTAATTCCTAATCTAATAACCTTGAGTACCATCTCTCAAAGAGATATCTACTGCTATCTTTCCATCTAAGGTGTATTTATCGATTCATATCATTTTCCATCTTCATTCTGAAGTTGACTCGGTTCTTTCATTGTCCATCCATTCCGCTGCTCTGGTCTCTCTTTTTTTTCTGCCTCTTCACTCCATGTAATTGTTGCTTCCAGCTGAGCATGCTTTGACAATTCTTTGAGGATCTTCAACATATTGTGGCTTCATTCTTTTTGTCATTTCTATGTCCATGTTTGCATTCTTCTGGGACACAGCATCTTCACCACTCAACATGAAGACCCTGCTGTTTTCTATTTCTTTCTTTTGATTTTCTTTTTCTTTTCCCCCACAAGGTTGGAACATTTATTACTATTCCTCCATCATTGTTTGCTATTACGAAAAGATTCCTTATGAACCATGTTATTCTTAATCATCTAAAATGTTTAAAAACAGAACAAAACAAACACTTTACTCTCTTTTTGACAGTATTATTTAATATGTGGTAAAGTTTTTAATGTAAATGCATTGGAATTTTGTTTGTTAATTCCTGATTCTGCTGTTAATGGATTAAATAATTTAGTTATAAATTTTAGTGAGATGGAGTTATAAAGTTACATAGTGAAAAGTGGAAACAGATCTTTGCATAGGAGGAGAGCAAAACAGGAGGGATTATTTGATTAATTAAGAATAAACAGGGTATTTCCATACACAAAATATTGAGAACCTGTGAATGAGAGTAAAGAGGGAAATAAAGCAACAAGTTGATACCTCCTATCCCCTCTTTTCAGTCTTATCAACAAGAATTTGAACTTTGAAATTATTTTCGGGAAGCAGATATTCCTTAAAAATTCCTGGTATTTCACATTGAAAGTTATGCACCTTTTATGTAGTCAGTTATGAGTTTCATATGATCCCTGTAAGTTTTTATTTATTTGTTTTGTTTTAATGTATTTTTCAATGAATATATACAGTATTCTGTAAATATGTCTAAAATTAAAAAGAGCAAAATTCATTGATATTGTGTTTTAGTAAGAAATTCCAGGTTTTTGAAAATTAAGACCAGTTGCCGCTGATGAAGCAAGGATAAATTGACATTATCCTTGCAGAAACAGAAATATGGTCTTTGAATTGGGTTTTTACAAATTCCACATTTCTGTCCGGCTTTGAATAGTTTTCTAATGTAAGTTAATTTTATTCTTATATTCCTTATTATTTCAAAATTGTATTTCAGTAAATGAAATTTTTGAACTTGAAACTCTTAAGTATAGGTTATGAGTTTTGTCATTCAAAAGTGGAAACGTATTTGGAATAACCAATTTGGTTTCTGTAAGGGTATGGAGACCCATGAGGTGATCTTGGTGCTCAGAATCCTGGGAGAATGTATGATCAACCAGAGACGCCACCTTTTCATTTGCTTTATAGACTATGAATTACAGACTTTGATACTATATCATGGAAAAAACTCTTCCCATTATTACACGAAATTGGAATAGATGATCAAATTATCTGCAAACAGCAAACTGTGCAACAGTTTACTTACAAGGATGAATGACTGAACCAGCAAAATATAGCGAGGTTTGAGACAAGGATGCCTTCTGTCTCCAAGTTTTTTCAATATAATGGTGAATAAAATGATGAGGAAAGCACTGGGGAAAATGAGTGGAATAGAAATTAATGGTCATAGAATGAATGTTTTTAAAGTTTGCTGATGACTAAGCTATAATGGCTGGAAGCCAGAAACAAGAAGACAAGCAATTATGGTATGAAGATTAACTTTACAAAGACAAAGGCCATGGCAGTAGGAAAAGACTTAGAACATCCAACTAGAAGACAAGACAATCCAACAGGTTACTTCCTTCCAATATCTGGGACGATTGATAACAGAGGAGGATGTTGTGGAAAGGAAATAAGAGCAAGAATTGGCCAAACAGAGAGGGCATTCATGGAGAAATGCAAAATCCTGACTTCAAGAAATATAAACGTCAAGATTAGGAAAAGACTCGTTAAAACATTTATATGGTTGGTTGCATTGTATGCATCAGAAACATGGACTATGTTGAAGCAAGACTTGAAACACCTTGAAGCTTTTGAGATGTATTGCTGGAGGAAAGTATTAAGGATAAGCTTGGCAGAGAAGAAATGCAATGCAAGAGTTCTGTAGGAAATAGGAGAAGACAGAAAACTAATTAATAACATCAAAAAGAGAAGATTGAAGTGGATGGGACACTGCCTTCATCACAATGCCCTTCTAATGACAATAATTGAGGGAAGACTCTTGGGAAAGAAAGAGGGGAAGACCTAGGAGAACATTCATCAGACAGATCTGCAAAGAGGTGGGGGCAGAGGGTGATGGTTCTAAATATATGGGCAGAAGATAGCACTGTTTGACGAAATTGTTGTGCTGCCTCCAACCAGTCTCTGGACTGAAGGACTAAATGATTACCACAGGAGATAAAATATGATATCTACTTACGTACCTACTTTTTAAGTATAACTTACAGTTTCTTCATTAAGCATTTGGTTAACATCACTTTTTATTGAATGAAAATTATTATTTGTTGAAGTGATAGGCATTGCTGTTGCTGGAAGGAAATATTAAATGATATATTAGAGCCAATATATCGTTGGAGTCCATGCTTTCTCTAAATTCTAAACATCATTTCACTGATATTTTCCTTCATCTGTTATATCCAAGTTCAAGTTTCAGTAATTCTTGAAAATTTTAATAAATGTAAATTGGACACAATAGATGCTAGGAAATTACGGAACTTCCATTGGTTGACAAAATAATAAAATCTGCTGAGAATTACAGATACTTTACACTATCTGTTTATTTTTGATACAAGTATTGGCTATTATGATTTATTCCTATGTTTTCAAACCTTCAAATATGTTTGATAATGATTGCTCCTAACAAAATGTGTGAAAGCTGTATTACTACAGGCCATGCAGATCCTTGGGTGTACTCTTAAGAAAATGTGTATGCAAACCTTTTCCATTCTAGTTTAATTTCCTTGTTTCATTTTAATGTCTTCATTTTTCTGCATTTTGGTACCTTCCTGAAACATGTGACATCCTTGCTTATAAACATGCACCTTCACTAAGTTTTCAAGGTCTTGATGTTGCAGTCATCAAATACCATTGCAGATCTAAGTCAAAGGTGACTTAAGTAGCTTAACAGTAATCAATTGAAGGCACTGCAGCCAAAGCCAGTAACAGTAAAAGCTTGAATATTGTTTTGAATCTTTCATTCAAGTATATGATTTGACAGTCAGATAAAGTAAATTCATTTTCAGATTTCTTTTAAAGATTCATCTGAAATACCCTTCACTATTAGGAAATATTAAAATGTCAGTCAAGCATTTTTCGAAATATTGATTATTATTTATTCATTTATTTAATTGATTATTATTTGATTTCAGTTGCAGTCATTTAAGTCTATAATTTATTATGAGTGAAAAATTTAGGTTACAAAAATTAATAAATGACATAACCAGTTTCTTGAACAATAATATCACAGAGAGTTGATTTGAAACCCTTCACTATTTTTCTTCAGTCAACCCAACAAGTATAATTTTTTTTTTCCTTACTTTCTTTTTGTAAATCATTAATTGCATTCTGTATATTTGAAATTGAAATATATGTGGTGCATGGGAAAGTCCTAAGTCACCCAGATAACTTTTGAATGAAGATAGCTAGAGTTAGGGAAGTTAGGTATCGGTGTAGGAAAGCGACCATTTGCTATCAGATGAGACTGAAGGCAGCACCCTCGGTGGCAAAATGTGGAAGTTAGTAATCCTATCTCAGAAACTATTAGAGATATGGGAAAACAATAAAAGAGAAAGTTGTAGAGCATCACCGAATTAGTAGGAAATGACTTTCCCATGCATCCTGTATAGATAGTAGTGATGTCCAAGATAGTAATAAAAATGATAATTCTCAAAAAATAACAAAACCAAAATAAATTCAAATTGATAAATAAAAGTTGAGAAACATCTATGAATAAATTATCTATTAAAATATTTCAATATCTTGAAGCAGTGAATAACCTTTGTGCTAGACTTACTTGACTTTATACTGTTCAGCCATTTTCACCAATAAAATGATAATTTCTCAAGTTCTAATTAATTTACTGGAAAGGAAATGTAGGTGTCAGAGTAGGCTTGGAAGTGAAGCAATAGGGAAAGTACTTCTGTCTTGATCCCGTTTGACAATTTCCCATTTCTTGCATTTCACTCTGTACATGTAAATCAAACTTATTCACTTCCATCAATTTTTTCCTCTAAGATTACAAATTGATTTTTATTTTAATTGTATTTGAGAATTTAAATATAATATATTTAAACAGTTGCTTTAATTGGACTGCTTCATTTTTTTTTTAAGTTACCAATAATAATTTAAATGGGATATTTTTGCATTTTTAACAGTTTAAATTATTCCTACATTTTTTCATAGAATATATGATTGCATGGGAAAAATTAAAGGAGGCTGTCCAAATCTTTTTGAAACAGTGAATCGGATCTTACATGAAGGTGATTGGAAACCATCTGAATGTGAACAAATGAAGTTGCAAGGTAAAGAAAATAAAATTAGATTATTTTATCCAATTGAATGCTTTGCATTTAAATAAATTATAAACCCATTCTTTGTATTAACCAATTTTGTTCCACATCTTTAAAAACAGAGGGATAAGATCAACAAGAGCTGTATATAAGCATGTTTGATATTCTTGTAAATAATTTATTCCTAGAAATCCTATTAATATAATAACACTTCTTTAATTCCCACAGTGTTTCGTCCTTCTTTGTGAAGGACTTCTTCAGGTGGTACCAGAGGACAAGAAACTACAGTGAAGCTCGGCTATAACACGGTTGTTTATATCGTGAATTCGGATATAACGCGATTTGGTCTTGGACCCCTTCTTTTTTGAAAAGGTGTATAATTGTAAAATTGCAAAATTTATCATATTTTCGCCCAAAAAATACGAAAATCGATTGCTTTTCGAGAACTGCTCGCGATTTGTACAATCGTCGTTTCTACAAGAACCAAGATGGTGGTGCCAAATAGTAAGAAAACAGAAATACTGTATGAAGATTTTGGCTAATATAACCCATCAAAGTGTTGAAAAGGTAATGATTTATAAATATTTATAAATACTGCATAAAATTCTCTCACATCGCTCTGAATGATGTAGGTAATTGCGAAATGACCATTTTAAATCTATTTGAAATCGTGTGAGCGATAAGAGGGTTCGAGTATACGACATTTGAAATTGCAAAGTAAAAAAAGCTTGGGCAAATCGCGATCTTCGAGATCTTTGATCCGAAAGATTGCGATATAACCGTGCTTCACTGTATTCTCCTTTCTCTACGTTTCATAAGAATTACAAATAAGAACTAAAAATAAAACGTTTTTTGATTGTTTAAGAACATGAAATATTTGATTTTGTACTTTACTGTACTTAAGCCCTGGTTTAGGGTTCTTGTTTTCCCGTGCAGACTTTCAATCGTCGCCCTCTGGCTCACCTTCCTAACCCCCCCTTCAGTTATACAGTGAAAAATATATTTATGTAACTCATGCGGTATCTGAATTAATGTCGTTGCCAATTTTGCCTCATGAAGCTGAGTCAACGCTGATACTTTTTGAGCACCCAATGGGAATTGAAAATATTCCAATCTATTCTGATCGGAATCATAAAAGTTTGCGTTAAGCTTTACAGTAACGACTGAGGGTGACATGTGGATGACCAGACGATGACTCATTGTTTAGACAGACTGTGATTTTTAGGGGGGAGGGCGACGGAAGGGGGGCAATCTATTTTCGTGCATCTAGCTACTTGCATCTCAATTCCCTGAATTCCACCATAACTTACAGGGTGGCAGATTTTTGGGTGGGGAGGGGTGGGCAAAGTTTTTATTTTTTATTTATTTTATTTTAAAAACATTTTACAAAGCATAAATTGTTCCATTATTGGTTAAGTAGATAACAATTTTTTTGATTTTTTAAAATGTTACCAGCTGTTAAGTTATACCAGTTATAGCTGGTATCATTTTAAAAATTCATTACCTTTATTCAATAAAATCCAATCCAATCTTTGCACAGAATTACAAAAAATTAAATCTGGGCTTAACTGAACTATTTGCTTTAATATTTTTATGAATAATGTAATAATCTTTTTTCAAATGCAATTGTTGTCTTTGCTACTAAAAATGAACAAGTAACAATAAGAAAGAAACAAAAACAAATTATTAAAACTGGATTTTCGTCATTTCAGAATTGGTGGTTTTCTCTTTTATTTTTTATTTCTTTTAAAATACTTATTTCTTACTATTTTTTTTTATAATTACTGATTGTTATTAAAAAGCATTCATATTCAGAAAAATAAAACAAATGTATTCGTGGTGCCACAGAATTACAGCATCTGATATTTAAAAGTAAGCAGAATCTGTAATTTTGCTAATATTAATATATTTCTCTCTACTTTTTTCCAGCTACACATCAACCTACAATTTCTTCTGTTTGCCAATTGAGCATCATACGATGTAAAGCATTATTCAACTCGATTGATATCAAAAGAAATGATTTAACACCTTTAGCAAAATGCAGGTAAATGATAGCTTTAAAAATAACCGCAATTTCTTACATAGAAATCAACGACAGTTGCTTTTCACTAAGATTGAAAAACAGCATTGTCTTGAGTTTAATAACCCTTCAATGTTGATGTTATACTTCTGAGGTCATTGCCACGTTAAGCAAATTAGATATACTGATATCAAAGATTATTAAAAACCGAAAAGTAAAATCATCTTAGACCCCCTTTCAAAACACAACAGGGATTAATAAACCATTCCTCCATTGAAACAAATTGTACCCCACAGAAGCCATAAAGAATTTGAAGTTATATATCCAAGACAAATTAACTTATGAACTAAGGGCACTCTCCATAGCAACTGCTACATCAGGGAAGTTGTGGAGGCTGAAGTTGTACCCTTCCTTCAGCACACTCCTGGAGCCATATTCCAACAAGACAACTCCAGACCACATGTTGCCAGAAATGTCCAGGCCATCTTCGAAGCAAGGCAGATACCCATTCTTCCCTGGCCTATATGTTCGCCCGATATATCACCTATTGAACATGTTTGCAACTAGCCCATTACTGTCATCCAGCCAATACCGCCGAGCTGTGGACGCGGATAGAAGCAGCCTGGCAGGCGATATCCCAGGATATTTTTTGCTTAAAATAACTGATACTCTCAGCTTCCAAAATATTGACCATTTCACTGTGTGTATAATTTTTATGGTGATCATTTTTATAAAAATACTATTGTTTCAGCCACAGTTTCGGTTTATTAAATACTTGATTTTCTCTCACTATAAAACATGACTGTTGAACATTAATTGGTATTTTCTTTTTCAGAATTTCTGAATGTTTAGAAAACCTGAAAAGTAATTGCCCTGCAGAATTTTATGAGAATGCTTCGAGTCAATTTCCTAAAAACGATGACTTTAATTGTGTGGAAGAAGATAGTAAGTATTAGTTATTTAAGTTTTTCATTCATTAAGTCAAGATTAATTTATGATTTTTTTCTCATTAGAGGAATTGAAACCAATAATATTAGTGGAACATTATGAATAGCAATGTTTCTATGACATTCTTCTTTCTAATTCTGTAAATCAACCATTCTCTAGTTACCTACCATTAGATTTCCAAAATATTGTGAAGGTTACAATAAAACTTACCAAACTTTGAAAAATTGCAATTTTAATTGATAAATTTGGTTCACTTCAGAGCAGAAGGGCTTTCTTTTCTTTAAGCAAACAAACTTACTTCATAAGAGAACTAACATCATTTTGCTTGTTTTTATCTTCTCTAAAATTAGAACTTTTTCATTAGCTAAATATACTAAAGTTCAATGGTTCTATTTAATTTGAAGTGTTTCATACACTGCCTTCGTAATTCTGAGAGATTGTTCAAGGCATTAAGTATTGCTGTTCTGAAGCTCTTCTAAGTCTCTAATGTTAAGGGAAACTAAGTTTTCCTAGTGCAACCAAATATTGTTTTTGTAATGTGAGCTTTCTTCCAGATTTTGTTCGCCTATAGTATTTTGCCAAAAAAAAAAAGGGTTTGCCATATATGGTCATTATGTAGCGATTGATTTTGTCTGGAACAAACGTCACCAGTCATGACGTCATCAACTTGAGCTCCGAGCAGTCAGTCCAAGATGGCGTCATTTTGTGATCACATAAGCGTGACCAAGACAGGACAAACTTTGCATAGCCAAGCAAGGGGAATAGTGTGGAACATTTTTAGTTATTTCAATTTTAATTATTATTATGTTTTCGTAACTGTAGAAAATACAAAAACCAGAATGTTTTCATAATGTTCTTAAGATTCAGTTACAGATTTTAGCAGTAGATGGCGCTGTTACATCCTGGAAACATCAATCTATAAGGAAATTACGTCATCAAAAGCTCTTCTTTCATGAACTGAACTGTAGTCAGACTCAGTGAGAGATATTTTAATCGTTCTGCAGGATATTAGTCCTTACTAGAGGAATGCACAAACTCATGTGCAAATTTTTGTGGCTGATATATGTGAACTTGGCTTTGAATTTTGAGGTGATTTGATGGTTGCATTTCTTTCTTTTTTTCTGTGTGGATTTCTCTTCCATATTTATTATGTTGTTCTAATGTACCATGTACCATTAAATATTGCTCACTGACACTAGCTAGTGCAAAATTATCCTGATAAGTCCATAAGAAATATTTTTGAATCAAATAAATTATTAATAAAAATTTTAGGATATTTTAAAGGATATTCCGTTAATCCTCATGTAACGAATTTTGAACATTTTTTCTTGAAGAATTCTGTAGTCAGTTAAATACCTCTTTCTCACATATACCTATTATAATTCCTACTAATTAAATTTGTAGTAGAAATTACTGTTATAGTTCCACCTGTGATCGCTACACTTCCTACCACGTTTTCTCCTGAATGTGTGAACACCATGAATACATGCAGAGATCAATATCCCATTCAGAAAATCATTGAGCAGTGGAATGAAGAGGAAAAATGCATGTGAGTTGATTTAGAATTATCTGTTTTTTTGATAACATTATTTTGGAATTGTCCTTATCTTTCAAATTCATTATTTAATTTTAACAGAAAATAGAAAGTAACAACCAAACTAAGTATATTTTTGTTATTAGAATCACATGGGGAGGGATGTTTTGTCTGGTAATATCCTTCCAGATCATCCTCTTTGTCAACGTCACGATAACTATATTCGTAATTCAATGGCGTATAGCAATTTCATACTAAATAACTTACATTGAGGCACACAGTTATAACTTAATAAAGTTTAAAATATAACAGTTATTGTTTTGGCATTTCGGAGCCTCAAAAGACACTTTCAGGAAGACATCTAAATAACAGATGACTCGGTGAATGTGCTAATTTTCAAGTAATTTGATTTAGAAATAACTCGATAGATAGACGGAGTTACGTGTAGCAGAAGTAAGAGGATTAGAAATTGCTGAGGAAGTTAAGACTATTCTGAAGTTCTATTTAAAAAAAAGGTAAAAAGAATCTGTTATTGATGCCGTGGGTAAAAGAAAGTGATGTTAACCCTCAATGACTAACAGCAAGTAACTTGTAAACACACTTTGGAAAGATTTGAATTATCTCATCAAAATATTCAATGTATTGGCAACAAATAGCTTATATTTGTTTTGTTTTCTTTTGTAAACATTATCTGAAATACTTGCTGACTTTCAGTTTCTGTGTTTTGACTGAATCTTGATAGTACTCCACGATATTATTTAGATTTCAGTCATAATACTTTGCAATAAATGAAAACAATAAGTGTTTCCAAAATGAGAGAATATTTTGACCATTTACAAATATTAAAAGAGATTATTTCTTCTGTGCTGTTGTGAATTTATATATTTGTATTGGGGTGAAGACCGGCTTCAGTATTAAAGTAAGAAATTGTTTTAAAAGCATTTTACTTTTTCTTTTTTTTTTTTTTATAAAATGATCAAATTATTTGAGGTTTATGATAATACTATCAGATTCCTATGCCTAATTAAAAATTTTGTAAATTTTTACTTAAATTTATTCTGAATTGTTATAATATTTGTACTGCAGAGTCTCTACTTGCTTAGAAAATGTAAAATCCAATTGCCCGGAAGAGACCCATCAAAAGTTAATCCAACAAATTCCTGGAATGGAACACTTCGTATGTGATCCCTATAAAGGTAATTAGCTGCATGTAATATTTTTTGAAACATTTAATGTGTGTTAACTTACTGCTTTTAAGAAATGATGCATTGAAACAAAATAAGTTTAAAAAGATCTACTGACAATTAATTGTCCGACTACGAAATAATATTGTGTCAACTACTTTTGTGGAATTTTTATTTTCAGAAAACTTGTCTAAAAATTAACTTTATTTTTATAAAAATGTAGCTGGAATATGTTGTGGTATAGAATACACAATGATGTGATAAATTGGGCCAAAACTAGGATACCATTGAATGGCATGCTGAATGGGAATTCGAATAAACTGTATCTTGTGTTTTTCAAAAATGAACTGTTTGAAAACATAAAACAGATTCAATTTCATAATGTCAATGATTACTGTATATTCTGGACAGTTCTTCAGAACAATCTAATATCTAATTTGAAGTCTTTACAGTTTGTTCATATACTTCCAAACCTATTTTGATATTTATTTAGCAAATATCTGTTTTGTTTATTCAGTGATATTCATTGCAGCACTGTTTTTTGTTGGTAGCTATTATTTTAAACAATGTATGTGCTAGTTGGTATTTTCTGCTGTTGCTATAAATAGAACTATGTTGTTATTTATTTGTATTTTTCCTTTCTAATTTTTAAATGAAACAGACCTTATATTACATTCACCATTGCATCAGGTTATGGTAATTTAGAATTATTAACAGAAATGCCTTTAATGAAGACTTTGGGGAAGAACCATTAGCCATTTTTTCACCAGTCAGGCAATAGTTTTTCTTCAGGATTATATATTTGATATAAAAGTTTTCATTTCTTGAGCCTTGTTTCATACCCACTGATCCTGTTGCTGTGCTGCCTGAAGTGGAGTCGGAGAGATAACTAGAAGGAAATCAGTTTCTCAATGAGATGATGCTCCATCAACTGGAACCCGTAACAGGCAATCAGATTTGTAGATGATGTTTGCATCGAATTCTGGTATATGGAGATCCCGGTGTGCAAGGCACCGACTGGGATCACAGATATTGCATAGACAGCGAAAAGCTTGATGATCAATTAGTATATTGAATGATCATCCAAATAAGTAAGGTCGAAACTTTGTAACTACCCAGACAACTGCTAATTCCTCCTTGTCTATTTTTGAATAATTATTTTCAGCTTTAGTAAGGACTCTGCTGGCAGATGCTGCTTCATTCATTCTGTTGACCATAGTGCTCTTGAACCAAAGCAGCACCTAAACCATATGAGCTTTCCTCAGTATAGAGAAAGATTGGAGCCATTTCATTGTAGATGGAGTTGATGTCAACAACTCCTGCATTTTCTGAAAGGCTTGTTCCTGGTCTTTACCTGATAGAAAGAAGTGTCCTTCCTTGTAAGTTCAGTTATGTTTCCACAGTCATTGAAAAATTCTTCTCAAATCATATGTAATAAGAGCATAGTTCCCCCCCCCCCTCAAAAAAAATCTGAAAATCTTTTTACATGCTTTGGTGGAGGCAACTCTGAAACTGCATGAAGGTTATTAGGATCAGGACATATTCCTTCTGCACTCACTACATGACCTGAAATTTTTAGTTCACCAAACTTGAATTTGTTTAAGTGTGAGACCAGCATCCTAAAACTGTATCGAGTTGGCATAAGTTAACTGAATTGAGCTGGCACCAGAAAAAATGATGATGTGATCGAAATACATAAGGCAAGAAGTCCACTGTGATCAGCCAAAATAAGAGCCATCATGCACTGATTTATGTATTACATAATCCAAATAGTATGACTTTGAAGTTTATAAAGGCAGTCAGGAGTTAAAAAGCTTTTTTTTTCCTGATCTTCTTCATCTATCTCTATTTGCCAGCAATGTGAAGCCAAATCAATGCTTGAGAAATAGTTTGCCCCTCTGAAGTGAGTCAATTGTATCATCGATTCTTGGTAGTGGATAGATGTTTAGTAATCTCATTGACTGTTCTACAGTCTATAAAAAAAACCAGCAAGTTCGATCCTTCTTTTTCACCAGAACGACAGATGATGCCCATGGGCTAGATCACTTGACTGTCCGTCATTTCCTGATGTGTGTTTGAATGGCTTGGCATTGTTTAATTGATACATGATAAGGTAGCTATCTGACAGGTTGATGGTCATCAACAGATTGTCTACTTTGTTTGATCAGCTGTCCCTAGATTAACAGAGAAGATATTGCACAATTGATTTTAAGCAGGGAATGCAATGCATTTGTTGGGTTCAAAAGCACTATGTACCATAGTATGAAGATCTTAATTGCAAATAGTATCTTTGGTTGAAGATGATTCAGTCACTGTAGAAACTGTTCATTGATTATTGCTGTATTCAATGTCAGTGATCTTCACATCTGATGGAAGTATTTCTGGAGTTCTTTTTCCACATTAACTAATATTTACAAATGTACATGAAAGTGATACAAGTACTCTGAGCAATAAATATTTGAACAATAAAGAGGAAAGTCTTGGCTCCAAAGTCGTATCTGCTTTAAATGAAAGCGTTTTTACTTTAACTACATTTATAGATCTTTCTAGAATTTGAATATCTTCACTGAGTATTCCAACATAATTACTATTTTCTTCATCCTGATTGTAAACAGGCAGAGTTGCTGAAGAAGTGGCAAGATCTATTGTATCATTTACACAATCAATTTTTGCACCTGATAATGATAGAAAGTCCCAACAGAGAATAACTTCATGTGGACACATTCGCGGAACACAGAATATCCACAGAATGGGATGACAGAACCGTTTATAGTCACTCACACTGTGCATTGTCCAACAATTTGGCTCCTTTGGTTCCAAATAATCTTTTGACAGTCCATGGAGTGATTGCTTTCTTGAGATGATCGTCTACATCCTTTAGGCTAATTGAAACTGTGGCACCAGTATCTACAAGAGCTGTAATTGGTGGTCTAATGTAATCTTGGCTTCATTGCTACACTCGCATTAACCCTGCAGAACATCGCAGAATTTTCATTCATTTCTTTTGTTAGACCTACCTCCATGGTTCACCCAATTACCTTAATTTAGTGAATGCCTGGAGTTAACAAAGCAACATTGATCTTCTTCTTCCAGGTGAGGGAAGATGGCAGCTGTTTATGGCAATGGCAAAAATTCTTTGTCATATCTTCTAGGTTTCTTTGCTGAATAGCTTTCTTTTATTCTTACTGATCTGTTTTCCGCTGCGGCTGTGGCTCTATTTTGTCCATATCTTAAGTGCTTTCTTATATAACTTGCTTCTTCACAATTGAAACAGATAAGTGGTCAATCTGATACACTACTGACCAGTTCTTCTTTTTGCATTTCTTCTATTGGAAGATTCTGACTTATGTTGTCAGAATGGTGACTGCTGCACAGATTACTGGAATCTTGGATTGGCATTTTTAGTTAGTGATAAAAGTATTAACACAGTAGACTGCATCTCTTCCTGGCTATTTCTCTTATATCGTTATCAACAGTTGGAACTGACTGTTCGGCTGGAGTGGCCAACAATCTTCTCTCTTCTTTGAACTTTCACTAGTTAACAAATATCGTCGACAGAAGAAACAATATTGATGTGGCAGTAGATGGCAGGAAGATTGACAACCTTGGCTGTCACAGCTCCCATATCTTCTCAATGCTTCCACAAATTTCAAGAAACTCTTCTGGTTTTGTAGGAGGCTTAATGACAAAGGTGGGGAAATATTCTTCGCTCGTCAAATACTCAAGTAGCTTTGTTGAAGGCATTATAAGACAACATGACTGCAGAGACACACAAGATCTTCATAAAAACCGAAAATTGGTTCCTCTAGACCAGTGGTCGCCAAACTTATGAAGCTTCTGAGCTACCGTACTGTTTTTAAATCCTACTGTGAGCTACTAACCAAAAGAACTACCAACTTTTCTTAAAAAAATCTTACATTTGTTTATTGCCTATAAACTTACATTTCTAGTAAATATGAAATTAATTTTAATTAAACTGTATATAACAAAAAGAAATTGAATTGTACATAAAAAAGAAATTCAAATATAGTTAGTAATAAATAACAAATGTAAGGACAGATTTTTTTATCAGACTTACTAACTTCAATGAGAAGGATGGAACTTTTTTTTTTTTTTTTTGTCATCAACAAGTTTTTTTTAATGTTAGGAGAGTAGGTAGTGGCTGCCATTCGAATACAGTTGTCCAAGTGTTCATCAGTGAGTCTGTTTCTGTACTTATTTTTAATCAATTTCATACTTGAAAAAAAAACCTCACACAGATATGTAGAGCTGAACATTGCCTTCACTTTGAGATCAACCTGAACCAAAATTGGGTATTTTTCTTTAGGAACAAGAGGCCAAATATTTTCAGAGCTTGAAGAAAGCGATTTTACAGATAAATCATTTTGAAAATCAATCAGTTCCAACTCCACTGCAGCATTGTTTTCTTGAAAATCAAAATGCTCCATGACACAAGTAGAGAACTCTTCAGCATCAATCTCTATAAAAGGCGATTTGACAAACTGTGCAAAAATTGAAATCATTTTGAAATCTTGGAAGCGTTTGTTGAATTCACTTCTCAAATCTGAAATAATTTCAACCTATTGTTTGCTGTTGTAAGGAGGCATTGAAGACCCCTTGCTTGTCAAGGGTTTGTTTCAAACAGGCAAAGTGTTTGTATTCATCTTGGATGATATTTTTTTTCCCCACAGTTCCAGCTTTTTTTGGGAATGAAGCAACATTTGAAATTGTTCCGCCAATATCTTTATCCTTACCTTGAAGCTTCAAGTTAAGGATATTTAACTTTTCGGTGATGTCTGTGAGAAAAGCAAAATCCTGCAGCCAAACCGGATCTTCAAGTTCACGGAAGGATTCGCCTCGTTCTTTCAAAAATTCTACTAATGCAGGAAGCAACTCTTGAAAACGTTGTAAAACTCTGCCTCTACTAAGCCAAGCCAACCAACTTCCGTATGAAGCAGTAGATTCCCATCCTGGCAATCTAATTCATCAGTCAGTGTTCTGCACAAACGTCTCTGAATTGCATGTGCTCTAACTTTGTTCCCTATTTTTATGACTGTTTTCATTACATTGTTCATACTTAAAAACTTTCCACACAATGACTGCTGGTGTATTACACAAAGGTACGACAGAAATTTCGAAAAGCTGTTGTCTTTACGACACATGGTTATAGATTCCCTTCTCTCTGCCTACCATCGCAGGAGCTCCATCAGTTGCTCAGCTCACCAACTTATTTATAGGAATATTTTCAGAGTTGATAAGATCTGTAACTGCTAAAAATATGTCCTATCCTGTAGTGCGTCCTGTTAACGGTATAATCTTTATCAGCTCATCTCTTATTTCGAAATTATCAAAAACCACTTCTGCAAAAACGGCCAACTGAGCTGTATCAACTACATCAGTCGATTCGTCAACTTGAAGGGAGAAATAGCTGCAGCGATAAAAGTCAGTTTTAAGTTGTGAGGTAACGTCAGAACTCATAACCTCAACCCTTCTCATTACTGTATTTGCAGAAAGCTGTACAGATTTAATAGCAGACATTATCTCAGTTTTATTTTTGAAACTATCAAGTACTGCATCTGCAGCTTCTAAAAATGCAGTTTTGATTATTTCACCATCTTCGTATGGTTTCTTATTCTGTGCAGTAATATTTGAAACTCGGAATGACGCCTCATTTGCTACTTTATTCTTGTTTAATGGTTTTAAAAAAGTTGATTGTTGAGCATTAAGTTTAGATTTTAGCTATCTTACCTTTTCTTTCCTTAGAGCAGAATTCAGTGGGAAATCCTTTTCAATCACTGTGTTAACGGTTTTGAAGTGATGTTCGACGTTTGCTTTCTTCCCAACTTGATAGCATAGTAAACACACACATTTGTCCTTAAGCTGGGTAAAGAAGTAATCAGTTTCCCATTCCGAATGAAAGTGATAAGTTTTTTTTGCATTTTGCTTGAAAACGCCATCTTTAGAACAATGGCAGTTGCATGGGAGAAACAGGCAGTTGTTGTCGTCAGCGTCAGCTCAGTGGAGGAATCAAGGTTAGCCAACCGGAGCATTACTAGTAGCTCGCGATCGACGGTTTGGCAATCTCTGCTCTAGACATTCGATATGATGATAGAATCTCAGCAACCCTCTTCTTTTATAGAAGAGCAAATATACAAGAGAAAAAATTCTTAAATGCATCTTATGAGACCAGTTCATCTTTGGGGTTCTCATACTAGATTTGAGCTTTATTGAGTCATTCCACAGATTATGTTCATAGTCTGGGATCTTGTATTATGTGCCACTGAAGATTTCATCATTAAATATTTCGCAGACTGAGTGCTTGAAGGATGTTCAGTCATGGTGTCTTCTATTGGATTTTTTTTTTTTTTCAGAGGATACCTGGCACCTCTATCAAATGTTATGTGAATGAGTTGACACAAGAAATGGGACTTCTGGAAACTTCTACTTTATTGTATGCTGGAAGCTTACATACTATTACTGCAGGCCAGCTTGTAGACTATAAATTTGGGAAGTGACATAACCGAAAGAAAATGCTCAAACTTTAAGAATAACTAAAGAGAAAAAAAATATAAATTCAAACTTTAACATTTAAAAAATATCCCACACATTTAAAATTTGTTCTATTTATAGACAATTAAAATTGGAAAAAAAAATAATAAAAACATATTACCATCTTATTTTATTGCAGCATATAAATGCAATAATATAATATTACATCAAACTTGCAGTATTCTGCAGTATACCTTCCTGTTTTGTTGTAATATGTTTTATCATTTTTTTTGTTCTTTTTTGCAGCTTTAATTGTTTATAAATAGAACAGATTTTAGATGTGTGCAATATTCTTTAAAAGAATAATCTATATTACTAAAATCTTTTATTTCTCTGTCTGTCTGTCTGTCTTTCTGTCCGGCGCAATTTTCTGAGAGAATGGAAAATAGAAATAATTTTTACAATGAAACATCCGCGACAGGAATCGAACCTGCAACCTTCTGATCCGAAGGCAGATGCCTT
>JAFIDM010010028.1:33761762-33813322 GCA_023159025.1 Thereuonema tuberculata | reverse complement strand
AAAAAAAAAAAAAAAAAAATCTTTTTTTTTTTTTTTCTTTTAGTTGACATTTCTTTGACATTTTGCAAAGGCAAAAATAATATAACTAAAATTCTAATATTTCGAGTATTATAATAATTGACATATGAGTATTGTCACAATACAGACTTTGTATACTTTGTAATACTGCCAAGAATTCCCCAGAATGTTTGAATAAAGATAAAAGCATCAACAAAAGATATTTCTAAATGTCACATTAAAAAAATTCACCTCAATCTGGTAACTCACAGTTACCATCTGAGATACACTAGGGTCGATCAGAAAAAAAAATAGTTTACAACTACTAGAAATTAAAATTATGAGTTTGCCATAATGCCAGCAGTTGTTGAAATATCTGATCAGCACCAAGTGGTCTTTCTCATATCTGTCATTGGAGATGTGAAATTTTAAAATGGCAATCCACTCGGATAGCTGGTCTCCTTATTGAAACTTTACATAAATTTCACAACAATATCAGGAAGAAACATCCTGATTTTCTGAATATTGGTGTCCTCCTTCATGACAATGCCCAACTACAAGTTACATGGAACATACACAGTTGCTGCAAGGTCTCTACTATGAAATTTTGGGGCATCGGCCATAACAGTCTGGATTTGCTCTCGGTGATTTTAATCTTTTCCCTGTCTTAAAAGAGCTCATGTCAGGTCAAGGCTTTACATGCAAAGAAGAAGTCCAACGTGATGCAAAAATGTGGTTACAACAGCAGGGTCCTGACTTTTATTCAGGTGGGTTGGACAAACTGATCAAACGTTTTGACAAATGCCTCAATCGTCAAGGTGACTTTGTAAAAAAATAGTGTAACTGTGCCACTTTGAGGGTGCCATCTTATTTGCTTTCAATAAAGGTTTGATTTTCATACACGACATTGGTAATCTTTTTTTTTGTGTGTGTTCGACTTATGTATATTGCCTTACAAATTACACCAATTTCAATATGAAAAAAAAATGACAATGACACAAACCATTTAAATCTATGTAATCAAAATGGACAGTGTAGGCATTTTGGCTTACAAAAGCTGATGGAATGTTAATGAATAATTAATTTTCTGGTGGAAAAAAATAACTACATGTTGAAACTTTTTTGGCTATGCAAAAAAAAAAACAACATTCTTCTAACAGTGCTTTTTAAAATTATCACTTTTCAATCAATCTCCTTCCCCCCCTTTTATATCATTCTGAATTTATTTCATAATCTATTCATATAACAGAGAAACTCTCCAAAGAAGCTTGACAAAGAAGCACAGGTCACTTAGAAAGTACTTGTATTTTAATGTATGTAAATTATTTTATCCGTAATTGTGTAGTGGCCTGAAACTTTACTTCTGAAGTTTACATATATTGGGAGAAAAAGTGAAAAAAAAAACATTTCAAATAATCAAGAGAAGAAGGCAAGGAGGATCAACAATTTGCAAAATTTTTATTCAGTTTGATTAAGCAGAAATATGAAGCGCAATTGAAATTCATCAAGAGACAATACTGGATTGTTTGTTAAATGAAGATGAAGAAGAATTAATTGATAGAGAGGAAAATACTCCAGAGGATCGCCCAGAAAGAGCAATTGAGAGTTCATTACGTGCATTTGAACCACTGCCAGAGAAAAAGCCACGATCACAGAAATCAATATTTAACTGTTTCACTCAAGTTCAAATTGATAAAGTTTACAATTATTGTAGAGGCAAAGTAAAGCACTCTTATGAACAACTTGCTGCCAAATTCAAAGGAAAACATACAGTTATTGCTTGTTGTTCAATAGTGGAACTGATGAATAAGATTGCAAGGCAATAGTAGAATTAAAATCAAGAAAATTAAAGCTTTTATGCAAAAGCAAAAGAAATCGAAGAAAACACTCCTCCAAATGTTTATCCAGTTGCAAGTAAATATGGCAAATGAATCAGTCTTATTTTTGATTGGGCAAAGAATGTGTTTAGCCTTGATTTGAATGATCAAACTATTCTACTTCTACTTGATTCTGGGACAGGCCAAACAGATGAAAAGTTGATTCTAAATCCTTTGCCAGATAGATGAGTTTGTCTTGAAACAATTCCACCAAAAACTACAAAATATATACAACCTCTTGATGTATATTTTTTCAGGCAATATAAAATAATCATTAGACAAATTGAAAATCACATAAGATTCAAAAGTGTCAACAAATCCAAAACAGCTCAACAGTTAAATAATCGACTTTCCATAATGGAAGATTTATAATCAATTTTGTGATCCATCTTTTCGAGAAATGCTCATTTACGCTTGGAAAAAGTCTAGTTTCGAGACATCACTGCAAATTGATAATTTCAATAAAGTAAACCAACAAACATTTAATTTTGGATATGACAATTGCCTTGTTGAAGATTGTTAAGATTGTGATTCATAAAATGTGCTCATTGCTCAATGTGTCAAATCATTTTCTAAACAAGCATTATCATGAATATTAAGCCATTTTTATTACAAATAAATCAGCAATTTTATTTAACTATTAGTTGTCTTTCCATTCAGTTTCAATTCCATGTTCCCTTATTTTCTTCCTAACAAACTGATCAACTTTCAGTTTGTCCTCTTTTATTTGTTTAGTCTTTTCAAAAAGCCTATTTAAATATAAAGTGTTAGTTACATTTACTATACATTTCCTTACTTTTACTATGATCTCCGTCTATTATTGATCACAACATTCGCGTTAGATTCAACACAAAACAGAAAACGTATACACACTGGGCGTTAAGGCCAGCAAGTATAACTGCACACACAGTGCTTGATGTTGACCTCTGTAAACCGAACGGCTTTGAGAAATATTTCTATATGGGTTAAACTATTAAAAAAAATTTCAAACAAAATCTCTGAGGAGCTCGATACACTTCCCTTGTCAGTACTAGCCTATTGCCCATCGAAAGATGGATGTAATTCTCAAACTAAAGGCTATTTAATTGGTCTTTTAAATGATATCTTTCAATTCAATTATCAGTGTATCAAAATGCTTCTTTAATTAAATTTTTTAAAAATGTCACAAATTATTTGACTTCACACATGCAATAAAAATTTTTACAATTTGTTTAAGAACACCTTAACAAATTAAAACCTGCTTAAAGAGGTTTTAGCAGAATTTAGTAAGCTTAATTTTATAAAATTAAAATTGATCTAGTTTTATTTCATTAAATAAGAAATAATTTTGAAGGTAACAGTTCATTTGCTCAGTAGATAAAGTGATCTTCTTTTTTCATTAGGATTTTATGTAAACTACTCTGTTAATAGATGAACAGAATAGTTAACTTTTACTTTTCAGAAAATAGATAATGCCCTATTTCTTTTTGAAAATACAAAATTTAATTAATAAAGTGACTTAACAAAGATTTCAGCTATCTTAAAGAAGATTTCTATTCTGTGTTACTACTGATAATGGACCCTGAGAAGAATGAAACATTTAATGTATGTAACATTTTTACTATTTTAAAATATCCTATTGCAATTTATAAAAATTATAGAAATAATTCTCTGTGCAGAACAGAACATTAAAAATACTGATGGAAAAATTTAAGTAAATTTTAACAAAACTGATTCGACATTCCTGGCATATTATTAAATTGAGTTTTATTTTTATTTTCATTGAGAGGTCATTACTTTGCTGAAATGGAAACTGAAATGTCAGTAAAAAATCCATAACTTGTCCAAAGACACAAGGATCTTGAGTTTCCTGATAACGAAAATCTTTACTGAAATTAAAAAGTTGGACAAAATTTCAAAAATGAAAAATTATATTTTACAAGCAAAAATGCCAGTACTTCGCTGGGGTTCCAAAAAAAAGAGTTCTGATGTGGATGACGGAGAAATTATAATTGTGTGATCACTTGAAACTTTACCAATTGGTAAAAAAGTTCAATGGTAGTTACAAATTAATGTAATATTCCTATTTTGTAGCTCGATAAGACAGATATGAAATTAATATCAAGATCGGAGAATATAAGACTTCCCACCCCTTTCTGCCCTTCAAGCCTTCCCCAGTTGGTAAAAAATCACTTAATGATTACAAACAATGTTATATTCTGTTTTGTAACCTGAAAACCCCGTAATGTACTCTTCATTAAAGTTTGTATCCTCGCCTTCTCCCGTTTACACCCCTTACGATGCAAATATCGAAAATTCGTCGATACGTATGCTTTAGATTTTGACAAAGAACACTCATGCGAAATTTTGTATTTCCCACTAAAACGGTTTCGGAGATATGCATACCTTTCAAGAAAGTTTTTCCCCCTCTTTACACTCCTTAGTCGGATTAGGATTTTCATGATCTTAAATTAACAAAATTTGATTAAAAAAAATTAAGAAGAATATTATTTATTTAAAAATAATAACAAAAAAGATAAGAAAATTTATTGAAGCGGTTTCACAGAATTGCATACCCTAAAGAAAGTTTGCCCCTTCCTCTCTCCGTTTACACCCTTAAGGATCCGACAATCGAAAATTCATTGAATACATGTCTTTTCGGTATTGACAAAAAAAAAAAAAAAATTATTTAAAAAAAAATAGAAAACAAAGAAAAGAAAATTCAGTATCAGAAATAAAGAAGTAAAAAACTGGAAAAAAAGAAACAAACAAAAAAAAAAAAATAAAAAAAAATAAATAAATATTGTTATCACAAGACGATTTGAACCCAGTAACTATAGCTCCGACGCCCAGCATTTACCCGCTGTTCCATAGCAACATCTCAATTGCAAACACAGAAGAGAGGTAATAAGCCGTACTTGAAAATTATATAAAAGTGTGAGGGGATTAAATTAGGTGGAGGGGGACATGTGTCCAGGTTTAAATTGTAATCTGTTATTTCCGCAGGGTCCAAAGAGTAATTCTGCAAAGTTTGATCCAGATCGATCAAAGGGCCTAGGAGTGTATAGCGAAAAAACAAAGAAACAAATAAACAAAGCCACAAACAACCTCCTTTATATATAGATTATGCACATTTTTCTTGGGCATATGAGAAGATATAATATTAAGAAAAATTCATTAGTTTACCTCAAACAGAATGGGATTTAATTACTCAAAAAATATTGACTATTTTCACAAGTTTTTTGTAGGAGTACAAAACTTAAGCATTTAATTCCTCAGAAACCAATGTTTTTGGAAATCGTAAATTTTTCAGGGTTTCTTATCTCCATAGGCATCGCTACAAAAAAAAAAAAAAAAAAAAAAAAATCAAGGAAAATGGAGATGATTTAGCACCATCTTCATTGATTTGATTCATATGATTCACATGAAATAACTTCTTTATTTATTATGACTACGTATTTTGACAATTTACTACGGATATTTAATCTGGAAAATTATACCACTACATTCTGCACTTGCACTTGCACACTCCAGATATACAGTGGAGCATGCTTTTATCACTAGTGCAAAGACTGCGAAGTAACATTTATATAACAATAGTGCACAATTTTATGAATCAAGAAAATAAAAGAAAAAGAAAAATGCAATCATGAAAGGATAATCAACAAACTAAATAATGTGCATCAAGAAAATGGAGAGTATACTTGGATATACTCTTGTCTGAAGATTTCTGGCACTCCGGGTGAGGCTCCCTCAATATTTCGATCTTGTACCTCCAGCCTTACATTAAGTTTGGCACATATCTGTTGACAGTGTCTCGGATAAGTTGTATTTGTGGCCTGCTTCTCCGAGAGATGGCAAGCACTGGAGAATAAACTATTCACAAGATCCATAGTGATTTTAATAGATATTAGGATCTTCTTATAAGCAAAAATTCATCTTTACAATTAAAGCACCACAATCGCAATAGTCCCAACATTTTTTGTCTAGAAAGTTGAAACTTCACAATTGTTGTAAATATTTCAAATATCGGAGTGTTGTCGTATTATCTAGGTCTGATTAGATTTTGGTATTTTGTAGCCAATGGGTTCATATCAGGGTGAGGACAATGAAGCATACATAACTTTTGAGAATAATGCAATACTGTTATATTTAAGAGTTAAATGTTATGGTTCAAAATTAATTAGATTTCAATGTTTACAACCTTAGTTATGGGACACTTCACATAATATGGTTAACTGTATCCTCAAGTAATTCAAAACATTTATCTCAATTTCACATCTTGGACTTTATGTAACTACGTACATCATATTAGATTTTGGTCTTCATAAGCACAATATATAGGCCAAAAGAATAATGTACTGATCAACTTAAAACTTCATTTTGAAAAGATTAATCTTATGCCCATTCTTGAAATTAGATATTCGTTACATAGATCCACGTTATCGATCACTGTAGATTACTGTCAATAACGCCACAGCAAGGTTGACATGAACAGTGCCCCTGCACTAGGTGCAGTATCAATAGAGATGTCATTGAGACCTTACATCTATAAACTCTTCTGTATGCTTTACCAATTTTTTGTTTAATAAAGAAAGCAATTCATATTACAATAAAGTATTTTTATATGTATTACATGTCCCTAATATCAACAAAAAGAAAAAGAGGTGCAGTCAAATCTATTTTGTACCAGGGGCCAAATAAAAGTTGCTTAGGCACTCTGAGCCAAATACTATGCTCAGAATAATATACTAAAAGACATGAAATTTCATATTTCAAAGTTTAGATTCTGTATATAACTATCAGATTTGATGGTTATAAACACATCTTATGGGTCACTTCTACATTTAAGTCAAAATATAACGTTTTAAATTCCAAGAATAATGAACCAATCTATTCCAAATTTTTTTATTTAAGAGTTTAGTCTTGCTGAATTAGATCTCATTAAATTTTGTAGATTGTAAAGGTCGTGTTTCTTAAAGTCTAAAAAAGCTTTCTAAAGTGTTCTTTTGTAACTTAAAAATAAAATGTTGATGTATTTCTAAATAAGAAATTGATCATTTCTTACGTAACAGTTTATTCACATTATGTGAATGGAATCAGGCTTTTGATAAATCTACACTTCTGTTAAGAGCTAGCTTATTTGTGACTGAATAAGTGTTTATGTTTCAAAATTGCTTACAGTTTCTTGGTATCGAAAAGGTAAAGCTCCAACGTTTCAGTGACTCTGAACTGACATGAGGTCAGGTGGTCAGTGCAATGATAGAGGGTTGGGTAGACCCTAGGACCTATTTCAAGGAAGAGGTGGTGTGTGGAAAAATCTCCACCCTCCGTCTATTTTGATATTGTAATTGAATGCAAAAATATTGTCTAAGGCAAAGTGTCAAACTCAAATAAGAAGGAGAATCAGCACGGTCCTCACAACTGACTTTGACTTTGGAAAGCTCCTTGATTTTTAATATTTAAATGTATTTATATTTATTTTTTAGTACGAATCAGATAGGAACTATTGTTAAAAGGGACAAGCAAATTAAAAGGTTACTATCAAATAGATTAATAATGGTTAATATCAAAATTGTTTGCTTGGCATCTTTTGCAAGAAACTTATTTCATCAACATTGAAAAGAAGCTAAAAACTAAAGTTATTTAATAAATAAATAAATAAATAAATAAGTAAATAAATAAGTAAATAAATAAATAAATAAATAAATAAATAAATAAAAACGTTGTGCTTGTCAATAATATTTCCCCAACCCATCCCACAATTTAATGATTTTTAGTTTTAAAATGAATAGTATCCATTTCCTATTGTGTTTCTATTATTTGGTTGAATATTTCCCAATTAAATAATCGGAAGGCATAAATCTCAAAATGTATAAATAGGTCCTAATTTCTTTTGGTCCGATATTCAGTTGAGAGGATCTTCCGCCCCCCCCCCCCCCCCCCCGAAATTTAGAAGACCACTTTTTTTTGAGGGGGGAAGGTCTCTCTTAACTTGGACCGCCTCGAAATAAAATCCTATTAACTACCGCTGCTGGTTCGGGAGTTTTATGGCCTTTGCAGTCCACGGGCCGACTGTTGACAGGTCCTGTAGCCTAGGACTCGATAAAAAACGACGACAATAATTCCAATAATCAATAGGATTTCTCTTAAAATTTTAATTAGGAGGTTTGATGATGGCACTTAACTACGTAGAAAATTACTTTCCGATTTTCCTAATATTCTTGCAATTATTGCTCCAACCTACGTAATATTATTTTAAATTATTAATTTTTCTAAACCTATCCGACTTCTCAATATAATTGAATTCTTTGTTTTAAAATAATGTTAATTTAAGTGTGATCGATTAAATTATCAAATTTTTATTAGTTTTAAAATAAATTAATTCATTAATATTCGACGGCATTTAATAAAAAGTTCGAATGGGTAGAAAATAGAAAATACATCATTTTTTTCCTCTCGGTGATTTGTGAAAATAGAACGTATTTTGTTGATGTTTGTTGGCATGGATACTATTACGATTAATACAAACTGCCTTTCTGAATGCGTCTTTAGCGCAAATAACACATTAAAGTCCTTTGGTTTTCCCTCGATTAGTTAACACTAACTTAATTTACTTGAAATTAAAATATTTAATAGAAAATAATAACAATATATAAAAAAAAAAATCCGAAAACTTCTATCCTGTTAGGCTTAACTCACTATTAATAAAAATATCAATGAAAATTTAGAAATGGGGTTGGTTTCGAAATACAACGTACAATAATAATGCAATTTTTTTTATAAATGCTGTAATAAATGGGATAGGAGTCATTTAAATTCACATTAACCGAATTAAGACGCATACAAAAAATAAGGGTTAGGCCGCCACGATTTCATTAGGAAATAAATATGTTTTTTTACCTAGTAACCGATCTTCTAATGTTCTAACCATTTCTGTAGAAGATAAATCTGAATGAAACAATTAGAATGAAACTCGAAAAGAATGATACGACTCAGCTCTAGATGACTCAGTCATTCATTGATCCATCAGCGGCAGCATTCTACGACGACAAAAAATTTCGTAGACAGAAGGAATCGGTAGCAATTGCTCGGGAGTTAAAGACTTAGGAGAGACTGGCAAAAGGATTCAATTAGAAATGGAATAAGACAAGAAATAGATGCTTTACCGTCGGAGAGTGGTTGCGACTCCATCTTGCTCTTCACCTATTTCGATGTGTGGGTTGTGCCAATGACAGTGGTTCTATCGATCTAATCTCCGAGACTCAACTGCATCATGGCACCACCTCGAAAAACCAGATCGATCGGAGAAAAGCAACATGAATGAATGAATCCAACGCCCACGGATTAAAATAACGCGCTACAACGAACTTGCGCAGCCGAAATAGTAACAAAACTATCAGAATGCAAACTCTAGTACATTTGCATACCGGTGGTTTTATAAAGAAGGTTTATTTCAAACTTGTAGAATATTATGGAAAGTTGAATATGGAAATTTATAGTAGATAAAGAAGAAATGTCAAACATCCTATTTAGCAGACTCAATCAAAAAAAAAATACCTTCTTCTGTTTTAAAATTAAAAACAAAAAAAGTCAGGGCGATTATTTTATTGCTGTATTTATAATTAATATCATATCAAGTTAGCGTTCCAATTTGCGAAAATCTACAAGGTAAAAGTTCAGAAGTTGGTAAAATATTTATTGAAAAAAATAAAAAAAATAAAAATCGTTTTTCTACTAGTCCATATCTACTGTTTTGATTTTTATTCTTCATCTAGAAGCATTTAAATATTCTATAAAAGTTTCAGCTTTGTAGAATAAACAATTTTAAAGTTATATGATCCTGGAAGGATGGTCTACGAACCCTAACTTCTTACTGATCCGATACATACCAAAATCAGATGAGATCTTCATAGTTAAGATCAGTAGCACTATCTTTTAGGCCGGCTTTACACGGGTGGGATATTTGAGGGTTGTGAACAGGTATCGCTTGACAGTTTATCCGTATGGCTAGCAATTTTTAGCATGGATGTGTTCAAAATTTTTTTGCTGTGTTCTTAAACAGCTCCCCTGGTGAGGGAAAATAGCACCAGTGCAGTATAGTTGAATTAACGTTTTCCATAATTTTACTGCTATCTGAGAAAGTTATAGTTTGTGTTTGGATTTCATTTATGAAGGACTTAAAAGGACAATGTACCGATCCACTGAAATTCATCGCAATGAAATGATATGGTTTGCATAGCATCACAATGAAATGATGGTAAATGTACAAAGATGTACAAAAATGTACTGCAGCAAATTTTCCCAGACAGAATACAAGATACTGTTCCCCTTTGCAAATTTTGAACAGATAACAGAATAACATGCGCGGGAAAGTAGTGGGATCATGTGTCTGAGAAGATCGCAGAACACGAGAGGATCAAGATCTTATTACGTGACTTTAAAATTCAAACGGAAAGGAATTGGAACATAAAACACGTGACACAGCAATAACGGAAAGAGATGCAAATAAAATGG
Organism: Thereuonema tuberculata; assembly: GCA_023159025.1. Classification (NCBI taxonomy): domain Eukaryota; kingdom Metazoa; phylum Arthropoda; class Chilopoda; order Scutigeromorpha; family Scutigeridae; genus Thereuonema; species Thereuonema tuberculata. The sequence goes on along the minus strand of JAFIDM010010028.1, from coordinate 33,802,952 downwards.
ATGTTGGCTTTGTGATGGTTTTACGGAATTGTTTGGTGGAAACGGGAGATGCAAGTTCACTTCTACAATTACACTGATTGAACTGTAAGAAAGCTAGTAATTTCTTTTTTATCTTTATTTTTAATAGGTGAGTGGGTGGGTGAGTTTCCAAACATAGCGCCATATGGTTATCATTCATCTTAGACACAAAAAAACATTTTTTATTTTTTTTAATATCAAAGTAATTTATATTAAAAAGACATTGACTTTCTTAAGGTTTTTGTAATTACTTCATAATAACTTATTAAACATTACTATATCCACACCTTGCTTTTGTCTCACTTTGTTAATTTATTTATTAAACTCATTTAATTGTTATTCGGTGAAAAGTCACTACAATCTTTCTATCTTTATCCGCAACGCGCAAAAAATTCATGAAATTTGATACAACGCGAGATCGAATAAAAGTATCAGCCCTCCTGTACTGACTGTCTTTAGTACTTGTTATTTTCTTCGATAGTCGATAGATGTCGCACTTGCCTTAGAAATTGAAAAGGGGAACTTAAAGAATACCCATTAAGTTTTTCTTTCACGCCTTGGACCATCATCGACGGGAATCTGGGACAGCTGTTTCGTCCTTTTTAGGACTCCATCAGCCAGATTTACCTTCGATGTAAAGTCCAGAAAATTGCGAAAGCGTATGGATTCCTCTCCTGCTCCCGGAAGTGGAACCCCACAAAAGCAAACAACAATAATAAGTTACTTCTAAGTGTGCCTTAGAAATATTAATGTTTTTATCGTGTATATTTTGTTTTGTTTTGTTAATTTTAATTCTTTTTTGAGCTTCTTTTGAAGGAAAGTTCACAAAAATTGAATCAAAGATAATTTCGAGAGCAATTGTCATTACTTTAATTTTTAACTTTAGTTTAAAAAGGGGAGAGGAAACATAAATGTATTCAGAAATTATTAAGAGGGGACTGGCCATCGCCATCCATAACTTCCTCGTTTGTCTCGCACATAAAACGAGAAATGAGCAGACTACAGATTCTACCTCAACTGGGAAACGTAGATTCCCGTCAACTAGCGACACTTGAGCAGAATGCCACAAAAGACCGCAATGATGAACGAAGGTTTCTTAAGAGATCCCGTGTAACATGTAGGCTATATTAAAAAGTAAAGATTGCAAAGACATCCTCCTACAAGTCTTCGGATCTGTTAATAGTCTTTGTTCTTAATTCATTTCTGATTATTTTTTATTTTTTTTTTTGTTTACTTACGTAAATTATTTTTTTATCTGTGCAAAAATGATAGAAAAGTTTAGAATAAATGTATGTTTCATTTAACTCAATTTAATCACACTTGTTCAGAATTTTAAACTACACTGAAGACATAGCTTATCATGGGCAGCAATTACCAAAATGTAATCATCAACAATCCTTAATTTCAGGCGAATATAGATTAATTTAATAGTCAGATAATTTCATGTAAAAATCAACCATCTCGTTTTTGTTTTTTAAAGTAGTAAAATTAAATAAATCAAAATGATAAAAATGACAATGAAATTAAACAGAAAACTATAATAATTTCAGCATTTCTTCTGTTTACATTGCTTGAACGTTCAAACATCCTAAATTAACAAATCTAATTATAACGAATAATAATTGAAAACCCTAAAAAGTTATCTTACATATAGCACCATTTTATAATTCTAACTAATTCAACTGTCACATGGATTAGCAACAAAATATTTAACCAAGTTTAGATGGAGTTTAGAATTTTATTTATTTATTTTAATTAACACAACAATAATTCAACTATCAAGTAGCGTAATATTTAATGTGCGTGAATTTGTTTTAGATAAAAATTACATTAGCCGCCGCACTTGATTTAAAATTGAAAAAAATATTTACAATTAAAAGCTCCCTACCATAGTGGTGTCCAATCTACAATTTGGACGCCACAAGTAAGGAGTTTTTTAATTGTAAATATTTTTTTCATTTTTTAATCAAGTGCGGTGGCTAATGTAATTTTTATCTATAACTCAACTATGGATGTAATTTCTAAATATGATTTTTTTTTTTTTGTTTGAGAATTTGCCGACAAAAAAAAAAAAAATGCTTGTGGGTTTAACGTGTGTTTATAATAATTTCATCCGTAAAAAAAAAATGGTAATTTTGTTTTTCTTTCTCAAGCAACTTTCTTACTGGAGTGTTTTCTCAGAGAAAGATATACCCAGGTCCATCCATCTATGTTATAATATTTAGTACTCTTAAAAGGAAGACACCCACTATTGGTTTTGTTAAATATCGGACTTACAGATAGAGAAGGAGATCTGCGAGTCAGAAACTGCCAAAATTTTCTCAAAAAAAAAAAAAAAAGTTATGACCAATTCACACGATCCTAGCTTTGATCGCAGAAGTAGTCATTATTTTTGATGTTATGCTTTTGTCATTTGATTTTGTTGTCCTCAAATCAAACGTTCATTGATATGTGAAGCAATGCTTCACGTGATTTGCACTGCGTTTTAAAGCTATTGACGAAATCTGAAACTTTCGGTTTTCGTTACGCGTTAAAGCCGCCTTTTGGCAACGCAATTTTCGTAGAATATTAAATGACTTGTTGTCAATCTATTGGAATCTGTACGTACACTGTATTCGACTGCAAGTTTTTTCGACAAATACTCCCACAGTCTCTTCAATAAGAAAGAAAAAAAAAAAAACAAAAAAAAAACTCTTTAAGAACTTGACATTCTCATGCATAGAATGAATTTATTTGGGTAAAAGTATTATTTATTTTCGAAAGATAAATCTCTGACTGTGATGTTTAATTCATAATAAGCTTGAATTCAATCGAAGCGGTGTCAAAAACGGCACCCGCTGATTCGTTGCTGGTGAATTTGGAAGCTTACGGGTACGTCACCGCTTCGTCAGCCGTGACTTGATGATCACTAATCAGATTTGATTGAAATTCCTTGAATTTAACAGTAAATTTTAAAGCCATTTCAATGAGGCAATGATGACAAAAGCAAATCACAAGATCAAAGACCTTCAATGATCAAAACTACAATGAAAACTCGGATCATTTAATTTGGACATTAGAAATCCGAACATTTCGTGGTAGATGAAGGTTAACAAATGATACTTCCCTAATGATTTTGGTACGAATTGAATGCATACCTTATCGACTGGACTTCAAGTTCTACAATTCGCCACCAGGAGCGTTGGTGTGACATTGCGCCATCTCTTCAAAAATAAAGCACGGTCTATCTATCGCAATGTCCTCGCCATGTGTGATGGCGAGGTGATGGCGACTATTATGGCGAGTGAAATGGCAAGTGTAAAACGGCTATTAGGATCTTAAGAGCCACTATAAAATCTTCCTCAAGTGATGTTTTCACAATAGCTTACTGTATAGAGAATTAACTGTCTGTTTGGATAGAGTATTCGAATTTTCCACACTTACCTCCTGAAGAGCACTGTCATTTTTCTTATTGGAAAGATTGGCGTGTCGCTCCAAAGATTGACAAAATTTGGAAGTCTGTTTGTCGAATTTCTTTTTACCCTCCTAGAAATAGAAAGAGAACAAAAGCAAAATCAGAAAATGTAACTTAAGTCCATACTTCTCCTTTATAATGTTTCTTCTTTTCATATCATAATATTCAAAAATACCTCCAACGCCAAATATATATATAAAAAACATATATTTATAAAACGAATTTTCGGAAAAATATGCTTCTTTGTCGAATTTGAAAATAACAAACATTTTACAGATGTTAAATATCAAGCCATGTCACACATCCAGGACATTGTTACAAAATAACCATCAAAACAATACTCCTTTCATATGCAAACTAACGTAAAACTTTCCATTATAACACAATTACAACAATTTTATCCATTCTTTAAAAAAAACCAATTCTTCAAATTTTGTGTTTTTTATTTATGCTAGATAATATCATATCTCTACGTAGCTAATTTTACAGACTCTTTATTTATTTCTAATTCTTCATTCCTATTTATATTTTCCTTATTCGTGTTTCTTATAAATAAACTTTCATTATTATAAACAACAGGAAATAGCTAGTATATTAGGCATATTTGCAAACAACGGATTCCCCAATGAGGTATTGGGAAAATATATTAAGATGTTTTATAGAAAGATATATAGAAGACAGCACGATAATGATACAGGAGGTAACAGACGAAGTAAAAACAAAAAAGATGACAAAAAGAAATATGTATCAATAGTATATGACAAGACAATCATTAATAAGTTAAAACCTCTTTTGTCTAGCGTGAACATTGAAATTGCATGTAAACCCCACCATAATTTGGGAACAGCGTTGAATCGTAAAATAAAAACAAAAGATCTAAATGATATTCTAAATACACAAGAAACAGTATATGGACTGTATTGTAATTCTAATAATATCCACAAAAAATAAAAGAAGGTTGATATTTTATGTGGTATGTTGGTAGGTATTTTATGTGAGTCAAACAAAAAGAAGATTGGATACCCGTCTTAAAGAGCACTTAAACGCGGTAAAAATGCGAAAAAAGGCTTATCACACGGCGATCCATTGCAACCAAAAGGGACACTGTATTAACAATAAGGACGTGATTATTATGGGGAAATACAAAGATAATTACATAAGGAAATTCTTTGAGTCTACGATGATTAAGAAAATGGGTAGTTATAATAACGATTTGTCTACAAGTAATGTACTAAAATACGGAATATAATAAAAGTAAAAAAAAAAAAAAAACTAATTAAAAAACCCATTTTTAAAAGCGCTTTTATATGCATAGTTACAATAACGGACACCAGGCGCACGACGACATGAACATCTGATCTTCGTCTTTTAAAATTCTTTTCTTACGATTCCCAGTGAGGGATGAGATCAACAAGATAGGGGGAAATAACGATCGATATTTTTAATTTTTTAACTTTTAACGTTTTAAGCATTTCAGAAAGAAACCGATCTGCAGAGGTTTGGAAACGTACATAATGAGAATTTTAGTTTTTTTAATTTTTTTAATTTTTAGTCATCAAAATTTAAATTTTGGCTAATCTTATGGAAACAAGTGTCAAAGTAGTAGTTGTCCTTACAAATCATTATTTAACGAATTTTTTATCATTGCAGGTTTTCGTCAATTTTTTTTTTTTTTGAGTTGAAAATACCGAGTAATACCTTGGAAAAAAAACCTAAAAAATTGACTGTTTCTGAATTTAATTTAATTAATTACGGAATATTTTGAAAATTAAAAACAAGAAAATATAAATCACAGATCCTTCATAAGTCCATATTTAAGTTTTCAGAATTTTAGGTGCATTGGTAAGATAAAAGAAATATATCAAAGAAATAAAAGGTTTGCAGTCACCTGAATTGCTTGGATTATGGTTTTAAATCTTGATATCGAACTGTATTCAGAGGAAAACTATGCAGTAATAATAAAATACAGATTTATAACCTCGTGTTTGTTCCTTCGTTCTTAAAGGCAAACGATCTCGAATCGTAAACACGTGATTCATAAATTAGTTGGCTTTAAATATTTCTTAAACTTAAGTTTTGTCCCATTTTCTACATACGAAAGTTTTTAAAAAATAAAAAAAAAAAAAATAGCAACCAATTTTATTCATGATTTAATTTTAAGAATGATAAAAAGTAAATAGTTTAATAGTTATGTGAACCATCGTAAGTTACGTCGAAACCTAAATTACGTTTTATCGTCATTGAATCTTCTACTTGAAAAGCTATGTTGGATGGAGTAGTGGATTAATCGTTATAATAAAAATTTTAAGTTTTTATTCAATATTATAAATACAGTAGAGTCCCGATTATCCGAGTTAATGTGGACCAAGACTAACTCGGTTAAACCGAAAATTGTAAATAAAATAAATCGTCTAGGTTTAAATGTATATTTTAACAAATACAAAAGTTATACAGATACACCACATGCAATTCATATTGAAAGAGTTCTTTTACTTAAAAAAGTCCTTAATTGTTTTTTTGTTTTACGTTACTTGGGCGATGTAACAGCAATGTTTCGGCATTTTTTTAAGGAAACCCAGAATTGTGGGTGTCGAAACCTTTCCCTGATTCCAGGTAGGAGGTCATATGACTAGACGAACGAAGATTAATTTGCGAAAAAAAAAAATCCTAGAAATATTTGATAGCTCGGTTAAAGCGGAAACTCGGATAATCGAGTAATTATATTACTGTAATATAATTTTTTTTAATACTACATGGTTTCTATAAGACAGCCCAACAAAAATAAATAAATAAATAAAGTTAGTAAGGAAAAAAACAAACAAACAAACAAAAAAAAAAAAAACGCACACAATTAAAGATTCACTGAGCTATTTTTGGAATTTTAATACTGGGAAGACAAGACAGACTGTTTCTAGCTTGCTAGATTTCATCAGTTGGATTCGCCCAATACTCAATAGCTGAGTGGAATCAAAAGATATACAATGCATAAATTTAACGTGCATGCAACAATAACATGAGAAAGATTTTATATATATATATATATTTCCCGAGTTCACTGAGATTCAAGATACTGGGCGGATCCAACTGACGAAGGTCAGGAAACTAGAAATGGTCCATCTTGGATTCCCGATATCACAATTTCAAAAAACAGATCAGTGAACTCTTAGTCTTGTGCGTTTTTAAAAAATTTATTTCTCATGGAATCAAAAGAAACATAAACACAGCGCAAATAAACAAAATAATAGCCCTTCAGTTAAAAAAAAATATCAAAATACAAATTAAGATTAAAAAAGGAAGTAAATTAATCCCCGCTAGCACAAAGCTTAGTCTATAAAAGATTAATTTTTTAAGATGAACACACACATAATGGCAAAATTTAACATGCGTAAAAATGTTACTAAGAAAAAATATTTGTCATAATTTGTTTATTTGTCCTTTGTTTTTGTTCTTTTAATTCTCTTGAGCCATGAGTATTGGGTGAATCCAACTGACGAAAGCTAGGAACAGTCTGTCCTTGATTCCTGGTAGAAAAATTCCAAAATAGCTCTTTCGTGAATCTGTAATTGTGTGCGTTTTTATATTTATTTTCCCTTACTAACATTCTTGGGCAGGTTAAATTTTGCCAAAAAATAAAGTTTTTTACTACTACGTGAAGAAGTTTAAAAATGTTTTTTGAAAGTACAGTACTTTTGTAAGTAATGATTTTGTTATTATAAAAAGATGCTGTTTTACACATAATAAAATTACCAGAAAAACGATGTGAAAATTATAAACGGATGAATCAACTTTATTTAAAGCAGCTGAGATGAGTAAATGAGAAAATTTGAAACGGAACTTTGAATTTCAAAATTACTCTATTCCAAACGAAAGAATGACTCTGACCTTGAACTACACCCATGATCTCTTAATGCCCGCGTCACACCAGCCTATTTTTTCAACATTGTTTTGCTACACTGAAATCAGTGAAGGGTTCCCCCTTCCTTGCTTTCCACCGTCTCGACGAAATATGGAGAAACAGTGCATATGATTGGCAGAGCGCTAGCCAATCAGAGTTGAGCTGAAAAGATTTTGGCGGTTACTCCAAAGCTACGAAAAGACGGCGTTTAATCTTTTTTTAGAGACAAAAATCGTGTTTCGGCAACGCAATTTAGATAGAATTTGAAATTACTTTTAGTAAGCTATCAATCTGATCGAAACTAATTGTAAATTGTATTCAAGCATCTCTACTATTTAAGCGAAAGCGAACTGAATTTGGGTTGAAAACAGCGGGTATCCCACAAGCCCCTGCGGCCTTTCACGCAGCTCAAGAAGAAATGAAATCTCTCTTTAAAAATTTGACATATGCATATTTTGACGAATAGAATTAATTTATTTCAGTAAAAATATTGTTTATTTTCGAAAAATAATCTCCTCACTGTGATATTTAATTCCTAATAGCCTTCGGATTCAACCAATATGGTGCAAAAATGGCGCTGGTCGGCTTCTTCGGGCTCGTAGCTGGTCGGTTCTGATTGGAGCTCACTAATGAGCATCACTGAAAACAACGTTCCGTTTAGAACCGTTCTTAAATTTTTTTCAATGATGGAATCATGGTCAAGTGAGGCAAATCACATGATCATAGACCTCAATTATAGGGCCAATGATTGAAAACAATGATGAAAAATAGGCTGGTGTGACGCGGGCATAATCATTCCAGGACTGAATGTGTATCGAGAGAGAAGATTCAAAATGGCGACTCTCGGACAAAGAAAACCGTTGGAAGCCAAACAAAAGGAAGTTATTGCTAACGTTACTTCTTATTTCGAAAAGGCCTTATGACATGCTTACTTATGGCACATCAGAGAAATTGTTTTCGATCGCAGTGCCGTTTTTTTAGATGAGACGTGGATCAACGAATCCCATACTGTGTCTTCGTGTTGGCAATCTCAGGGATGCAATATCGTCAAAAAACCAATTGGGAAAGGTAGGAGACTGATTTTGAACGATTGAAACGAATGAATGAATAAAAATAAATTTTTGAAATTATATTTGATGAGAAATCAGAATAGTTCAAGAAAATAAATATCGTCTTTTTTCCGTAAACTTCAAACTCCCTAAATGTTCACTTTCCCGCCATAAACACTGACATATACAAGCGATTCAAATTCTGCTATTGCGACATCTGGTGTCCACGGTCGTTCTTTCGCTTGGAGGACTTTAGATAGAAACCCGGACAACGAATTTGCAGGAAGTCAAGTAACATATGATGATTATTATAAAAAACTTATCTTTAACAGCAACATACATAACGTTGCTCTTGAAGTACATAAGTATTGATGAGTTTATTGTATCAGAGGATGGAGTAAGAAAAGTGAATGGCTATCATTATTTTCTTATTTGTTGTTTACATTACGAAATAAATCTATGGTTTGGAGATGAGAGTTATTAGTAAAATTAACCACTCGTGTACAAAGCTTATATTGCAATATTTCAGCAGACTTCAGCGAAACTATTAACTTATGTAATGATTAATTGCTATATTTAATGTGACACTTTTAGTTTGTAAGATTTCATTATCTAAGTAAGTATCTACTATCAACACCGCGAAAGATGAACCTCCCAGAATGCAAAGTAGATTATAGATTGTCCTTTCCTGGCCGACCGCTAACATTGAAAGAGAAGAGGTCGCTTCTCTTCTGTTTCAATGTTAGCGGTCGGCCAGGAAAGGACAATCTATAATCTGCTTTGCATTCTGGGAGGTGCATCTTTCGGCGTGTTGATAATAACAACTTATACAAAATACAAGAAGAAGATCAATAAACAACTTAAAATGTTATTTCATAAAAATTCTTTACTTTTTTTTTATTAAAATTATTAAAATATTATTTTAGCCTACTTTCCTTGAAAAAATTAAATTCATTAAATTCAGTCAGTCTCCAATGCGAAGAACCGCTCACTGCCTCATCTCCAATCTTGGCGTGCACATTTAAGGACAAGGAACGATCCAACTTTTCTGTTAAATTTGTCAAGAAATTAGCGCGTGAAGATCACATAAAGTCCACCAAAAAACTTTCCCAATCGAAACACTGAATTTCTAGCTCTTTAACAAAAGATAAAGTCTAACAGATGGATTTTGACGATCTCGTATTTTCGTGATTTCACGTAATTTACGCGAGAATAGTCTCTATCCATGTCTTCTCACAAAATATTGAAATATTTAAATGAATTATAATACCGGGAAATGCATGAGACTTTTACTACATTTTAATATAGTTTTCATAAATTGAAAACAGTCAATAAACAAACAATAAATTCATTAGGTAGCAATTTCCTAGTGCCAGATATTGAAAAAACGAAATTTCTTTGAGACCTGCTGAAGAGGCTAATGGCCAAATCTCGTGTTTTCCGTAAATCTCATGCAAACGTGATCATCAACATCCATCTGTTAGACAGTATTAATCCTTTTAATATTTGCTCGAGCTTTAATATATTTAAAATTAAATGAATTCAGAAGATAATTAAGTATTTGCGGATTTAATTAATATTTTCAGAAAATGAAATTATATATATATGTTCTCGAGTTAATATCTCGACAAGTACCCATTTGGAGGAAATTTCTAATTTTATAATTTCTTATAAGAAGTTAGGATCGTTCGTTTCTAATCCTTAAATATGTACGTCAGATTTCAAGAAGATTCATCCAACGATTCAAAAGTTATTGGGAAAAGGGAGACACAGGCACATTTGATCAGCTTCACCTTCCTAGAGAAGAAAATTATAATGTTTTTGTAGCTCTATACATTAACTCATAGATGAGGAGACCAGAAGCTATCTTGGCTCTACATTCTAAAATGTAACCTTCATTTGTACATGCTGGGAACATTTATTCTTTCTTTTTCTTTAATCGCATTTTTTTTTCCTCTTAATCCTTGAAGGTAATATAATCAGCAACGAAGATTATAATAGTGAGGTTGCTAAGATAAAGAATAATGCACAGAATTGAGGGTTTTTTTTTTTGGTTGGATGATATTATTATTATTATTTTGTTTCAGTTTTAAATCAGACATGGAAGCGCCATTTTTGCCATCGTTCGTTCCAGGCGCCAACAAAAATGAAATTGAGACACTGACTGTACATCAAATTGATTGAAATATATTTGCTACAGAAGTCATATTGTACGTACTGTAATACATAGTACGATTGAAAATAATTCTGTAAGATGGAAAATTTTGTATAGCTCCCCCTCCCCTCCTCTTTACCAAAAAAATAAATTCATTCGAGGCGACCGTTTGCACAAAACATTAGAAACAGATTTAATAAGAAAATAAAAAAATAAAACAAGTTACAAGTTTCGAAAACCTGTAGCGATTTTCTTCTTCGGACTACAAATATATATATATATATATAAAAAAAAAAAAAAAAGTTTAAAAAGTCAAAATTGCAAATACGTTATCTATTCAAACCTTGATAGTTAACTTTTTAAGGAGTTTACAAACTAATTTTAAATAAATCACTATTCTTATTTGTCCTAATTACCAGTATGTCATAAAAAAAATATTAAAATATTTTTCAAACATTCTTCGTAATTTAGGAAAAAGCATTAATTACATACAGTAAAAATAATAATAATACAGTAAAACCTCGTTAAGTCGTCACTCAAGGGACCGAACATTTTTGACGACTTAAGCGGAGTGACGACTTAAGCGGAGTGGGCATTTTTGAAAAAAAAAAACAAACAAAAAAAAAAAAACACTGAAATACAATATTTTTATGAATTGCTGTAGGATTCGGTGAGAAAAACAAGATTTTCTGAAATCAATACATGCAAATGAATGAGTGGAAATAAAAAAAAAAAAAAAAACCACATTTTATACTTACCACATTTTATTTTCTTTTACTGGCATTAAAATAATCACATAATAAACAGTGTTGATTGATGAATGTGCTGATTACTGGTAACAATTCGAAACACTTTGTAATGAAATGGAACTCCAATTTTTGTGCACATAGTTAATCGTATCTAAAACCGAAACTTCTAGCTTTTCGTTCCTATTTAAGGCTTTTATCATGTCCTTTACAAGCATTTTTTTGTACTTTCGTTTAAAGTCAAGAATTATCCCTTGATCTAAAGGCTGAAGAAGTGCAGATACATTTGGAGGAAGAAAAACAATTTCGATCGCTTTTAAATTTTCGGGGTTTACTCGCTATGAAATAAAATTACACTCAGTAGCGGTCAAGAAAAACGTCTAATCTTGACAAGAGTCGCAGCGAGAAGTGTGTAATTTCCCAAGTGAATTTCCCACGTCAAAATTCCCCGCAAAGGCTAGGCTTTCTTAGAGTGAAGGGGCGGGGCTGAAAAGATAGCAGGCAAAATTGAGAATAAAGATGCTTTTCGCCATTTTTGAGGGTGACGAGTTATTCGGAGTAGAATTAAATTTGGTGACGAGTAAAAGAGGGTTATTTTACATTATTGTCTATGAGACCTTGTCGGGACCAAAGGAAAACGACGACTTAAGCGGAGTGACGACTTAACGAGGTTTTACTGTAGTTCATTTTTTATTCTTATTTAAGTTTTTACACATTAATTAATCTATTAAAGGCAGATGTTTCTCTAATGAATAATTGACTTTTTTTTTGGAGTTCACAGTCTGTAACACAAATGAATTTGGCGCATGAGCAGTTGCTTGGGTCATGCTACTGATCCGCAGTGTTATTCAAGAAACAAGATAAAAGAACGAGATGAATTAAGGGCAAGTTTTGAATATTTCTGCAATATTTTTTTCAGAAAAACTTCGACAAATATACTATTTAAAATGAATATGATAAACAACATAATGTAAGATACTAATAGGAATCCTAAAACAAGTTTTGAAATAATTCTTTTGAAGAAACAAGTAAGCCAATTCAGGACTATATTACCGCACATCTTCAGAACAATTGTTTGTACTCGACAAATGAATAAATAAACCAGACAAACAATTTATAATCTATTTTAAAGTTCAAAATCTTTTTCAGACTATTAATTTGAAATTAAGTATATTCTCAGTTATTCATCGGCGACTGAACCAGAAAACCAACTATTTTCCATAAGAAACATGATTTACCGCCGTCTGAACACAGCAGTAATAAGAAACCAGTAGATGCCGCTATTGAATTCGAAATCCAATAATAATGGCTTAAAATGTGTTCTAAACAAGTTCGACATAATAAGCAGGGCAGTTGGCCTTCAGCTGAGGAAGTAAATTCACAGAATATTAATAAAATGAAATGTATTTCGAAAGCACATCTAATAAAAGTGTTCTTAGTGCAGTAAAACATGTACACAACGGAAGTCTCCAGGAATTGATGGAGGACGGTATTTAGAAGTGTTCAGAGCTGTTTTACGAGTATGCATCCGTCACATAATACGTAAAAGAATTTATAGCAATCCCAAATAGTATTCCAAGTTTCTTAACTCATGGAATAACAAATGTCCTGTATTAAAATGGAAATCCTGGAAATCTATAACATGTCTACAAATTTCGTATAAGAACCTAAGTCTGGTGATTTTTACACACTGAGAAAATAACAAAATTGCTAAAAGAACGACAAAAAAAAGTTGCCGGAACTTAAACAGCAAATAGTGATTGATGCAGTGGTAATGTCTGAAGCATATAAAAAATAACAGGAATATGTATACGAGCTACATAGATTATCGTAAAGTCTCTAACTCCGTTGCACACAGTTGGCTACTACAGATTTTTCATCTATGTAAAGTGCATCCAGTAGTAATTAAAATTTCTATAATCTGTTATGTCAACCTGACATACTGTGCCTAAATACAGCAAATGATCACATTAAGTCTCATCCAATAATTATTTAAATAGGAATTTATCAAGTAGATTTATCAAGTGCATTATGGTTCTGTTTGGCAAAGAAACCTCTGTCTACAATGTTAAACAGATCAAGTATAAGCTTGTAGCAAAGAATCATAATCGTACTAAAATTGTAGTGTGTGTTAAATTTATTAGCTAAATGCTCTCTTGAATACGTTTCTTTATATGCTCTCCTCCCCTCTCTTGGAATGTTGAGACTCGTATTGTGTCTTGGACTGCGATGTAAACAAGTTACCAAAAGAGAAAGCAATAAGACGGGGGGCGGGAACTGACTGCAATGCACGAGAAGGAAAAGACACTGGACTGAATAGCCTTGTAAAATATGCTCAAATTGGATTATGAATTTAGCGGCTGTTTCGGAGATGCCTTCGCACGAAGTCTTCCCCTAAATGGTACAATATCCTTTACCCACCATGGATGACTTAAAACTTTACAGCATTTGCAGAATTTGCTACAATTAGTAGAACTCTACAGTAATTTACTATTAATGGGAAATGTTACCACTTAAAATGGAAGAATACTTATCTTTAAAGGGTAATAACAACAAATCATTATGAATTAAAAAAAAAATAATTAATGAATACTATTTTCTATTAAAAGTTGAAATTCCATTCAAACCACGAAGTTACTCATACGATTCTATTCTATAACTGATATAGAAATGTTTACTCTGATGACGAACATTTCCTTATGATGAAATATATGACCAAAGCCAACAAATGAACTGGAGAGAAACATATTTTACTATTATACTTTTACTTATTGGTAACAGTTGTATAATTAAACATTATATATTTCAACAAGTCTTTCTTAAATATATCACATCGTTCCCATTTGCTGTATAAAGTTTCCATATACGAAGTTGGATTCATTATATATCAAAATCAGACACTTTTTATTAATAATGCAATTTCAAAGACTAATCTGACAGAATTATTTGGCTCTACAAAAAATGTAAATAAATAAATAATAATAATAATTTCCAATAAAAATTGAATTTTGTCGCAAATTTTATTCAAAGAATCGTTTTTAAAATAATTAGAGGAATAAAACATTTCTTTTTCCCCTTAACGCGATAGTGGTTAAAAAACAATGATTGTTCTACATAGGAAATAACTAAAATTACTGTTTCGTTATTGAAACATTGGACTGTTACATATGAGGGACTGTCACAAAAATTTTCATAATGTTATAATTTTTAGTAAAGGCAATTTAATCAAAGTAACAATCACATTTGTCTCTGTATTTTCCCACATCTAGACATAAGTGGGCTTTTACATCATCTTTCTGGAATTAAGAGGTGGTTTAGGCATGTGGTTAGACTCCTCATCTTTGTCTAACCTTCGCCTTTCCAATCGATGAATACGACCTTCTGGAAGCTGTTGGAATATATATATTGTAAGTTTCTCTCTTTGACCGGAATCATTTTCAACCAATTCATCATCATTAATTATGGTTTCTGGTCTTCCTCGAAGTTTGTTTTGAAGATCGTAATCTCCAGATTAATTTTCGCAAACTAAATGTTGTATTGTGCGTTTACTAGCACTTCCTTCGCCGAAAGTTTGATTGATATTTCTTGTGGCCAGTGATGCATTATCGCCCAAGTTTATATTCAAATTAAAGTGATAAACAAAAATAACTTTTTTTTCCATTTTGTTTGTTTCGAGCAAGAATGGTCGAAACAAGATGGCTGAAATCGAAATTTCTAGACTTCCCCACTAGGTGTCGTCGTGTAAACAATTTTTAATGTATTCGCATTCTTACCATCATTTTCTCAAAAAAAAATATAAGAATATTAATTGGGAGTTTATTCTCAAAATACTCATGGAAGGAGTCATGATTTAAGAGTCAATAAGTAACAATATGACAAATTCTCTAATATATCAAAAAAAATCACAATTCAACAAAATGAAAAGAAAACACATATCATTATTTATATGTGACTTGTTATCTAAATTATCTTCTTTTTGGTCATTAATAACAAGATTGAAGAAGGCTTTGAACAAGGAATATTCAACAAATTCGTTTCTTGATGACTAATTTTGGATCCAAGACAAATAAATCCAATGCATCTATTAACAAATCAGCTTCCGATTGAAGGCAATTAGTCACACGGAACAAGGTCATCCACCCTGCGTCCCTTTTCACGTGCAGACTTTCAATTACATTCCGTGAAATAAAAGCAAACGACGTTAAGAGAGCTAAGAGACTCCTTTCAATTTAGCCAATTCAATCAAACCATGAAATTGGAAGAGCGGGGTTTGGCTCGGTACCAAAAACCGGGAATAATATGTCACAACAAACTCGAGAGCAGACTGATTTCCTACCTTTTCGTTTTTCTTTCGATCGAATGAGACTTTTTCACTGAAGTCGACGATTCGCAGCTGAGACGACTTGTGACCAGCGGAGAAAATAACAACAACTTATGCTTCGTCGCCACCAACAGGAAATGGTAGGTGGTACGCTCCGTTGATCATCAGCTCCTCACACCCATTGTTTCCCGATCTGGACAAATAATTTGTGTGTGTTTCTTTGAACAAGTTTTACGAGCATCATTAAAATGCAATAGCTATTTTAGCTGCTTCTAAGGTGAAAAGTTGCTTCAAGAAAAACAACAGCGACTTTAATAATTATTAATTTCAGAAATTCTGAATCATAAAAATCAAAAAGCGACAAACAGGTTTAAAAAAGTTGAATTTATTTTAATATATATAAAAATCCTTACGTAACTCAACATCCAGATATTTTGTGGTGATGGAGGGCCTTCTCTTAAAATCCACGCCTTTTAACTCATTTATTTTTAGTAATCAGAATTAATAAACCACCTGTATCTTAGGCTAATCTCAACTCCCCAGACAACATATTATAAGCATTTAAAATTACTTAATGGTCATTCTGAAATATGGTTGTTGCACTAACAACCATATTTTAAATCATTGTTAAACAATAATATACCTAGGTATATTTAAATCTAGGTAAAGATATTATTAAGTATAAGTTAATTAAAAGAAATACAAATCAGCAGATAAGAAACAGAAGCCAAGAAAGAGAAGTGGCGGTCATTAGCGGTTCAGTCACTGCCGGTCTCAAGGACAATCCCAGCACGCACTTGTGAGTTTTGTTGCATGGCTGTTTCATAATCCAACACGAGGCACATTGTTTTGAGTAAAACGGCGGCCACTCATTTCTGCCGAGGCACAGAATGACCAACCGTCCCGATATGGCCGGGATTGTCCTGCCGCAATGTGATCTTTTTTTCTGGTTATATTCCCGCTGAGGCGTAATTTTGAAGTTGCCTCCGTGGTTATTCTTCGTGGTAACAGAATTTTCTCAGCCAGGGCCGTCCCTGACGTTTACGGAGCCCCGGGCAAGTAAACTTTGCAGGTCCTTAATCTGAGTATGCTGTGACTCTTTTAGCTTTCTGAAACTCAGAAAAGTTTTTCTGTTGTTCCTTTTAAATTATTGTTAAGTTTATAAAAATGCTGATGTGTTTACGTAGTTTTTCTCCATATGTTTCTGTTTTTATTTATTTATTTATTTGTATTAAGTGCGGGACACGTGGTAAGAACCTCGCTCGCGAAGCCCTAAAGGTGGCCTTGCTCTCAGGGATAATAAAATAAATGGGTTGGACACGCGTACTGGACATACAAAAGTAACCACATTAATAGCATTGATATTTATATATTTATAACTATTTATTTACACTAATTATAAATAAAAATTATAATATTACAATTTATAAATTACCGTTATGATTTATTAATATTATTAATTATTTAATTATTAGCATTTATAAGTTATAAATTATCCTATTACCATTTGCTTATGATATATTTTTTTTACTGTTAGAAGATAATTAGCAACATGAATTTAAAAGAAATGTAAGTATTGACAATTATTCCTTAAAGTGAACAACATTAGCAAAAGAACCTTTAAAATAAATAAATAAATAAATAATAATTTTATCTTTTTTGAATTTCATTAAATCAAATGGTTACATAAATATTTAAAAAAAAATACAGAATTTATTTTTTATCTTCAAGTATTGGCTAATTAATTTATCAGCAGTAATTCAATTATTGAAATTAACATGCATTTTTTTCTGAAATTATTATAATTTGATATTTTTATTACAGCAAAATAGCAACTTAAATGAAGTGCAATGTTTTTATTTTTTTAATAAATAGAAAAGAACTTATAAAAATCGGATATTTAGTTATGATTGAAAGTGTAAGTAATCAAAAAAAAAAAAAAATAAAAAAAAAAAAAACTATCAAAGCTAATAGTTGGAAAATATACAAGATATTAACAAATAATAATATTTTACATTGAAATAAGATTAATAGTTGGATGGACAGATGAAAGGATTTAGTAAGAATCATTTATTTAAAGGAGAATGGGCAAACTGTATGGAAATTTGCCCTCCCTGTACAGTGATAAGATATATACCTATAGAAAGATCTCCTTACATAAAACATATTTTATTATTACGACTCGTCTCTATTATTAGTCGTTCGGAGTTATATACGTATAGATATGACTTATCTCGTTGACATCTTACTTCCCGGATGTATTAATTAATTATCATTTAATACTTATTGTCAGTAACAGTAAATATTATTTTCGATATATTTCCTTTAATATAGGTAAATATTTCGCGGAATTTATATCATTCCACTTTTTCAAACCTTTTTTTAAAATAACAATGAGTAACTTCCAATACATGTCTTAATACTAATACAATCATGCATAAAACATATATATTATCATGACATTATTATAAAATAATCATATGCTCTTTCCAATAAATGAAAGAATGCTAACAAAACCAACTATTGTACCATCATTATTAGTCTAATGCAATATAAAGTTCACTTTCTTTATTGAATTTTTTCTCTTTGATTTTTGACTAAGTCCTGGAAATATGATAAAGTGTTTGGATTCACCATATATCCTTTGTCTTTGTTCATACATTTAAAAGTCTTGATGACACACGCTTCTATCACATATCGGCTATGTTTGTCTCTAATTTTGAAAAGAATTGTAACTTCTGGGTCCGGGTTATGACCTTCTGTTAGGCAATGCTCGGCCCAGTTCGATACTTTTGGGCGATTGTTCCGATATACTGTGTTGTGTTCCTCAACCCGTTCCTCTAACAGTCGCCCTGAGTTTCCAAAATATACGCTTCCGCATGTTCGACACTTTAGTTTATAAATGGTCCCCATAATTTTCTTCATCTTGTCGTAATTTTTCTCATCTTCTTCTTCATCTTTCTTATTCAGTATAGATTTAATGTTCTTCCCTTTTTTGTATATGATTCCAATGTCATTATTAGAACATATTGTGGTGATTTATTCGTTGCCCTGGTTCGTGGAAATAGAATGAACAAGACTGATGATAGATCTGAACAGGTTCTCTTTATTTACAAGTGTGCAAGGGTTTATATAAGTTTATTTACATGAGTGTTGATTGGCTGGTGGGCTTTAAAATGATTGGTGCTTTTAAATGATAAGAGAAATTAACGGAAAGATTTAAATTTAAGGTGCATGATGGGAGCCCCTCCAACCGTTGGGATTTAAAAGTAAACAAAACAGGAATAACCGTTAACGGTTGGGATTTGAAATTGTACAAGTGATTTTGATTAGATAAACAAATGAATAAGTTAAAATAGAACACACAGGATAAATAAATAAAAATAAATATAAGTGTAAAATCTCATCACAATATATCTGCGGTAGTTTTATAATTTTGTCGTATGATAATTTGGGTTACTTTTCTTGTCTTTTAGCTTTATTTTGGAAACATCCGTTAATGAAGGGGTCCGGGTATTCGTGAATCCTTAGGATCTTCTTGAAGTTGGTCATTTTTTTCGTTTCATTTTTCTTTGTTGCTACTGTAAGTAGTTATTCTTTCTAATATATTTTGGATATTATAAAAGGTTTGAAAAAGCGGAATGATATAAATTCCGCGAAATATTACCAATATTAAAGGAAATATATCAAAGAGATGTAGTGTTTTTACCTAATTTTAGGAGTATAAGATATGAAGTTAATATTATTTTCATTTATTACATGTAAATAATTATTATTTACTTGAAATAAATGATAATATTAATTATTAATTACATATAATACTTATTAACAGTGTGATTGATTGATTATGGTGAATGTGGGTGCAGGAAAGCCAACCACCAACAACCAAGCACCCCTCACCTATAGGTGGTTGGCTTCCCTGCCACCCACATTCACCAGACTCAATCACTCAAACGTCATAATTAGACTTATATAACTCCGAACGCACTAATAATTGAGACAAGTCGTAATAATAATCTTATCGTTATACAGTGGTGGGGCAGATCTGCCCATTCTCCTTTATATATTAAAATATTTATTTTTTTTATAAAAAAAAGTATGTAATTTTTTTTAACAGGAGCCATCAAAAAAAATAATAAAAAACATTTGGCTAAGTTTTCTACAATTAGGAGATTTTTCTTAGAAGCCGAGAGAATGTGTAACGGTTTTATAACTAGTGTGCAAAGTGGATGCACGAGACTGAAGCTAGCAGACACAATAGATGACGCAAGGACACCCGTCATTGTGCTGTTGTTAGGAGGCAATTTACTTATATTCCCCCCCCCCCCCCAACTAAAACACCCTGGAAAGCCGTAAACCTCAATTAACCCACCCTAAAGTTAATTAAACAGACTATCAAAATTATAAAGCATCAAGAAAAGTACTGTTGGATATTAAATGAAAAATAAATACAACGTAAGATTTAACGTTCGAAGTAATGCGATCTCAACAACAGCACAGCGACAAGTGCGCATGCTCAATTATTGTGTATCCTGTTCCCTTTAGGGTCATTGGGTTCCCTTAAAAGTATCAATGAAAGCGCATTAGGTAAACATCAACAAGGGTAGCAATCAAATTAGAAAAATAATTAACACGTAGTTTGAAATAGCATAAAGATTAACGACAATGCTATGCGCCGAGGTTACGTAGCGGCCTAGAGTGGTAGAGACCTCACACAAAAGAAAAAGGGTTAAAGCTGAGTTAGTAGAAGAAGCCGCAATGTTATCCAGTGAATACGTATCGTTAACATCGAAGCCGACTTCTCAAAATAAACAATATATTATTTAGTGGTAAGTTATTGCTCAAAATGTAATTAATGTTACGAGCGTTAATGAATATTTGTAAATAGTTAAACACACACACACACATATACAGTCGGACCTCTATTTAACGAACCTCTATTTTGCGAACTTTTCTTTGGAACCAAGAACATTTTGCTATTTTCTTCGTAAAATAACCTCCAAATAACGAAGTGCATTTTCTATTTAACGAACTTTTTCGTGGATACAGCTGAGAGAAAAAGAAGAAATTAACGATGATGTGCTGATTGATGATTATCTTTCACTTGATTTTGAAGTTGAGACCTCGGAAACACTAACTGAATCGGATATTTTGGACAATGTGAAAAATAAAAACAATACAGCAATGAATTGCGATGAAGATGAAGATGATGAAAATAGAAATGATCATGATGCAGAAATCAAAAAACCTTCTTATGATGAAATGCTAAAATCATTGAAACAATCCGACGCGGATTACAATTTAAAGAAATACTGAAGGTTTTTTGGTGTATTGCAAAGATGCGAGACGTACTATGAGCGAAAACACTTTTTCATAAAAAAAAAAAAAAAAACAACCTCGGACAAAATTAACAGACTTTATTAGTAAAATTTAAGTACACAAGTGGTAATGTAGGCTTTAGGTCATTAAGAGTATTACTTTTTTTTATAATATTTATTGTTTATGTATTTTAAATCTGTTTTATGTATTTTAAAGTAATTTTAAAAGGCGAATCTCTATTTAACGAAATTTCCATATAACGAACTTTTTTTCGGGATTTAGCGACTTCGTTAAATAGAGGTCCGACTGTATCTTATATTAATATATAAAGCTCAAGAGTTTGTATGTTTGAACGCGCTAATCTCGGGAACTACCAGTCCGATTTGAAAAATTCTTTTTGCGTTAGATAGCCCGTTTATTGAGAAAGGTTATCTTAGGCTATATAACATCAAGCTACGACCAATAGGAGCGGAGCAGTAAACATAAACGTCAACCAACGGGTGGGGCGGCGACGACGGGGTGGCTTGACCGCACGACGAGAACCGAACATTACCGAGAAGGGTCGAATTTAATGCGGGTGACACCGCGGGGCACAGCTCGTATATATATATATATATACATATATATATAACTTATATTAACCAATTCGTCGAACTGGCGACATTAAACTTATTCCTCGCCCAGCGAAAGAATGACTCTGACCTTGAACTACACCCATGATCTCTTAATCATTCCAGGACTGAAGTTTGTCGAGAGAAACTATTCACAATTGCGACTCTCAAGCGAGGCAAACCTATCAGAAGCCAAACACTTTCACGCCATAAACACTGGCATATACAATCGATTCAAATTCTACTATTGTGCCATCTGGTGTCCACGGTCGTTTTTTGCTGGGAGGAGAATAGTCAAGGACAAGAAGAAAATAAATAAATAAAAAAGGTAACTTGGAAGCAATTCAAAATTAAGTTAACAAGGATAAAAGAAACGGAAAGTTAGATTCAAAACTGCCTAGAATAAATTCACAAGATTAAAAAGGTAAATCTGGCCTTTAGATGAATTACAAAATATGAAATACTAATAATCGACTTGATCTCATTGCAGCAAATAACGCCTAAAAGTTTTTTTCTAAAATAAAAAACTAAGAAAGATACTATTTTAATATTATTAATGGTAAGAAAAAAACTTAGCACCAAGTTAAAATCCATTGCTTGGGATTAGTTGGCCAGGAACCAACAACAAAAAATGCACTACCGGTACTGCTCTCACCAAAAAAAAAGTAAAAGTAATCTGAGAAGTTATGATTCACAGAACTATGGTAAATCAAGAGAATAAAAACGATACTGACTTGCTATTTCCAACTATTTATTGTCATCTACAATGACTTGTTAACAAAATCAAGCAATTATTTAAATTTGATAAATAAAAGAACGCTAAATTATTAACTCTTTAGTTGGTCATTAGGGGCCGTTCAAGTATTATGTAAGCACATTTTTGTCATTTTAGCCCATCTCCTCCCCCTTGTAAGCAAAAATAATCAGATGCCTGACACTCAAGTGCTTACGTAAGATTTGCCAAATCATTAAAAGTAAATACCACTGAAATACTGAGAAAAACAATGTTTGTCTGTCTTATGTAAGCATTGCTCTGATTCCCCTTGCCAGCAAAAATAAACAAAGCTTAAACACACCCTCCTCCCCCTTGATACTTGAACAACCCCATAGGGATGAGTCCCGTAGGGGAAGGAGAGGTAAAATTTTCACTCTTTAATTCCGACCATTGATTAGAAATGGAGGCGTTCCAGGGTGGCTAAATAAACTCCAATTGTTCACTGATTTGATCCAAGAACTGTTGATTCCGCAGTTTCTCGTCCTCTTTGAGAGTTTTAATAAAACTTTGTACATTTTCGCCAAATACAGTAGAGCCCCGATTATCCGCGAGTGCCGCGAAAAATTTTTTAATTACGAACATCAAAAAAACCAATTTTAATCCAAGCCAACAACAGGGAAAATACAATAGGCCCTACAGTGCGAAGGTCGAAAATTACTGACAGGTTTATTGTGCATCGAGATCTAAAGGCCTTCTCGGAATTTGTGGATGCAAACGTAGAGCAAAGGTTTCTGCTTTACTGTACATATTTTAAAAGTTTTTAAAATATTATGTTTTTGTATTATATTATGTTTTTTGTACAATAAAACGTAGTTTTTAATGATGAAATATTTTTTTTCATGTTTACACCTCATTTTTAGTCTTTTTTCCGGTTATCCGCGATTTTTGTTATCCGCGAAGCCTTTGCCACCCAATTCCGTGGATAATCGGGGCTCTACTGTAATTTTATCTGTCTGAATACTCTGCTGAAATTGTTTATATCCAAATCATATCTTGCAGTTTAACGTCATTGTTTTTAAAAAGGTTTTTAGAGCAAGTTCTAAAGATTTTACAGTGATGACAAATGATAACAGAAGCCTTCAAGGTTTGTGTCCGTAATCAAAACAATGACGAATACTGTGATCGTATTGATGTGGACGTTAGCGATCGCGTAGGATCGTGAGACTCCACATCCGCGTACTTCACACAGCTCTCTGTTCGCTTTCTTCTTGTTCTTCTGTGAAAGGCAAGCATCCTACTTTAGGATGCAAATTCCGAAAGAAAATTAAGACAGTCCGCAAGCCCTGCGGGATTCCCGAGGTGGGAAGCGCCCACTCGTCAGGTCTTCGCACGCCAACGTCAGAAGAAGTTCTTTTCTTGTCAACGTTACTAACCTGGCATCTGTCTTCTGCTCGAGTCAACGACGAAGAAGCACTAACAGAGTTACATCATGAAAAATGAGTCGATTCTCAGCTGAGACAGATAATTAGATAGACTATTAGGTAGACAGGGACGTCGGAATCGCCAAGCCCTCCTCCATTACTTTGAGTGCAGAAGGGAAAGCTATGTTTCGTTCTCCCCTCCACGAAAATAGTTATAGAAATAAATAAATATTGATTTAAATAAAGAAACGTTTTGCTTCTTCTATATATAGAATAAATGTGTGTTTAATATGTAATTGAATTATAACAAATCTATTTCACGCAAAAAAATAAAGAAAAGAAACAAATACTGTACCAATACAGTAAACCCTCTCAAATCCGACCTAATGTTTCGCCCAGTAGGTCGGATTACAGAAAAACCGGTCTACCGAGTGTTCTTAAAATAACTCAATAGCTCAATTTTTGTGAAGACATAATGCCAGGTTTAATTAATTTAACCCCATTTTCATAATTTTGCACTCAAATGTTTATTAAAAACAATACAAATAAAAAGTGTATTTTATAATTACAGTCTTATTTATTGTATACAGTATAATGTCGCAAATTTGTTAAACTACATTTTAACAATATACGTACTGTAAAATAAAATAAAAAACCATCTAGTTTATAATGTCTCTTTTAATATTTTTAGTTATTAAAAAAAAATTACTCAGGACCAGGCCGGATTACCGAGGGCCGGATTTGAGAGGTTTTACTGTACTGCGCTCTTAATTCCCTTCAGTCCTCAACACAAGTTTCAGTCAAGGTGACAAATTGCTACGTGCCTTATCAGCTAAAATGCAAAAAGTGGAATCTGGTCATTTTAGTTGAACGGTACCCTGTTTAAAGTCTTTTACCTAAAGATATTCTCTTAGAAGCATAGAAAACAAACTGACCTTTTGGCAAAAACACCGCTTTCTTTAATTCACAACTAGTATAGGAATTTTAGGGAGCTGGTGGGTTCCAATCACTTTCTATCTTATAATTTTCTCATTTCATTTCGGGTCTTTAACAACCTATCTTATAGCATCTTCAACACGATTCACCAACAGGTGCAGTGCACAAAGAATTATTTCCGAGAGAAATTATACATTATACAAATAAATCATAGTGATAGATAATATGAAATGGGAATAGTATACAGGGTTGACTGTAGAACGTGTAGGGATTTTTATGTAGGAGAGACCAAAAGAACACAATCAGAACGAATGTCGGAACACGGAAATGTTTTGAAAAATAAAAATTTGGATGTTTTAGATACAGCAGAACATTGTTTCAAAAAGGGCCATATAATGAACAGTAATGTAAAGATATTATATAAAGAAACAGATTTAAGGATTCGAAGAATATTAGAAAGCTATGTAATAAATGTACTAAAGGAAATAATTTTAATAGATACGAGGGTACCAAAGTAGACCCTTCTACTATTGGGTTGATAAGGGATTTAATAAAAACAGATGTGAAAAAAATAGTAAATATTGATGAGTTTAATTACTGAAATGTTTAATTATTGATGATAATGTAACAAGTAATGTCCAGATTTTGTTTAAAGTAATGGATTAAAATGATGTGGATATATTATTGTGAAAACAATTGAATTTGTTGATCTAAACTTCTAAAGTATTAATATTTTGTTTTTATTGGAATTTTTATTTAGTTGTTAAATAATTATTTTTCAAAATTGTTTTAAGTAATGAAGCTAACTTGTATGATCTTTCATTATAAAGACAATTGTCTTTATTGCTTCAACGTGTTTTAATTGGTTTCATGTTGATTACTATTTTGTTGTATTTATTCCAAAGAATATTTCAATTTTTCGCTTGAAGAAGGGATGAAGTTACAATTTAGTCCCGAAAATTCGCGTAGTATTTGAATAAAACAATTTTAAATACTAAGATATGGAGTGTTTGGAGTTTTAGTTTAAAATACATTATACCTACTAGCTTTCTACTTATTATAATAATTATTATTTTTAATAAAAGGATTTTTTTTTTAGTTATTTAGTTATGATAGTTTTAAAAAAGACTGTTTTCATTTCGAGATAAAATGAGTTTTCAAGTATATTTAAAAAAAAAAATGAAAAACATTTAACATTTCAATTAATTTTATTTCATAACAAAAAAAAAAAGCTGTATTAAAAATTTTGTGCTTTAAATAAAAATTACATCTTAAATCTTGATTGACAGAGATTAATTTAAAATGCATATGGCTCGAACTACAAATTCTTATCCTGCTTCTTCAGGCTTAGATACAGATAACATAGAATATTATAACAAACAGAAAAACGAGCAAAGTTTTAAACAACATAAGTATGGCAAAGATTACAATGTTTACAATTAAAGATGGTCGTAGATGATTAGCTATTTTCTTTATACATTTTTGATGATCCAACATTATGTCATATGCTTCCTTACCAAACGTTAATTGTAAACATTGTAATCTTTACCGTACTTCTGTTGTTTAAAACTTGGGTATGGAAAAAAGAGATAGAGCGGGGACAGAAGAAACAAGGCTACAGTTAAGAAATACTATGATTTTAGTGAAATTCTAAAAAAATGTAGCCTTAAAATAATGCACCAGAATAAACAAAGGTACAGTTACTTGGAGATAGGGAGAGCTGACCAATCCAAGCAGGTGTTGTATACAGCAACCAGTCAATCGCCGGTAAGTTACATCGCTTTTAAAGGAAAAGTTTAATCCACTTGCACTGTTTTATATTTACATGTTTGATGACAAACGGCATTATGTTTATAAGTGACAGTTTTCCTGCTAAGTATCTGCATGTCATAAGCATTTGAATTAAAATTACCAAATTGAAATCAAATCTGATGTTTTTTTAATTTTTATTTGGTATGCGTTGGAAGAGGGGTAGTCTTATATGGCAAGTATATCCCAAACTCTATATTTTAATTGGAAAAATTGGGGGTCGTCTTATACGCCGGACAATATGATAATTGTTTTACAGTAAAACCTCGTTAAGTCGTCACTCAAGGGACCAAACATTTTTGATGACTTAAGAGGAATGACGACTTAGGCGGAGTGGGCATTTTTAAAAACAAAAAAAAAACACTGAAATACAGTATTTTCATGAATTGCTGTAAGATCCGGTGAGAATAATAAGATTTTCAGAAATCAATATATGCAAATGAATGAGTGGAAAATAAAATAAAACACTATTTACAGTTACCACATTTTAATTGTTTTAAAAGAAAGGCAATGTCTGTCTTTGAAACGTTCCAGCCAACCATTGCTGCCACCGAAATCTTCAATGTTCAACTCCTTAGCAATTTCCATGGCTTTTTCTTTGAGAATCATGGCAGAAATCGGCACATTTTGCAATTTGGCATGTTTTAGCCATCGAACTAAAACCTCTTCGATCTCGTCAAACTTTGATTTCCTCATTCTCTTTCTTTTGTCTTTGCAGTCAGCTTCTTCAATTACTTGTTTTGATGAAAGAATATTATTTAATGTAGTCCTGGGAATTTGGTGTTCTTTGGCAAAAGCTGTTTTTGAAACATTAGATTTTTCAATAAGTGCAATTAAGTCTTTTTTTTTCCTTTAAAAGATAACAAGGTAAGTTATCGTTTCCCTGGCATGTTAAAAACGTAATCGAACCACAGAATTACAAGAGAAAAAATAGCCCTTACAGCGGGTCTTACTCGCTATGAAATGAAGTCACACTCAGGAGCGGTCAAGACGTCTACACTCGACAGAGTCGCAGCGAGAAGTGTGCTTTGAATGATTAGCAGCGATATTCCAAGAACCCAAATCCTCCGAAGGTGTAGGAAAGGAATGAAGTGACAGCCATGGTTGAAATTCCCCAAAAAGGCTTGGCTTTCTTAAAGTGAAGGGGCGGGGCTGAAAAGACAACACGATGGCATGCAAAATGAAGAAAGATGCTTTTGGCCATTTTTGAGGGTGATGAGTTATCCGGAGTAGAATTAAATTTGGTGACGGGTAAAGGAGTGTTATTTTACATTATCGTGTATGAGACCTTGTCAGGACCAAAGGAAAACAACGACTTAAACGGAGTAACGACTTAACGAGGCTTTACTGTATTGATTTTTTTTAAACAAATTTATGCTGTGTAATCTAAGTATGTTTTATTATTTAAAACACAGATTATCATTTTTTAAATGTTATATTCTTAATGTTTGTGAGGAGGAAGATAGACGTCTTTTCTCAACTGTAGTTCCTGAAGAAGTCTTTTGCTAAAAAAGACGAAATATTGAAGAAGATAAAGATGTTTTTCAAGTAATAGAAGTTTTTTGATGTAAGTATATGACTGTGTTCATTATTCACTTGCCATTAGAATAAATAAAATAAATCTCAAAAGAAAATCAAACCAACAAAAATAAATGACTTTTCCAAACTTATCTAAGATAATAATTACTATGTTAATTCTTCCAATAGGTACAAACATCATTTTCAGAAATATTTTAACTTAATCTTCAAAACCTCAATAAAGAAATATAAATAAAGGTTCAAAAAAAAAGAAAAAAAACAATTTTTAAATAATGACTTCCATAGGAACAATGAACTTTTGAGAACTGTTACCTCTATTATGATTTCTTTAAGAAGATCTGAACAGCTAGAATGCAACTGAGAACCTAGGTCTAATTATTATTGATCATTTTTAAAATAATAAAAAAGATATTTTGTCTAACCTTGGCACCACCAATATGCTCTTTCCGGAATGTTTCCAAAGGATAAATAAACTGGTCATAGGCTCTCTCCAACTGTAAAAAAGAAAATAGAAAAATTTGAATTGAAACTACAGACGCTATCTTTATGAATTAATGAAAGGGAATTTTTAGTTAAAAATCTATTCTTCTTCACGGCACAGTGTTTTTTATAATCAGTGTAGCAGAATTTCATCATTGATGTTAGTTCCTTATTTAAGCATTTTACAAATAATTCAGAAGTTGTCAACTTTATATTTTTGCACATAATCTGTTAGGATTAATCTTTTATTTCTTTCCTCGTGTAGTATCACACTATCCAACAGTATGACTGAAGAAGATTTATACTAAGGATTACAAGAAGCTCAACAAGGAAGAATAGAGGAGAGCATCCATTTTCTCCTTTGGCCAGGCTTCCTTACTCCTGTTTCTTGGTGCCTGATGAGACAGTGTCACCTTTAGTGTCAGTTGTTCTTTAAGAGTCAATCGTTTGAATCATTCATCAGCTTTATTGAAAGTTTTTGAAGGATGTTGTATTTGAAATCAATGTTCCAAAGTAAAGCATTACCAGATTAAGATATTACATCATGAGATTAAACCGAAAGATAATCCAATGAGAATGCAAGTTAATCTTTTTCCAAAAGCAAGAAATATGAAGTGACATTGATCTGTCAAGGCCACAAGATTTTCCAAAAATCTGTGTAGATGAATTCAGACAACAGGAAGCCTGATCTTGAATTCCTGAAGAAAGCCAATGAATGTATGAACTTCGGAATTATATTAAACGTGTGCCCACAATACATCTAGTAAATATCATTGTAAGATTATGATACGTAAAAATTAAAGGATGGAATTAACAAAGAACAGAATAAGACAAGTGGTGAGCTTTTAGTTAAACATTTCAAGGAAGTTACTAACTGCTATCTTTAAAGTTGCTTGCAGTGAAGAATTCCATTACTTAGCATTTGTTTTATACAGACTCATTTTATTTGTTTTTCACATTCATGATATTTCATTAATTGATGGGCTATATTGTTTGAATGAAAGAATAATGTCTTTCTAGTTGAGGATAATTATGGTAAAGAATTGTTTATAGGTGATATTTTCATTCTGAATTACCCTCTTTCAATAATATTTTTCTCTTTTTTGTGATTCTAATTTTCAGTCTAGAAATTTAGTTGTCATAAGGAATTTGATAGAAATTTCTCTTCTAAAGATAATTCAACATTTGGATAGTATGTGTGTATGTGTGGTTTTTAACATGCAATTAGCAAAAATTAATGATTTAAAGAAAACAAGAGAATGTACAAGGAGCACAATAATGTGAAAAATGTATAAAAAGAATAATGATTAATATATCACCGATGGTATTGGTTTACTCTTCTTTTACTGACAAACAAATCAGCCCATTTATGAATCTCTATAAAACATAGACCTGCGCCATTAATCCCCCTGTTCCCTCAACCACGTGTTTGTGCCATCTACTTGATATCCTGTATCACCTTGAAAATGGTCTCCTGTGGGAAACCGAAATTGTTGGAGATATAGTAATCATTATTCATTTTAAATATTTTTCACATTATTGTCCATCTTGTATATTCTCTTATCCTCTTTAAATTATTAATATATGTGTATTTTATATTAGAAAAACAAGAAAGTAAACAAAAGCAGCACCAAGAATAAAGAAAATTTGCCATTCTGGGTTAATTATGGGAGTAGGGACGGCCGTTTCGTCCTGCAAGGAACTCGTCGGCCCAATCTGCCCTCCCCGATAAAAAAACCCAGAAAGGCAAAAACTTAAGTGGAGGATTCTTATCAGGGAGGGCGGATTGGGCCGATAAGTCCCTTGCAGGACGAATCGGCTGTCCTCAATTCCCTCCCATAATTAACCCAGAATGGCAACTTTTCTTTATTCTTGGTGCTACTTTTGTTTACTTTCTTGTTTTTCTAATGAAATACCAGCACATTTTAAATTTATGCTTTTGTATTTTGTATGTTGAAGATATTTAATGCTAAAATTGCATAATTGCTGCTTTCAGCCATAGAAAGGAATAATGTGTGTGAATTACTGAAAAAACTAAATAAATTAACAAATAAATGATGTAGTCCTGTAGAAACGAAGTTTTGCAAAAATAACATAGTAACAACAAAAGTTGGAGAATTAGAAGTTACTTTGTCCGTCTGATATTGTAAAACCCGATATTATGAAGATATGTGAATACATCTTCACATTTAATGAAGACTATTTATAGATATTCACATAGATCATAACTTAAAATAATATCACATGTGAATTTATTGAATTCTTCACAACAGTTAAAAGTATATCTATCAAATACAGACCATGATTAGTTTGCCACTCTGCGGTCTGATATTATAAACCAGACTATCGAGCTTAAAGTTAAAGTGCACTGTCTTGTGCGTGTGATGAAAGCATGAAGAGGATAACCAAAAGCAAACATTACTTCAATAGGATCATTAGTAAGAAATGTTCAAAACAAGTAGCGATTTGGATTTAGATCTTATACCTGTTTTAATACTAACTGTTAAGTAATAATACTGCATGGGGAAATAACTGAGTTGCTGGAAACAATGAGATGGCATCATGTGTGATGTATAATACTTTGTTAGTAGTCATTGACAATGTTGTAAGTTACATTTATGGATATAAGCTCCAAATGTAATGTCCTTCTGTAACTCTTAATACAGAATGAAACTCTTATTATTAGTAAATAAGTGTGTGTCTTTCCGTAAAGAATCAATGTCACTAAAACAGAATAAACCATCACACTATAAACACAAAGCGCTCACTAACTGGATTTCAAAGTTTTTGAAATATGAAAATAAATTTAACCTTTCGACTAGTGAATGGTTTACATTTAGATTATGCAGAATATCTACTTTTTAAGCACTTTCCTGGAAAGGGTTTCATCTTCGTATTAGAAGATGTTCATGTGGATCTTTATCCTTCATTTGAAAATATTGTTCTTTATGTAACTCTACTTTCATCGCAAGGACATTAGTTGATAGTTTCAACTTTTGATTGTTGTCAAATTTTCACTCTAATCTTCACCTACATCTGACCATTTGATCAGCAAATTCACTCTTCAGCATCATTTCACCTAAATGAGTCACTAATGCAAATCTATCTTCTATAAACTGTCTGCATCATTTAATCTCAGTTGTTTCATACTCTTCTACATACTGTCAACCATTGTCTTCTCATACATTTAATGTTTTGGGATTTTTTTTCCCTTGATGGAATATAGTCTTAACATCTTCCTTCCCATATACTCTTTGTCCAATTACTTATCTCAATTGTGGGTTATCTACTTATCTACTATTGTCAATCTTTCATTGGATGTACTAAAAGGAATTTTGTTTCAGCAAATTGTTTAGTTTTTCTGTGCTTCCTTGTTATTTTTTTCTTTTTCTCAGTCATATTCAGCTCTGGTATACAAATACCATAGTATTTATCTCATACCATACAACTATTTCTGATTTCTCAGCACAAAAGTATACACATACCCTTGTGATGTTGTCCTCATGACTGAACAAGAACGTCATCAAAGTCTGGGTGAAGGTTTAAGAGTCTGTTCTCGGAACATCAGACTGTAGTTGCTCTTTTGCCAAAATAGCATAAATCTATTTCTGTGCATTAGCAGTGGGCTGAAACTTTTAGGAATGACTGCTTTCATTAAATCAATGGTCTGTGGATAAATTTGTTAGAGAGAGATCAGCTAGCTCTTAGCTAAAATGTAAGGATGAGAGGAACCATGCTTTCTTCAGTATCTTGTCATGTTATGACTAAATTAGAGCAGTAATTACAGAAAAGTTTCAAATGATAAAAGTTAGGAGACAAAATTATAATTGTTCTACATTAAAATTCAATTACACATTTAGAATTAAATTGTAATAGCTTTAATTAAGACTTGTTTTGTAATAACTCAACACAGGTACTCATTCGAAATAAATAAAATACTCATTTGAAAATTAATAAATACTATTAAAAATGCAGACTATTTTCAAAAATTCAAATTGCTCATTAGTCTTATCAAAACTAAATATATTTCAATAAATAAATAAAAACAATAGTGTTGAGAATAATTTCCACTTTCTAAACTATTGTTAAAATCAATGTAAAAATCTACAACGCCATAAATTTAGTAACTGCTGATTTTACATTTGAAATGCTATTTGAAGAAAATAATGCTCTTCAACTACTGATCCTAGATGGTGTATTTCAATGTCAGCTGAATAGTTCCACAGCTGAGGAATTCTCCAAGACAAACAATGCTAATGTAACCACATCACTAATCACTGAAGCTGACAATACAAATAAACAAGCCTTTGAAAGGAGAGAGAGAGTGATTGCAAAAAAAAAAAAGAAAAGAAGAAATCTTTAACACCCTTATTCAAGAAATAATTGCGAGTAATAATTAAAAAAAAATAACAGACAGAAATTATTATTATAATTAAAATAAAATATGAAGTTTATTTTTTTAAACAGATGATGATGATACCCATAATAGTGGGGCAAAAAAGAATCCTAAGAAAATAGGATAATACATTTTTCAGTTTCCTTGTTTTATTTATATTTTGTTTAATCTTTATATAAAATTATGTTGCTAGAAAATAACTTACCATTCTGTCCCGTTCATCCTCAATTCCTGATATTAATCGGCCAAATTCTTTCAAGGATTCAGCTAAATTAATGGTAAACAATGTTTATAAATTTTTATGCATTTAGAAAGTTATCAAGGAAAGCATTGTTATTTTTACACTTTAATGTAAATTAATGAAATCTATTAATAAAGAAAATTCAGGTTTATTTTAATACACCACAGCACTGAATTTCCTTACAACTCAGTTACCTCATTTAGTAATTAAATTAGGTAACTGAAAAGATAAGGAAATTACCTTTAATTACTAAATTTCTGAAATATTGCATTTAAACTGTAAGTTTTAATCATTTAATTTAATCAAAATGATGCAAAAAAATTATTTATTTTCACTTAATAAATATTCTATTTGGTTGAATTCTTAGTTATCCTTTCAAATCATTTTTATCATTTGGCCTAATTTTGAGAAACAAACACTATTAAAATATAAAATATAGAAAATGTGAAATCTCCAGTGTGTTCATGGAAGAAATGAATACCACACTTGAATTTAAATTGATAAAACATGTATACATAAAAATCTTGGAAGGTAAAAATTGTATATATTACGTATGTATCTCTGTACAGTTTTATGAATTTAAATTCAAACAAATTTCCATTGGTTTAATCCATAAATATACTGTCTAGCATTTCTATAGCAAAATTATCAATGAAGTATATTTATTCTGCCCGGCACCATGTTTCTGACATTTTTGGTCCTGTGTCACTTCCTCTGCAGGGCTCTGGGGTTGGCTCCCGATGAGCCAAAGGGGCCCATTGAACCAAACTATCCCACCCACGAAGGAGGCGCCATTGTGTGCCTACTGCTGCCACTTCCTCCTCCCGAAGGTGAAGAAGCTGCTGAAGCAGAAGATGAAGAAGGAGACGAAGAAGAAGAATTAGAAGTATATTTATGTTTTGTACAAAACACTCTAGAAATGTTGATTTTACAGCTCTCTTGAATTGCTTCTACTTTATTTCAACCAAGACAAAGGGATTTCATTTGCTCCTTATTAAGTTGCTGCTTACATGAATTAAATAGCAACACAATAATAATTTTGTCTTCATATCAAGAACAATTCCTAAATCCTAGATACACTTCTTTACAAACATACTCAGATATGCTGACCATATTCTGTATATATTGTTTCAGACTGCTGTGTGAAAGATGCAAATCCAACTGCACTAAGACTAAATTGTTTTTTCATCATTGATAACTAATAAATTCTCACCGAGTTTGTTTTATTCACTTGGTTTTATTATAGAATAACTTATTGATCCTACCCATTCAAAAAGATAATTATCCAACAGACAGAACATTAAAACTAATGACAGTAATAAAGAAATAAAAGTTTGATGTTTTTTTTTTTAATTATTTCTAGTAATAATTTCCATTCCAAAATTTATAAGATAATAGATTGCTTTAACAGTTCTTGATAACTTGTAACAGTTGTCTCTAATCATCTGTTCTTGGCTTAAGCATTGATAAAACAATAAATAATGATAACAATGATAAAACTCCCTTACGGTACTGGATTTTGAAGATTTATAAAATATAACAGTTTCAAAAGTGTCAAGCACACATCACCAAGTAATTCAAGAAACAAAGAAAGCAACACAGCAAAACAAACACAAACACAGAGAGGGAAGGAAGCATAGTAGCAAACCTTCTGTCCACCAGTGGTTACGTTTTGTGCAAAGTTTCAGGAAGAAGGCAATGGGTAAGTCCAGTGTGCGATTTGTAGGGGGAATGGGGGGATTCCCCCCACTGGCTTGGACCATCCCAATCTCTGGATACGAATGATGTATCCCCGCCAGGGATAATTATTTCCCATTCACTGGATACGTTAAATTTACATAAATATCTAAGTGTTAGATAAGAATCTTAGTTTCGCTGAAACAAAATTAAAATTTTTTATTTTTCTGGGATAGGAATTTGTGTTTCTTTATTTCTTCTGATCAAAGGAAGAAGTTACAAATTGCAACACTTTCAAATCTGCTTGTTATCTCAATAAATGGTCCTCCAATACATTACTTCAATGCAGAAAGGTTTGCGACCAAATGGATCACTTCTAAACATCATAAATGCCCTGGATAAACCAACAGGAAAAACCTCTAAACCAGTCGGAACAACATTCATCTCATCTCTTCAACTGATTTATGTAAGTCTCATAGTTCATTTCATTTTGATTTCAGAACTTCCAGGACCAAAGAATGTTATTTTTTATAAATAATTAAACCAATAAGTATATTTTAAGAGATCATGATTTACTAAATTAATGATCTGTTAGGCATATCTCTATGTAAGACATGTAAGTTTCTGTGTGCCATGATATACCTATAAGTCGTGGTATACATATTTCAAATTTTAATTCTGATAGTGAACCTATTAGCACCCCCCCCCCTCTGGTAAAATCACAAATCACACACTGGGTGAGTCTAATGTCATAAGAAAGGATCTCACAACTATGATTTACAGGAGGGGTGGGATTTTGTTTCTTGACTATACAGATGCATCAGAAATTTAATGCTTTTTCGATGAGACTTAACAATAATGATCTGCAAGTTTGTCTTATGCAGACAGACGTGCATAGGAGATACAGTAAATTATACATTATTACAATCATTTCCATTTGCGGGACAATGCATTTATATGAATTGAATATAAATGAAGGCAGGATAATACTAATACGAGAAAAGAAAGAAACTAGTATTTCAAGGAGAGGATAGTGCAAGAAAGGAATGAATTAAGTGGTTTAGGTTGAATAACAGATCTGGGTTTTTTCTGAGGTTGTTCATGAAGATTGATGAAATGATTGTAAAATAGATTGGCAGGATAGCAACAGAGGTGAAAGTATTTTTTTGAGTAATGAGTACAGATTCAAGAGATTTGTGGATTGAGCACATCAGCAGGGTTCTATATATGAAATGAACTGTGCTTAGTTTGTTTGAGTAGAATATATTGGAGTTGCAGTGGGTTATCTGTTTGATGTGGGTTTGTCTGAAGTTGTTGTGTTATTGACAGATATATCCATGACCTTACTGATTTTTTTTTAAGTTCAAACAAAACATGGAAATCTGTAAAAAGTATAAGTATTGGTATTTTTGGACAACGATTGTTACAATTTTTAATAATCATTGGTATCATCTATCTATCTGTCTTATAGGTAATGTTGGAACATAGATGGAAACTATTTAATTTTCAGAAAAAGTGTGGGGCTAAATGTAAGGTTATTATAGGACCAGATGCTGCAAGGTTCATAGAAAGGCCAGATTGTTTGTAGATATTCAGCGTTATTGTGAGTCAAATACTGTCTAACAGGGTTGTCGACATTGAAAATCATGCTGGCCTTGCTATATTATGGTGTGTACAACGGGCAATGATAGAAAGACAGAAAGATTTAGATTTTGAAGATGGTATCTGCATGATGACTCAGAGATGGATATGGATATGAAGATAAAAAAAAAAAAAGAGGAAGAAGCAGCCAAAGCAAGATAAAAGAAATGAGGATTAATTCTGATGCAGAATTGACTAACTGTGAATAGAGTAGAAGATAATTGGTAGTGATTTTAGTAGGGGTGGGCAAGTAGTGGTTTTTTGATTCAAGTCGAATCAAGTAGTTGAGCCAACTACTCGAGTATCGAGTCGAGTAGCACAGGTTATATTTAAGTAAAAGACTTAATTTCCAATAATTTTTTTTTATAAAATTAAAAAAAGACATGAAAGTTACACTTCAATAAATGTCTCCCAAGAGAGGCTAGCGATCCTGGTGGCTGGCTGTTACACTAACTCAATCTGGCAAGTACAGCACTTTAATTACTTGACTCGCGTTTTCGAGTAGTCTCCACTACTCGCTCGAGCTCCGAGTATTAAAAAATACTCGACAGATACTAGAAAACTCGAGTACTCGCCCACCCCTAAATTTTAATAAGTGAAATTATATCTTTAATTTCTTTCCAATTTTGAAGAATTTGAAGTTCTCATAAGGAAAATGAGAAATATATATATGCTAGGCATATACAAAGACTATACTCAGACAGAAAAGATACAATGTAAAAATAACCCCATACCCTCTCACGCTACACAGTTGACCTAACATTAGTAGGATAAGATCAATATGTTGCTCTCAAGAGATCTCCCATTTACACAAAGCAGAGGCCAATGCAATGTATTGCACCTGAAACAATATGAAAAAACAAGCAGAAACTGTCCACTGCCTGAATCTTCACAGATCTTCATGACTGCAAGCACATAGGTTTAGCTTCTAGGACTTATGGGTTAACCTAGGATAAGAAACTCGTCATGGGTGATACCATCACCACATACAGGCATCTACCCCAAAGGGTTACATTTTTTCAGTGTAAAGGATTAAATAGAGTCCTATGCAGGCATCCCACAGACTTCTACATCAGGACAGAATGCAAAGTCAGTAAAATTCTTTTTCATTATCATTCCTCATTCAAATGATATAAAGAACCAATAGATATATGAAACAGTGAATTGATATTATAATGTAAATAAATATGACAAAGAATATTCTAAGAAAATACCATGGTTGCATCTGTTACTGAAATTGAGAAAAATCTTGATATATTTCCTCCTCCTTCAGCACAAATCTTAATAATCAAATGAATAGGTGAGATTTACTTATTAGGAAAGAGTGATTCATTAAGAATGAAATTTACCTATAACAATTTCGTCATCTGTCCGACTGTTGCCAATGCATTCAAATTTGAAACTCATTAAACTCTGGGCCAGATTCCGTTGAGCCCTTGATAAATCTGAAAATAAAATAAAATTAAAATAATTAATTAGTGTTAAAAAGGAAAATTGCTTTGACTGAACAAAAAAAACTACATAGCAACAGAACAAATAAACATCAGTGAAGGTTTTTAAAATAAATTTTGATAAATATTAAATTTATAAACCAATTAATTATGTAATTTTATTAGAAAAGATGAAACCCAAAAACTTTCAACTGGAGAGCAAACATGCTCTCTCTCTTTTTTTTTTTTTTTTTTTTTTTTTTTTACTGAATATGGAATATCTTTTAATCTCAGGAAAGGCTTTTGCACTCATCACTTACAAGTTTGGGCAGCCTTGAAAGACAGTATCACACTGCATGCGAGAAGCATCATAGTGGATCAGTTAAGGTTGGCAGTTGAACATTGTTCATCACCTTCAGAATGAAAAAGGGACTACACTGAACAGTTTGGCTTGCATCGCTAAGGGCAGTATCTCTGTGTAGCATGAGTGCCTTTTACAAATAAAATATTTGTTGCTTACAGCACCACAGGTGATAAAGTGGTGACTTTTATTCTATTTTATTTTTTTCAAAAATGTCGGCCACATTTCCTGAAATATCACCCTATCAAATTTCGTTGCATTTGGAATGCTACATATTGCTCAAGACAGTCAATAAGTGTTGAATAAGGCCATTTTAATTAAGATCACCCGGTATATCAGTAGCAAAACTATATAAGTTAAAATGTAGTAATAGATAAATCTTTTGCCAATTACATAATCCTGCACTTATAATAGAAACAGTACATAATGAAAATAAATATCCATAAATTAGTGAAAATATTGTAGCAGAAATAGATGCATTTTACAATTCTCTATTCAAATTGGCTTGGTTGGGGACCAAATACAGAAATCACAATAGCTTTACGTTAACGGAAGTTGTCCTTTTATTTGATAATAATAGCGACGAGACTTCATTAGTAAGCTTTTTTGAAAATTGAAATTCAATAGATAGTTTAGGATATTCATTATTCAGTGAGCAGTCATAGACAATTTTTGAGATTTTTTTTTTTTACATATTCAAGTATTTAAATAACAAATTAAAAAAAAAAATTCAGTAACTTTTCCCAGTACAGACATCTTTATGGTTGTAGAAAATTGATTTGATTCAAAGTCTTCCAAGTATTAACAGAAATAAAAAAGAGCATACAGACAGAAAATAATCTGTAATATTAGATAAACATTAACAGAATTATTGCAAAATGATTTCACAATGAATTTTAGTCAATACTATTTTTTTTGCTAAAACTTCCAAG
Source organism: Thereuonema tuberculata (assembly GCA_023159025.1). Taxonomy (NCBI): domain Eukaryota; kingdom Metazoa; phylum Arthropoda; class Chilopoda; order Scutigeromorpha; family Scutigeridae; genus Thereuonema; species Thereuonema tuberculata. The sequence continues at coordinate 33,763,806 of JAFIDM010010028.1, read as the reverse complement.
AAGTATAAAAAAACAAAAACAAACACACATCTAAACACCATAAAAATGTATAATATTGTAACAAGAATCTAATTTTTCTACTATTTGTTTTTAAATCCCAAAGCAATTATGTATTTATTTTTTTTCATTATAACTTAATTCTTTCTTTAAGAAAGAATTCCAGTTAAGAATTTAAAATATTAGGATATTTAAAGAATAAAGAGATTTCACTGATAGAACATTACTTCATAAGAAATTTGAAATTTATGAGAAATTTATTATTGTAATTTTTGGTTCATGTATTATATCAGGGGTTGGGAAATTTTTTTCTCTATGTGCCACTTAAAAATTAAAAACACTGGATATTATGAGGATCATATTGGATATCTTATGAAGCCATTTATTATGTTTAGTGCATATAAACATAGATAACAATAATAAAACGAATACTTCGATCAGAAATAATTATTATTCATTCAACAACAGTAAGAAAAACTGTCTTTAAAGAATATACATAAGTTTTAAAGAGATGAATGAGGTAGGTTTTTTTCAACAATAATAATAATTGCTTAGCATTGGATTACAATAATCATTTATGTTGCTAGCTGAACTTTCTCCATCAGCATTATACATTATACAAAATAAAAAATAAATATGCAAAAAATTGTTAATGTTACAATTTAGTTATATTAGATTAATTGCTTCCACATTGTCTTAACTAGGTAAATTATCATTTCTTATAGATTTTTTACAGTGACATAGCTACCTAACTATCAGTCAAAGTAAAAAAACTTTTTTTTATACATGAACTTTTATCTTTCTATTCTCAATTTACAGTATATATGCATTTCTGATTAATACTGCTGCATAATTATATATTGTAAAAATGTTTCAGAACATGTGATGGCCCTGAAATTTATTTCAGGGATTTTCACTTTAGACCCAAACCAAAAATCTGAGCTGGAAGTTGATGTAACATTTCAACAGAAATTTATTCCCCACCCATTCACCACTGTCTGCAGACCTTGTATATCTTTACAGATCAATACTCAGGAAATGTTGCTGCTACAAATGAAACTCAGCAAGTGTTAATTCTATTTTCTCATCATCACAACGAACAAAGATTTGTTTTGGCTCTGATTTAATTCAATGGTATTATTATGCGGTTAGTGACGATAATAATATGGCCAATACCGCACAATACATTTAAAAAATTTACTTAATAAAATGACATGTTTCGAGATGCCCGAAGTAAACTGCTCTCTTCGTCAGATACAAAAACCAACAAAGGAATTTTAAAAAATTAACATGGACAGCCAGTTTATTCGATTTATCTGATTTTCAATAAGACATCATGATTATTATTATTTATTTGTTTATCTTTCTCTCATTACATTGTACTGATTCCATTGCTTGAGACTCTGTCTTTCTCCATTCAGCCAAATGGAATTAACCAATCGCTGAGGGGCTAAACATGTTAATTGTTTTATGTTCAAGTTAATTCTTTTAAATTCCTTTGTTGATCTTATGTATCTGAGGAAGAGAGCCATTTACTTTGACATTGAAACATGTCATTTTATTAAATAACTTTTTTAAATGTAATGTGCGCTCTTGGTCATATTATTAATTCAATGGTTTGGGAAATAATTTATTGATCTTTATCCATTGTAAAAAACAATTATTTAACAAAACCATTAATTTAAAAAAAAAAAAAAATTTCAGTTTAATTTTTTAAATAAACAAAATTACAAATAAATTAAATAATTTCACTGATATTATATTTGAAAAAGAAGAATTAAGAGTAGCTAGGATGAGAGTAACAGTCTTGTAAGCACCATTTCTGATGTTAATATTAGCAAAATCCATTTCCAAAATTTCCAAATAATCTCGGCCAAAATCAAATTCTCTAAATCATCCATTAAAACTAGACCCTTTCTAATTGCAGATTGCATTGTTTCTTCTGTTAAATATTAGAGGAATCTTTACTCCAGCTTCAAAATGTTTTTTTTTTTTTTTTTTTTTTTTTTGTTCTGGAGTGCCAAAGGCTACAACAATCAAATTAATA
>JAFIDM010010028.1:33739977-33751762 GCA_023159025.1 Thereuonema tuberculata | reverse complement strand
ATGCATTTCCCCGTATTATAATTCATTTAAATATTTCAATATTTTGTGAGAAGACATGGATAGAGACTATTCTCGCGTAAATTACGTGAAATCACGAAATACGGGATCGTCAACTTCCATGAGTTTGATAATACTGTCAAATACTTTTTCATTAAATCAAATTTAAAATAGATTATAAAATGATGACGATGTGCACTGTTTGCTTTAAGAGAAAAAACTATTTCTTCTTGAATAAAACGTTTCTACGGGGATTTTAGCATTCACAGATCTACGTAGTAATTAATTCGTCTTCTGATACCAAAACATCCATTTCACTGGTTCAAAAGTCATTTGAGGAATAGACAACCAGACAGATGGAAAGATAATAATACATACTCATTTTGTGAGGCTAAAGTTCATGTTATTCTTACTTCTTCAAAAGATTTCCAAAAAATAAACAAAAAGTAATTATTTGAAAAAAAAATTTTTTTTAATATACCACGTTTTTAAGACGGACTAAAAAGTATAAAATAATTTTTCCTAGCCCCATACAGATAGTCCTGAAACTTTGTGATTGTAAATTTGTAACAGCTATGAAAATACTTGTAAGATTTAAAACGAAAAACGTGGGGCGCAAGATAATATACACTCCATCCATACCATCTCATTTTCATTTTTATATTTGAATATGTAAAGATGGTTATGATAAGTGATCTCCATGTAACGGTTACCATTCCCTTCTTTTTTTTTTTTAGAAACGATACTAGACGGCTACCTGTTGCTTCCCTCTGGATTACAATTAATGAATGGAAACAAATATTCTATTTATACAAAACAAATTACATCCAGTTAACTAAACCGCAAACTTAAAACTAAAAATAAATTAAAGTTTTAAGTACCAGTATTTACAATTCTAAACAATTTCTCTATTTCTCATTTTATATTCTGACGACTTCACCATGCGACAATACTCCTGTTGCATGGTAACGCAGCGGACGTACGCTTACAATTATTTATTTTTAATAATATAGATCCTGTGCATTACTGTCTAACAGATGGATGTTGATGAACACGTTTGCATGAGAATTAAGGAAAACACGAGATTTGGCCATCAGCCTCTTCAGCAGGTCTCAAAGAAATTTCGTTTTTTCAATGTCTGGCACTAGGAAATTGCTACCTAATGAATTTATTGTTTGTTTATTGACTGATTTCAATTTATTAAAACTGTATTAAAATGTAGTAAAAGTCTCATGCATTTCCCCATATTATAATTCATTTAAATATTTCAATATTTTGTGAGAAGACATGGATAGAGACTATTCTCGCGTAAATTACGTGAAATCTCGAAAATACGAGATCGTCAAAATCCATTTGTTAGACTTTAACTAATATATCTACTTTTCACGAATAACTTGCAAAAATTAACTGCACTGTAGAATGGTGCAAACAAAATAATCATAAAACAGATTATTTAATGGGTGTAAAAAAATTTTGTAAGTTAAAACATACGAGGCTAACATACAGGATTAAATTAAAAAAACATTTAACACAGTATTTTTAATGTGCTAACTGTTTTTTATAAGTTAATCTTGGGTTGGCCTCGATTTTTTTTTTAACTTAAACAAAATAATCGTAACAAATAATGTTACAGAGCAACGAATTTTTAGAATCCTGACTATTTTGTTTGCCTTTTTATCTATCTATAGATGTCAAATTATTGTTCTTTTATTTTAATTACGCAATGAAATTTTGAATTTGTTCCCACTAATCACATTTTAGAAAAGTTAAAATCAGCTATAGTTGGTAATGACTTAAGTTTTCGTATATAATAATTTCACAGAGGTCACTGATCTTAAACTGTAGAAACAATCCTAATATTCATCAATCTGTCCTTCCTTCTTCCCCGTTTCTCTGAAATTGACCATCTAAAAAAAAAAACTAATTAAAAAAATGGAATGTTAATGAGATTACTTAGTTGATCCCATTTGACATAATAGGGAGCGCTGTTTCACGTAAACTCAAACGAATTTACGTTAATTAAAAGTTCAAATGATTTCTGCATTTAGCTGTTGTTGGAGATTGTTTACACATCCGTTTTTGCCTCGTCAAGCCTATGTAAAAAGTAACTTAATTTCTAGAGAGGAAATACTAATGCTCTTTTCCACACTGGTATGGTTGCTTCGTTAATTGAGAATGCTGAGTAAGTATGAGAAAATATTTCTGCACTGTAATTGCTGAATTCAAGAAATCAGACCTTCCGAGAAATTTTTCAGCGGGGAAAAATAATTTTGACAAATACGTTCACATGCTTCCCATCTGTTGGCAAAATAATTCTAGCCGAAAATCCACCAGCTGAAAAATGCAATGTATTATTGTCGCGGCGAAAGTTGGACCCGCAAACACATTATCATTGACTAATTTCTCCAGTATCAATGCCATAAGCTCCGCAGAAAATATCAATCTCAATTATTAAAAATAGGAAATATCAAAAATCTCACATACATCTTCTTGAAATCGACGAGCAACGTTAAGAATAATTTCCCTACTTGATTTTTGAGAACTTTTCCTCGTCGAAATGTTGAATATGAATCAACGACCGCCATTTTTTCTTACATTTGAATGTGACCGACAGGCCAGGAAAGGAAAATCTATCATCTGCGTTGCATTCTGGGAGGTTCATCTTTGGCCGTACTGATAATAAGATTGGAACATCCTCATCAACCATAAATCCCATCATTAGCATTGATCTTAGACAGACAAAGTGCCAAAAAAAAAATCTCATTCCCATGACTTGATCCACCGCAGCATTGCACAACTAAAGACGGATGGACGTATATGACGTCAATGTACTGGGTCCTGTTTCACCTTCCCGACTATGGTAAATCTCGGACAAACAATGATAAAGGACAAAAGAATTGGGTTAAATCCTGAAGAGAAAGCTTTCCAAAAAACTTCACGAGGTTCCAATGATCGCCTTCAAATCCGGAAAATCAACTGAAATGCCAAGACGACTGCAGCCTACTATCAACATATCATTTTAACCGAAGATCTATCAGAAAGAAATGCAACCACTATACAGCAGGGCGACGAACAATGCATTCCTTGAGCAAGACAAGATATCCAATTATATTGCCAAGTCTATCCTAAGCCATTTCGAACTCATTGAATTAATAGAAATAATCCCATATTCGAACTACCTAAATTAATTATGTCTCGCTTGTTAAAAGAGGCTTTGGTAATGACGCATATGCACTACGGTCTTTGGAAAGCAAGCTAGGAGGTGCGGAATGCTCCCTATACCACTCTACAGGCAAGTTTGTTGCAATTCAAACTTTACTGCCAGATCATATTGATTGAATTTGCTTAGCTGTAGGTTAGAAGCTGTCTGAGTTTACGTGTGTAACAACAGTAGCATATCATAATATTCTCTTCTAATTGGTACTTCCAACTATGGATGTCGTAAGGAAAAAAAGAAAATATACAACCGAATAAGAAATGGTTAATTTTTTCACAGCTATAATCTAACGGATGAACAGCTCTCTAATGTCCAATGAAATTATGAAATACAAGATGCAAGAATCCTCTTTGCTGACAATTTTATTTGTACTCTCCAATTTTAAAAACAACATAGTTTCTCTAGTAGAAAATGAAATTTGATTAATTTATTTTCTTTAAATATAAAACATTTTACTATTAAATGAATGTGTTGAAAACAATACTTCAAATACAACAATAGTTAGCATCATCTGTAAACCGGAGTGCAAATAACTTCTTTTTGAATGAAAATAGTTCAAGATCAATTTAATAAGGATATTTCATTAATCAGATGACATTAGTTTTACTGATGTATCAAATGATTTTACGTGCTGTGAAAAATGCTTAAAAAGCGAGAAATCAAAGGCAGCACCTGAATAAATTGAAATTGCCTCTCTTGTTCGATTATAGGGAAGGAGTTGGGAACGGCCGTTTCGTCCTTCATCGGACTCTTCAGCCCAACTCCGCCTTCCCCGATAAAAGAACCAGAGAGGCAACGATGACCCTCACTTATGACATCGGGGAAGGCGGGTTTGGGCTGAAGAGTCCGATGAAGGACGAAACGGCCGTTCCCAACTCCTTCCCTATAATCGAACAAGAGAGGCAATTTCAATTTATTCAGGTGCTGCCTTTGATTTCTCGCTTTTTACTGATGTAGTTTACTTTTAATAATTCTCGTTATAGGAATTATTCCCGAGTTCTGTTTAGATAGAGCTCGAACCATTCAGTAAATATTATTTTACATCATTTTCGGGCGACTTTTTTTTTGAGGAATTGGCCAGAGGTCACATTGAAACTGAAGTGGACATACTGAGTCCAGAATATCACATTTTCGTTCTTAGTGTAGTTGATTACGTATACACAGACGCCAATTTTGTCCGATTACCACTAATTTCTGATCCGTCAGAAATTTCCTGATCCGTTCAATGGTCACCTAAAACCGGAAATGGACCTTAAGTCAGCATTTTCCCCAAACCTCCATGCCGTGGGAAGTCCAACGAGGTATGACTCATGGGACTACAATTCCCGGTTGGGCTGTGGAGGCGTTACACAATCACAGAAAGGGGAACCTTAGTAGCTAATCCGTACAGGGGCGCTAAAAAAATCACTTGCGATTTCAAGTATTTGACGAAAGTTACAATAATAATTACAGTAATATAAAAATAAGTAATCACATCTACAACAACGCTGGACTAATCAAAGTAATATAAAAAAAAAAAAAAAGATTTTATTTTAAACCAGATTATAACTTAAAGGAACTACGCGCCAATTCGTTCCATCTGATAAGTAGTCCAGTACATATGTAGTAAATTTTACATACGTAGTAAAATTTGTCATATTTGATAGTCGTTCTTTATACACTGGTTGTTAAGTTAATTTGTGAAGGTATTTTCTGACCAAAGTAAAGTTTCTTTAAAGTTTAATCTTTTCGGGTCTTTTCTTATCAAAAATCAACGGAAGAATTGTCCACACCTTCTCCAATTTCAATGAAATTTGGTAGACTGTAAGGGTTTGATTAGAAACTACAAAATATAAAACTGATGTTTCCTAATTCTAGAGTTAATAACGCTTTAGAAATTTATGATTTATTCTTTGTTTACAAAAACAGTTGTAAACAAAGTGGTCCTAATTACCGTAGACAGGTTATCAAAGTAAGTTCTTGGGTGGAGTTTTCAAAGATCCGAGCGAGTCCAGGAAGTTTATCTTTGGCTTTGAAATGTGGCCTTTAACTTCTATGAATAATGATATTATTAACATAACTTGTGCTGTGATTTCTCTCCAAGGAATAACAAGACATAATTTTTATAAATGAGAGCAAGACATAGGAGTTTTCACTTTTCTACAGTTCAGTTCATGAAAGAAGAGCTTTTGATGACGTAATTTCCTTATAGATTGATGTTTCCAGGACGTAACAGCGCCATGTATTGCTAAAATCCGTAACTGAATCTTATAAACGCTACGAAAACATTCTGGTTTTTGTATTTTCTACAGTTACGAATCATTAATAATAATTACAATTGGAATAATTAAAAACGTTCCACACTATTCCCTTACTTGGCTATGAAAAGTTTGTCCTTTCTTACGCGATCACAAAACGACGCCATCTTGAACTGATTCATGACGTCATGACTGGTGACGTTTATTCCAGACAAAATCGATCGCTACCTTAATGACCATATATGGCAAATCCTTCTTTTTTGAAAACTACTATAGTGTAGAAAGAAAGTTCAGCAAATAAAGATGACCTTTAAATTTGGAGTAATTACAAATTTCTTAAATATTACGTAGCTTATTGATTTTTTTTTTTATTATTATTATTTAAAGTACCGGTATATTTAATGAGTCCGTAATTTTCTTTTTAGGCTTTGAAACATTTCTACAGCCTCAAAAAATCAAAATCAACAAGAAGTTCGAAGATCTTAAAGCCTACTTTTTACATACAATTCCTTAAATTTCTTTTTTTTTTTTTTGTTTAGATGGTGAAATGACTCAACCAAAAAGGCTGCGTTTAGTTTTAAATTCTAACATCTAAAGGCTAAACAAACAGTATAAACATTTCCATTTTCTGAAAAAGAAAAAAAAAAAAAAAATCCATATTATTTATTTTTAAAGAAACTTCTCGAAAACCTTATTTACTTATTGAAAGCTTATCTTCGAACAAATAACTTCACATTTATCTTTCAAGTTCTTATCGCTAGTTCACAATTTAAGTTAACATTGATTTCACGTTCATTAACATCAGTCTAAAGTTACAGAAGACACACCCACACACTGAGAGAATTAAAATAACGATCTTTATAAATTATTTCTCAAAGGTGTATTTGTGTCGGTACACCATATCTTCCTTAATACTTCATCAAAATCAATGATTGAGACATCATTTTGAAGATTACGTTCACTGCTAATGACGCAAAATAAACAAAGTGTTGAAAATTAATGTTTTCGTTAAAAAAAACTGTATTTTAAAAACCTATTTATAAAAATGGAGAAGGCGCCATCTATTGACAATGTGTTTAACGAACATGCACGACAAAAGAAAATATTTCTCAAGGGTTGTTTGTTGTTGCGAATTATTGGCACGGGTCAACTAGTAATACTAATAAAACGCCAGGGAATAGCGTGTTAGTAGGCTATAGGAAAGAAAGAAAGAAAAAAACTCACAGCCTATATTAGCCACAACAGAAAATCTATCCAAATTCGAGGTCTTTGAGGGAATTGTTGTTCGCGAACTAAAGGCTTTTTAAAAACAATTTTTGTATTGATAAAAAAAAATCCAACGTAATAACAACTAATTCTTTGTCATTATCAATATGTTCTCAAATACGATCGGTGCTACTGTTCAAATCGAAACAAAGCGCTACTGTTTAGTTAGGTGCATTAATTCAATCGATAAAATGCTAGTTAAAAAACCGATTGCAAAAAAAAAAGCGATGCCATTTTTAAAAATAAATGTGGGAAAAAAAATGAGTATCTCATAAACAAAGCCACCCATTAATAAATAATATGGAGTCTTTAAATATTACTTTCTTTTGATCATTCAGACCATTTTTAGCGACCCATTTGGGAGCTATTGCGTTTGTCCTGTATATCGGTCCATGTCTCCCCCCCCCCCCCGACCTCCCAACAACTCCCTAACGGAAGGTCGGATCGGCAAACGGACTTTACCATCGTCTTCAGAGGTCCAAACACCGTGGCAGGGTGTCTACAAAATCTGAATAAAAAAATTCCCTGATTTTTCCCTGATTTCACGAACAATTTCTTAAAAATTCCCTGATCATAAGAGAAAAATTCCCTGATTTTAACTACTTGGTAACTATTTACTATTTTATCTAAGTATAATAAAAGAATAAGCAAAAAATTCTATAAAAACAGTAATGATGAAATACTTAAAAAAAGAAGAGAGAAATAAAAAATTATAAATTAATGAGTTTACAATATCTTACCTTTTAAAAGATTTATTGCAACAATATACACAAAATTAAACTCAACGGAATTCAAGATTCATTGTAATGTACAGCATGATACTGGGTATTTAAATTTTTGAAAGCTTTATCGCAGCAATTTCATTTTCAATCATTTCAGATTCCTTTTGTGCTGCTTCTAAGATTTTAATTTTTTTGTCATTAAGCCTTTTCAGTTCAATTTCAGCCTCTCTTTTTCTTTTAACAGCTACTGCCAATTCTTGCTTTTCTTTCTTTTTTTGTTCCATTGCCTCGGAATACTTAGCTCTTGCATTTCTTACATCAAGGACCATCTTCTTAGTAATTTCAATAGTATTTATGCCACCTTTAGACAATACACTATCATAAATGGATCTTCTGGCAATGATAGTTTCTTCTTTGATATTCTGCTCTAAAGTATCTTTGTTTATAGATAAACCTTTTTCTAAGCTTGCATTGCCATGCGACAATACCATGACTAACTGTATCACTGTCATAGCTTCAGGTGCTCCATTTTCTTCAGCAGATATCAAACTACACCAGAAATTATCAATACGTGCAGTCGATCTTTTATACATCTTTAACTTTGAGATATTTTCTGGCTGTGAACATATTTGTTTTAATTGATTCTTAGCTTTCTCAGCTAAAGTGCATGATATCCAGTTTTTTTCCGAAAGAATTACCAACAGACTTGATAATCTACATGAAAATATATTTTCATTTATTGCTATTTTAGGGTCAAAACAGGACACTGCTTTAGTCAGCTTGTAAATAAGGGGAGATTTACTTTGGAGTTTCAGTAAACATTGAATCAATAAGCGTCTACAGTCAACTTTAAATTCAGCTATTTGCAAATCAGATACTTTCGCGTTTTTCAAATTGCTTTGAGCATATAAACCAATATCTATTTGTTTAACTGGCAGAAAATTTGATTTGTCCTCCACGTCTATGCTTGTAATATTTTTGCTTAATGCCTCTTTTTTAAGAAAGCGCTGCATGAATTTTAGTGACAAATTACTATGGGTTTTTTGCTACTGGTTCTTTGCTACTGAAAATCAAGCAAAATATAGAGCAAACAATAAACAAGCTGCAACAGAAATAACTTCGTGAAATGTCCGAGAATACAAACAATCTACCCACCGATTGGCCTTTCAGATAAGTTGCATTCCTCGTAGTAAGTTTCGGTTTCAGTTTCAGTGGCGGGAATATAGTACAGGATATGAGGTCACTATTCAACACCATTAGACCGGCCGGCGGGAAGAGGGGATCGACGTGACGCGTGACCTTGAATGCTCCCTTAAGATAAAAGCTCGCGCTTGGCAAAAGATCATAAATTTCCCTGATTTTAAGTAATAATTGCGAAATTCCCTGATAATTCCCTGATTTTTTCCAGAATAACAAAATTCCCTGATAATTCCCTGATTCCCTGATTTCCCTGATTCTGTAGACACCCTGCGTGGGAATGTGTCCGGATTTTTCCAGATAGGCTGATATATAAAAAAAATATATTCATTATATAGTAAACACTCTAAACTAAAGCATATCCAATTTCAAGTCGATCGAGACAATAGTTGTCCAGGAAAAAATTCCAAAACTTCAACTTTTTCCGGTGGACAGTCGGCTGTCGTTGCGCAGCGGATAAACCTCCAACGGTCCTTAGATGAAGTTTAGGTTTTAATGGGTCAAGATTTACTTTGTGCCAAGATTTACGCTAGATAGTACCTTCAGTTTCAGACCTTCAACATCTTACCTTAAAAACTAGTTTTACAACTTGGTTTTACAAGAGTTATAAATGGCAAATATTTTATTTATTTTTTTTTTGCAGAGGTAAAATAAATAACAAAAATATTTTGTAATTTTGAAAAATCCTACTTCATGCCGCCCCCTAGCCGCGGCGCCCGGGGCGATCGCCCCGCTCGCCCTGCCCTCGGAACGGCCCTCATCTTATTATTCATTCAAGTTTGAATGTTTAGTTCCAAATGAAAAAAACTTATTACTAACTACGTATTAAATACAATAAAATAAATCTACTCTTTTAAACACTTTAATTTCAATCAGAAATTAGTCGATGTGTTAGTAACGGAAGAAGATATCCACAAGGATTTCTTGAAATAATTTTAAATGTTCACTTCCAGCACATTACAATGGAATGAAAAAGTTGTTAAAGCTGAATCAAACTATTTATAACAAAGTAATAATAATTAAAAATATGAAATTAAAAAAAAAAAAACTTTGATTTTTCTTTCTGTACCTGATGCATTTCTCTGTCCTTTCTACTCCTTATGGAAGAAGAATATAAAAGTACAATAAACCAAATCCTTTTTATTATTACTAGGCCGTCCCCCTGTCTCCCCTGGTAAGTATGAGATAATCCAAGAAGAATCGATTCCAAGCGATTATGGCAAAAAGTGATATTTTACTCCTTTTTGAATGAACTCATTATTTGATAGCGCACGAACAAATAGAATAAAAGTAGGATTGGATATTGGAGGACCAGCAGTAGTCCAATGGTTAGCGTTCCTGACTGCGAGGACGAAGATCCTTGGTTCGAATCCCATGCACGGCGAAAAAAAAAATATAATCTGACTTTCTTAGCAAGGGAAACTAATAATTAACAATTGCGCCGGACAGACAGAGAAATAAAAGATTTTAGTAATATAGATTACTGTAATTTGATTCATTATATATAAAAGAAGACACTTATCAACAGTCGAATTCCTAATAAATACAATACAAAAAAAGTAAGAACAAGATTAATAAGAAAAAAAAATCTCGATTAGATCAAAGAAAGATGATTTCACGGTAATTCAGCTTAAACGTTCCAAACAATTTAAAGACTTCGACTAATCTTTATGTCGTTCATTTAAAAAAATTAAAATCCATAGAAACGTAATTAACTATGTTTCTGTGTAATCTTCTTAATAAATGGGCATAAGTTAAATCAATAGATCAGTTGGACGATCTACAAATTATATGGACTGGATATCGTGAAGTCATTGTAAGCGAAAGTAATAAATGGAAGCACCCCGATGTTGCTCGGTCCGGGATTCGTCCACCACGCTACTTAACCATAGCAAAAGATTCAGTCTGACAAGGGAAGTGCGTGACCTCGAACGCTGAGAACCGCACGAAAATGTGCTTAGAATATAAATCGCTCATCTCAAAAACAGTGGTATGAGTCCTTCTCATGAAAACTCAGCTGTTGTCTGCTAGCGCCATCCGACGGTGGCATGCTGTACCTGCATTAACAAGTACTTAATCTAGTTGTGTGAATAGTATACCTGCATAATTATTTTAAGCAGAAGGAAATATAGCAATATAGTCACGACATTGAAAATATGTGTTTTTGGTCCTATTATATCGATATTTTGTTTCTTTGCGTTACCAAAGTTCCTCTCTTGGACCTTCAATAGGTGATCATTCAAATGTCTCTCGTGGTAAGAGATGCAGTTTTGCATGAGAATGACTCATACCACTGATTTTGGCATGAGTGATTTATGTTCTATGCACATTTTGATGCGGTTCTCAGCGTTCGAGGTCACGCACTTCCCTTGTGAGAAGCAAATTACGGATAACAGGATAAATTTACTTATCAGCTTATCTGACTAATTTTACTTATTGTGCTAAAACGTTGTTTTATAAAATAATTGATAAATAAAAATCTCAGTAGAATGATCTTCTAGATCAACGATATTCAATCTGGGGAACGAGAAGGCACGGCAAAGTTGGTAGATTGATTTTGATTTGCTAAAGCTTTTACTTATCTGGCCACTATAATTCATCTTTTAATATTTTTTATAAGATATTAAATAAATAATATGCATTTATAAAATTAAAATGTATTGTTTAATTATTAAAAATGTTAAAACTTTAATGTATTATAATGGATGTAAATTATATAATTTATTTTAAATGCTTGCCTTATTCCCTAGAATTTTATTTATATATAGATAAATGGAAATTTTAATTAGGCACCAATACCTTAGGGATACGTAGTTAAAGATAAATTTAATCGGAGGATTCGCAAATAAAAAAGATTGAGTACCACTGATCTACACAATAAATAATTATAATTCATGATATAATAGAAAGTAATTAAAATGTGAAATATAGAATAATGAAAAGCTGCTTTAAAAATAAACAAGAAAAAAAAAAAGAAAGAATATTAAACCGACAACTTTTAATTAATTCCTTGGCGCTGTGACCAGAATAATTGTTCAATGAGTCATACGAATCGTCCCGGGGCTACAACAACAACAGCAGCATTGGAATCATTGACAGCCAACAGCTTTCTGTTCTCTGTCTTTCATCTTCTTCGTACGTGACATGTG
>JAFIDM010010028.1:33702909-33739577 GCA_023159025.1 Thereuonema tuberculata | reverse complement strand
TGTGCGAAAAGAGGGGGGAGGGGGAAACTGCCAAAATTCCGACCTTTCTCCGGTTTTTCCTCAAGAACTTTTTTCCCTTACGTCCTACGGCAAAAGCATCCCTATACTATTTTGTAGAGCGATAAATTTCCTACAACTTTTACTATTCAAACATGTTTGTATGTCAATTCGTTATCGAGATATGACGCTTCGAAAAAAATGCCCAAAAATGCCGAATTTCACCTTATTTCTTCTGTTATACCCGAATTATGATGAAATGTTGTTGTAGTTATGGTTCCTGGTTACAATCACTAACTTTGTACACCCCTCCCCGCTCCCCCCTTTCCCCACCCAACCCCAATTCACAAAAGCTAATTTTCTTCTCTGATGGAAGCCAACCATATTCACATCATGTTGTTATCGATATTAGTAACTTTTCGGATCGATAACCCCCCCCCCCTTCAACTACAAAATTATCCCAGGGCTGCTGGATCATAGGTACGTATGGTATGTAAGTAAGGCTTCCGACACCCCGGTTTCACACTACCACAATATTACATTGTCGACTGACTGACTACAATTTTCACAATTCCTATGAAAAGCTATGGAGGACTCACTTGTGGACGCGGTGTAAGTGATTCTGTGCTTGCAAGATGGACATTGGGCATGCTATGCCTTCAAAGCATTTGTGAATAAATAGAATTGTTCGCTGATGTTCGCTCAGAGACATCTGAACAGCATGTGGACATGAGACCAACCCGAGTAGTGAGAGACAACACGTACGTTGGGAAACTGCGCGCATGGTTCACTGAACACCCCCCATTCCTTCACATCCAGGCGATAGTTTCTCTGAGCACAGGAATCATTGGTCATGGCGAAGTGAACTGTCACTTAGCACGAGAAATAGGCATATCATGCATGAAGAAACTGGTGGGGGGAAATTTTGAAGAACTGAAACTGAAACGGAAGGATAAGGTCGTGACTCTCGCTTCCGTTGCCTGTTCGTTGAAAATTGCTGGTAAAAAATTCACTGTCGATCCTCTCACTCTCTTCCAGCGTGTCTGCATAGCCAAAAACTCTTAAGAAGATCTGAAAGAACTCTTCAAGTTTGAACTCGCATTCTTCCCCATGTCACTCTTCAATGAGGAGGGAATGGGCAAGGAAACAAAGTCTGCAATATACTCACTCTTCACTCCTATAGAGGAAGTCAACCTTGGCAACAGGAAATGTAACGTGATTGATGGAGGATACCTGTTACATAAAGTGGTGTGGAACAAAACTCCCACAACCACATTCGAGATGCTGTGCTCTACGTACATCAACTACGCGCAGAGACACTTTGGTAGCAATGTGATTGTTGTATTTGATGGATACCCCACTAACGCCGGCTATTAAAGCACCCAAGCCGCAGAACGAGCTCGCCGTTCTGCATTACAATTAGCAACCAAAGTCGTGTTCTCCTCATCTATCATGGTGACCATAGCACAAGAAAAGTTCTTGGCAAACAATCACAATAAGAGCGCATTCATTTCGATGCTGATGACACGAATGGCGGATGCTAGCATCGAAGTGAAGCAGGCATATGAGGCCGCTGACGTGATGTTTGTCAACACCGCCATATCCAAGGCCAGCGAATTCGGCAGCGTCATCATTACTGCTGAAGATGTGGACATACTTATTCCTTTGACAGCATTAGGTATGTCCACAAAAAACATCTATCTTCAGAAAAGTGGAAGAGGTGTCCTCTACTCGTAAAATTCCTGCTCCTTTCCCCTCAAGGACATACTTTTTCTCCACATAGTGAATGGTTATGATACCACGTCAGCACCGTATGGATTGGGGAAGAACAAAATTTGCAGCACCTACATGAAGAATACCTCCCTCTCTGCAACAGTGGCTCCGTTTCTCACACCAAACGCTACTCCTCAGCAGATCAGCGACGCTGGAGAAAAGTTCCTGGTAGCGGTTTATGGAGGCGACATTAACAATGACAACCTCGACGACCTGCGGTACCGATTATTCACACGATCAGTGACGAAGGCTAAATTGCAACTAGCCCGCCTACCACCAACAAGGGACGCTGCCAAGTACCACTCCCTCCGCACTTACAGCAAGTACAAGCGTGTTATTCAATGAACTTCTCCCATCAGTTTGGGGCTTCTAACCACGCAAGGGGTACTACCAATCCCCACACCAGAAATACTGCGCCGGATGACATCCTCCAGATTGTTTCCTGCAAGTGCAGCAAAGGCTGTAGCACCGGAGCTTGCAGCTGCAAGAAAGCAGGTCTCCGGTGCTCAGCAATGTGCAAGCACTGCACAGGCCACTCCTGCGAAAACGCCCCCGCAAATGATTTGAACGAGGACTCACCAGACATAGTAGATGAATACGACGACAGCGTGGACGTCATTGACAGCTTGATCGCTCAGGAGGACGACGAGTTGTTAGAAGCAGAATCAACGGCTAAGAAATCCTGACATGAACTGTAATGAGTACAAATGAGTACCTACTATGATAAGTACATGTTTATATGAGTACCTTTCAATAATAATATCTCTATTCCTGAATATAATGTATGCCTTGTGAATACCTTAATATTGTTAATTTCATTAATTTTTTCCACGAAAGGACTATGTCTTTATTTTAAACATGCCCTGGGATAATTAGTAGTTGAAGGGGGGGGGGGGATCGATCCGAAAAGTTATTAATATCAATAACAACATGATGTGAATATGGTTGGCTTCCATCAGAGAAGAAAATTAACTTTTCTGAATTGGGGGTTAGGTGGGGAAAGGGGGGAGCGGGGTTGGGGTTGGGGGGGTGTCCAAAGTTAGTGATTGTAACCAGGAACCATAACTACAACAACATTTCATCATAATTCGGGTATAACAGAAGAAATAAGGTGAAATTCGGCATTTTTGGGCATTTTTTTGCGAATTTTGAAAAATGACACTTTTTTCGAAGCGCCATATCTCGATAACGAATTGACATACAAACATGTTTGAATAGTGAAAGTTGTAGGAAATTTAACGCTCTACAAAATAGTATAGGGATGCTTTTGCCGTAGGACGTAAGGGAAAAATGTTATTGAGGAAAAACCGGAGAAAGGTCGAAATTTTTGCAGTTCCCCCCTCCCCCCTCTTTTCGCACAGAGTCCTCGAGGTCAAAAACTTGAGAAAATGTTAATTAACCGTCCCTGAACAACATCCCAAAGTTTCATTAACTTCCGACCTTTTTCCACCTAAAACTACCTGTCGACTGGACTAATTGCAAGAACCGTTGTTGGCGGCCGGTGAAAAGAAATTTTTGTTAACAAGTGTAGCCAACAATCGACAAGGCTACGTTGTTAGTTTGGAATAACAAGACGTGCCTCACTGATATTGTGTTCGCCAACAGTCAACATTCAAAGTGATTTTCCTTTACGGAACAAGCGCAGATGAATTTAAATTCTTCGGAAAAATACAAAGGCTTTCCTGTGTCAGTTATACATGCGTAAAATCGTGAATATAATTACACAGCGTCAGCTAACTACAGAATCACGTTAAAATAATAATTTGATATGGGCGATGTGATTCAATTATGGAACAAACTCCGATATAAATCCTCTTTCCATAATCTACGGGAATCAGCATTTCTACTTCTTTTTTTCAATTTCCAATGAATGCATTGAATGGATAAAGATCAATAAGATAAAAAAGCCTTCTATCTGTTGTGGATCTATATAGTACGCAATTACAAAATTTCGTCCTAAACTAATAAGGTTTTTTTTTCACCTTTTCTAAACCAAAGACCGTTTAGACCCTTTTCACATGACGCGATCATGGTGGCGCGGCCAGGCCGTTCTATAGAGTTCAGTGGAGCCTTTCACACGTGGTCGCTTCTGGCCGCGCGGCATGACGTGATTTTTCACGCGATCACCATCGTTCTATAGATTTCAATGGAGCCTTTCACACGAGACGCGGTTTTCGTTGCCGCCAAAATTTACTGGCCGCGCGACCATGGTCGCTTCGTGTGAAAGAGCCCTTAAGCGCTTAAGACGAATGAAAACTAATAACATCTTCCCCACCAAAAGCCTCGTATCCCCTCCATAAACCCTCAGGTAAAGAATCTATAAATTGTTTCACTTACAAGAAGCAAGAATGTAATCTTGTGTGATGTCATGGACAAAATAGTCCCAATTTAAAGATTACAATAGAGCAGTTAGCAGTAGGATTACCAGAATATAGCGTAAA
The DNA here is from genome assembly GCA_023159025.1 of Thereuonema tuberculata. Lineage (NCBI taxonomy): Eukaryota > Metazoa > Arthropoda > Chilopoda > Scutigeromorpha > Scutigeridae > Thereuonema > Thereuonema tuberculata. Next base: position 33,735,366 of record JAFIDM010010028.1, on the reverse strand, counting down.
ATAGGGATAATAAAGTCTGCACTTTTAAGTAACCATCTGCAGCCGTCACCGTCTATTACCATTACTTCGATTTTTTTGTGTGGATAATGCCTGAAGATTTTGTTTCTTCATCGCCCAAGAATCAATGTTCTTGGCTTCATTTGCTTTCACAACCAAGAAATAAATAAATAAACAAACGTATTCACGGTAAAAGCCCTGTCAAACAGGGGCAAATTCGCAGCATGAAAAAGCACATGTACATATAAAAAATTTTCGCACCATGCAGCGATGGTTGACTGGTCTATTCATTATCTAGATGACTTACCGATAATCAGAGAGAATGTGGGTTCAAATCCTGATAAGATAAAGAGTGTTTCAAGACTGTGAAAGCACTTGAAGATTACTTCTTCACGGCTGTGGAGTCGATTAGAAAACTCACGATAACGACTTCTTTCTTTGAATTTGAAAATTTAAAATTATAAGAAGGCGTTAACATCTTCTGATTAAATAATGTAGAATTCAACATAATGCTTTCTTATCATGTGTAAGAACCTATAAAAATAAAAGCCCGAAGACGCGAGTAAATTTGTATTAAAATTTAATCAAATATTAAACGAAGCAATCATTTATCTTATTCAATTAAAATAAAGCAAGTGGATCTTATTCTTGAGGAACTGCATCAAACACCTTGGAAAAAGAAATACGAAAAAGATCAAGGCAAGAAAAATATTAAAATAACATTTAAGTTATTAAATAATAACAACATGATAAAAATAACAATGCTATTAATAACATTTAAGTTATTTTCGTAATACTAAAATGATTTTTATTATGCAATTATGTACAAAAGTCATGAATGTAAAAACTTTTTAATCATTTATTATTTATATTGGAAAAGAATTTAATTGGCAATTTCTCGAAATGTTCCGATTGTGTAGATTTTAGTATATTTATACGTATATAAATAGTATGTACTGTTACTTTATTTTATATAATTTATGAATTAAAAACATGATTTTTTATTAAATGCACTTAAAAATAATACCAAGAATATAAATTTTTATTTGTCCTAAAAAGAGAATATATTAATATCCCAGAAGAATTTATGCAGCTGAAACCAAAAACATTGGTACTATCGATACGGTAATTTTTGTTTTGTTTTTAGCAAACATGATCGCATTCGATAAATTAACAGGTTGGAGTCGAGAGTCGTAACGATATGATTATTGGAGTTGGAGTCGACAAAATTCTTTCACGACTCCACAACCATGCCCTGAGAATTTTTCCCTTTGCGGCTGTCGAAAGAGTATGGATGCAATATCGTGATGCGTATGGATGTATGAAATAATTGCAAAACGTTTTGAATTGCTTCACACCACCACTCAAGATATTTTGCAAAATGGATTTTTCAGATTCTAAATGTATTTCGAAGATACCAAAAGATTACCTCAGAAATCAAAATTTTCTCAATGTTTAGTACATCCGTGTCAGTAATTCAAAATTAGCTTCAACTTAACAAATGATCAAGCCTGAGCTAATTTTTGCCTCATGTTATCATACTCTTAACTGTTTTTGTTTGCACTTTTTACGAAGAGCATCAATGTCGACTTGCTCTTTATCTCGAAAACCTGTCTATCTCGAAAACCTATATATCTCGAAATTTCTGAAATTCCCTACATTTACAATCTAAATTCAATGTTTTTTCCATGTTTTTCTCGAAAAAAATTTTCTTCAAAACCTCTATCTCGAATTTCGGATAGTGTAAATTACAAAAATCGATGCCCAAAGACCATCCTTCTTCAACAACAGGTTGAATCTCAGGAAAATGTTGGCCACGAGGGATTTGCAGCTCTTGCTAACCCTAGAAGGCTAATAGAAACAACGAAAAGTTAGACGTCAAGTCATTGAAAGACTATTCTTATTGTTAAAGGTACGTAAGTAAACTAAAAAAATATTATGGATGTATGTATAATTGATCTGCGATCATACCACTGTATTTTTCTACAACAAAAGCAATTAAAACGTTTTTTTAATTGACCGCATTTAAAACCTCTATAACTCGAAACCTCTTTATCTCGATTTTTTTTTTTTCCTTTCCCGTGAGATTCGAGATAGACAGGTTCGACTGTACTACGAAATTCTGAATGTGTTTTCTGTCAATCGTACGATAGGAAATTTCTAAACAGTGAAAGTTAGGGAAAGGAATAGTTATGTTACGTAATTCAAGTAACAAAATGCGAAATCACAGACTCATAGCTAAGGATTCATTCAATCTGGTTCGGGCTGCAGGTAGTGCAAAAACAACAGACACATAAAGCAATTTTTCGCTTGTTTTTGTTTAATTCGACATTCAAAGAAAAATAGAGTAAAACTTTACAAAAAAATGCCAATTTCTAAAAGGTATTCTATACATACATGTACTCTGTATATACTATAGGACAAAAAAAAAAACCGAAGCATAATGAAGGCAGCGTCCAATTTCAATGAAGTTTTGGAAATGCCATTTGGATGAAGAGAATTGAAATTGATTCAAATCCCACAGTGAAAAAAACAATTTTTTTATTCAACAATATCTTTATTACATTATTATTACTGTATTGAGCCGCCTCTGGCTGCTATAAGTGTTGTTAAACGGCGTGGCTTGGAGTGAAGTCCTTATGCTGTCTTCTGGCAAATTGCGCCAAGTTTGCTGCAACAGCTGCTCTAAATACCGGATGTTCGATGATGGGATGCAGCTGACATCCTAGCATGTCCCAGACACGCTCAATCGGGACAAATCTTGGGATAAGGCTCGTCAAGGAAGGATTTAATTCGCTTGCAGGCACTGCTGGGGAACATGTTCGGTGTTTGGACGTGCATTATCCAGTTGGAAAACTGCTACTGGCAAGTGCAACACATAGAAACAATATAAAAGATTGCAAGTTCTTCGAATCGCTATTAGAGGAAATCTGCTGTCTTAAGAAATGGCTCCCCGCACCATTACACCAGAGGTGATGGCTGTATGCCTCTCGACAGTATTGGCAGGATTTGAGCACTGCCCATACCTCCTCCATAAGCGGACTTGGTGATCATCTGCTGCAAAGATGCGAGACTCATACGAGACTGTTCGAGAGCAGACCATATTTCTCGTACACGGCACCACTGTAGACTCTGCAATGCTGAAGTATTAAAGACAGGTCTCATAAGAGGCGTCGGGAACAAGCCCTGGGTCTGCAATTCGTCTAACAATGGTAAAGGTAGAAATAGATTTCTGTGTACAGGATGCCACATCAATCTGCATGGTAGAGAGTGTCGGAGGAGTCACAGCAAGGCAATTGTTTCTAGTAGTGGTACTGTTGTACCGATCAGAGCCTTGGCGACGTGAATGATTGCCCTCATGCAACCATCGATTCCAGCACCTTCTCCACAGACACTACGGAATTTCATTCCAATTAGAATTTGTTAATTTGGAATGGTTGTTAGTTAAATAAACATACCTATCCGTTTTACAGAAATATTTTTTAAGATGTTTTTCGTATATTATGATATAGATAGATAATGAACACAATGTATGAAAAACATCTTTAAAAAAAAATCTGTAAAACGAGTAGCTTATGGCTGTCTAAACAGTAAGCATTCCTTATTAACAACTAATATTTAAAAAAAAAAATCTAATGGTGTGACAAGTTTGAAGGAACACTAATTTAGGATTTCAAGGATTAAACGTACTGACTGAGACAATTTTTGGTATATTTTCAGTGACTCAAATATTTAATAAGATAACATAAATCTCCTAAGAAACATTAGAAAGATAAACTGATGCTCATTGCTTGCGATCATAAAGCCAAGGATTGTCCTAGAACTTTCTATCAACGGGAAATCCAGGGCAGTGCTTTTTTTGGTTATAAGTCAAATCTTTAATGGTGTGTTCTTATGTAGACCATTAAGTACTGACCGATAATCGCGTAACATTTCTCTGCAATTGGGTTTTCGAATACAGTAGAATAGGGTAGGTAGTAAACTATGCTGCTCTGGTAAGTAAAACTGACTACCGTCTATCAAGGACAGAGCCGCGGGAGACTAAAGGCAATTCACACTATTCGTCAAACCTCTTACTTTATTCCTTCCGATGATAAATAGATAATCATTTTTTATGAAAGTAAATATTTTTCTGTTCTCTGTGACACCACCATACCACATTCCAAAATCCGGAGAAATCTAAAATTTGGAATAGCCTCGGTCCCAAGCATTCTGGATTAGGATGCTCAACTGTAATAATCATCCAATTAAAAGGCAAAAACTGTCCGTCCGGATGTTTATAATCAATGTGTGCTTTAATTTCCTTATTATTAAAAATGTGATTGTTGAGAATTGGTTGCGATTGTTGTGATTGTTGTAGAGCTGTATTATACATGTGATTGTTGCGCATGCAGACTCATTTGTTGGACGAGGTGTGATTGTTGCGATGGTTGTGATTGTAGCTAATGGAGCTGTATAATATAGGCAAAAAACGGATGTTTGTCATCAATCAAAGTGGAGAGAGTCGGAGAGAGAATATTGTATTAAGTGGAGTAGTCCAGTGGCTAGCGTTCCTGACTGCGATTACGGAGGTCATCGGTTCGAATCCAAGGCGAAAAAAAAAGAAAGGAAAAATAATTACAAATACACTAACTAATGTCTTTTTGAAAAGAAAAATTAGTTGATTTAATGTTGGTGCGTTGTTTAATACTTACTTAAACTTGTATACAAAACAAAATAATCTTTAATTATTTTAAATCAATCCAAACATTGTAATCCAAAAACAAATAAAAACAGAATTCTTAAGTATAAACAAATCTTATAAAAAATGAGCTTGAACATCTTTTTCTATCTTGTGTTTTTGAAAAATTTTACGGTATTTCAAAAAGTTGGAATTTGTTTTACTTCCGTGAATATTTCACAGGTTGCAATTAGTATATTTTAATCTTCGCAGTATTTATTATTATTCACTCTCAAAATGATTTTTTTTTTTTCGACAAATGCAAGGAAATTAAATAAACTCAATCTCTCGAACCCTTCCTCTACTGATTTTTGGCAACATTGTTCATATCATGTCTTTGGTATATAATGGCGGGAAATAGCCATCAATCACAATTTCCTTGAACACACGACGATTAAAGAGAAGGAGTTATGCTTTAACCAAAAATTATTTAGAAAAAAGAAAATCGAAATATCAGGCCCAAATAAAATAATTATGGAAATGTATTTTGATTGCACATCGCAATGAAAGCAACACAACTGAAAGTTTGCCAAAAATGATTTCATCCAAAAGCTACGATCTATGAATGATTTACCATCTTCGTGTCACAATTTCACTTCAGTCTCTGGAAGTAACTTGAATCATCATCCAAAAAAGAGAAATTATTAATAAATTTTATGGATACTTAACATTTTTTCTTATTCTTTTGAAAATTAAAAAAAAAAAAAAAAAAAAAAAAAAACTTTTTTGGTTAACAACGGTCAAGACAGTGTTGATCTTTTAAGTATTCGATGAAAGTGCAATGTTTTATTCTGTGATTGTTTTGAAATTTCTTCGGGGAATAACAATGACGATCGTCTTGATTGTTGAAATACATTGATTTTATGAACAGCAGACGACGCGGGAATCCTGCATTGACTAATTGGATAAATATTTCCTTTTTTTTTCTGAATTGTTATAGAACAGGATATTTGAAAATAAAAATATAGCTTTGGCAAATTATTAAAAAGTAAATATATTTTTCACCATCAAAATTTATTTGCTTATTTAATTTTTAGTTAATAATAAAAAATGGAAAAAAAAAATAAACTATAAAAAAAAAATTAAGTATTTAATTGTATTTTGATTGAACTCGGAGTTCATATATTAATACAGGGTGTCTACTGAATCTCAAACAAAAAATTTAAGGACAATTCCCGTAGATTTAAGGACATTTTCACAAAAAATTCTGTTCAACCAAAAAAAAAAAACCTCTAAACCGATCTGTTCAACCAAAAAAAAAAAAAAAATGCTGAAAATTTAAGGACATAGTCTGACTTTCCCGTACATTTCATGTCAACCCAAATTTCCCGTACAATTCCAGGTTTTCCCGGATTTCCCGGTTGGTAGACACCCTGTAATAAATTTGAAATTAAATTTCAAAGTTACTTTTCTAATTTGCTAAGTTATGATACATATTTTAACAATGACAAAATATAAATTGCAATATACGCAAATGTTTGCAAATATACATGAGCATATCTGTTTTATTCCTTAACTCGACGTAATGTTAATAATGAATCATTGGTCGGCGCAGGGATACATGGTCGCCTCATTCCAGTGATCCAGTCGCTCAACAGTTTCAATACTGTCTTGGGAAGCTATCGGGGACTTTGGATGACTTGCCGTTAGTTTTTTTTTAAGTACTATCTGTTATTCGAAAAAATAAAAACAAAATCAATTGAGGAGGTGTAATGTGATGTTTTGTATTCCATAAATTAATTGTATTTTCATTCCTATTCCATTGTGCTAGATGAACCATGCGAATAATTTGCAACAAAAAACCACCTTTGAGAAATAATAAACAACTCCAAAGCTATCGTGCATGTTAGTTAAACACATTGTCAATAGATGGCGCCTTCTCCATTTTTATAAAAAGGTTTTTAAAATACAGCTTTTTTAACGAAAACATTACTTTTCAACACTTTGTTTATTTTTCGTCATTAGCGGTGAACGTAATCTTCAAAATGATGTCTCAATCATTGATTTTGATGAAGTATTAAGGGAGATATGGTGTACCGACACAAATACACCTTTGAGAAATAATATATAAGGATTTATTATTAATGCGTAAATTGTGCGTGTCAATTGTGTTCTTAAATATATAAGGATGTTTGTAAGGAGTAATTTGATTCCATAAGTTATTTACTTTTGAAAAATTCCGAATGAATGTATTTGTGCAAATAATACAACAATAATAATTAATTAATATTCTAAGTCAGGACATCTGGAATGTGCGTTCAGTGTAGATTTCACTAAATTAACAAAAGGTTTTTAAAAAAAAAACACCCCCCCCCCCCAAAAAAAAAATTATAATAATAATCAAACTAGAATCCTTTACGATATCAAACCAGATAATGTCCAAGTCCAAAGTCCAGAAGATAGGTAAAAGGAAATTAAACCAATTACATTTCAATAAAACAAACATTTTATCAATTAATAGATACAGCTTCGGAAAGATAAGCCAGGAAAAGGTTACAAGAACAAAAATTACACAGCTCAAAACGTCGTGTTAAAAACAATGGAGTGGTGATGTACTAAAAATGAAATGGCTGTTGTCAAAATTTGACACATCATTAACCTTGAAAATTGGAATTTACATAAAAGGGTTGACTACTGATCAAGGAATGATATATTATCAATTAAAAAGACTTAATCAAATCAATAAAATCAATGGAAATAAAATTAAAAAAAAAAATTAAAATGTATTATAAACAAGGTAATTAATGGTTTTAGACAGTGTCAAAAGCAAAGCGGTCCCATAATATGCCCAATTGTATAAACAAAATAATTAAAAGCAAGCGCATATAAATGCAAAACCGTTCCTTTATTTTTTCAGACAATCTCTAACCTAGGTGCCGCTAATACAATGCTTCGTGCATTATTTGGATATGTTAAAGAATTTAGGAAACAATACGTTCGTAAATATTAACAATGACGTCCTGTTGGCAATTGTTAGTATTGTTATATACGAAGCATCAGTATTATTACTGTGTTAATTGCTTTCATTATTACTAACACTGCTACGGAAAACGTTAATTTTGGAGGTCAGAGAGGGGTCCTAGAGGTCTGATTTTTTTTGGACGTGGTCACCTACTTTTGATGCTGAACACAATGGTGAAGGTTTCATTCTAATATCTCTAACCGTTTGGCCGCTACAGAGTGTGACATACAGACAACACAAAAGCAAGAGCGGTTCCTATGTTAACTGTAACATGAAACCGCTAAAAATGGCTAAATAGTATTTTTATTTTATCAGAATTTTAACATTTCATGAATTAGAAACGCACTAATAAAATATATTTAAGTATTCAAAACTTAGGAATTTAGATTAAAATTTAGCAAAGTACAATAACAAATCGTTAAGAATAATATTTAATGTAAAAAAATATATCCAAATTTATTTAAAAACGTGTATTAAAATATCGTAAATAATAATAAAAAAATCTGAATTTAGTTCCAATGATGAATTTCATGTTAAAAAAAGGGAAATAATCAGAACAAGATCTACATTGAGAATTTCCTCCTTAAGTGATTCCATTGTCAATTCCACTTCCCCAAAACTATCAGGGATTCTATTTTTAACTGCACATCCTCTGCAAATCAAAATTCAAGATACAAGACACTTGTTTATTTCTATTTGTTCAACTGCTAGTGTCACCAATTTATGTTCAAATTAAAACGATGACTTATCAAAACAAAAAAGTTTTACCGAAAATGATAAAAATTTGTACAGATTAACACTTAGATAATATATATATATTTAGACATTTTAATGATCATATACTTAAGAAATAAATAAATAAATAAAAAATAGTTGTAGGTGGGGTGATCTTAATTTCTACATAAATCCTGCTGAGGAATCCATTTGTATTCTAGGAAGGCCAGGATAAAAATAAATAAATAAAAATTTAAAAGAAAATTTATTTATAAAGCTATTATAAATAATATTTATATATTTCATAATAATAAATTCGGCGAATCCTAGGATTATCGATAACTTCATTGCTACATACGAAGTTGCATGCAAATCCATCCGGTCGATTTATTTCATGAATTTTATAGGCAATATATGCTTAGGTCAATAATTTAATTCCTAAGTGGATATATATATCTTAGGTTATTTTAATTTATTCATTTCTAAATATGTTTTTTACTTCTTTTATCAAATTTCAATCTAGTGCCATTTTTGTAAAAATCTCCCCTCGCTGATTGCATAAACATAAGCATCCACTGTTGACTCCCCTTATTCTAACAAGAAACAGGACATGTTTCCCAGAGTTAATGAATTGTTTCCTTACAACGCTTCAACAAAAGCAGAAAATAACCCAGTTCCATGAAAAATTAACTTTCTTAAAGGAGATGTCCAAATCTAAAATTAATCAGTTTCTAAGGTGAAAATATCATTCAAATTACAAAAAAAAAAGAAGTTAAAACAGTTTTATCAGTTAGTTTAATGTTGCCACTGAGTCGACAAGGAAGTTTATCTGAATTTGAAAAGTAATCAAATAATCTGTTAATTAAATATCATTTCTTTATTATTGGGAACGCTATCTTGATAAGCAGATCGAGACAACAAAGTACTGCATCATCAAATGGAAAGAAAATAATATTTATTGTGAATAAAAGTACAAACAAAATTTCTGCATTTTCTCAATTTAAGTAAACTGGAGGTATTCGATAGAAATGTATAAAGAAAGGTCGGAATCTTATTATTAAGTCTTTATGTATTATTTAATCATTTTATATATAATAATTTAAAATTTTTTATACAATTTTAACTCAAAATATGTAAAGATACAATAGAAATAATTACAAGATTGGTTCGTGTTCAGAATAAATCCAACAAAATGTTATCACTCGGCTTTTCGATGATAACGAACAAATACATGTTTTTGGAAAGATTACAACATTATTAAACACTTCATCGATAATACACAAGTGAGTCACTAATAAATCCTAAAAACGACAATAAAACAGTTTCAACTTCCTGGCGCTGCCAAAAATATTTGGGTTTTTAGAAGCTAAAAAGTTTTGCGAACCTCTGAATTAATTTCTTTATGAAAAGGGCTATATTCCGCTGCAACTACTCATATCTTTATAGACAAGAAGAGGTATTTTACAACTAAATTCAACTAAAGAAGAACTGACGAAGAAATATCTAACAGCATGTCAGATATTAGAAAAAAAAATACAAAAAATAAATCATTTAATGCCAAGGTCATAAATTAATCAATTCTAAAAATAGAACTATTATTAGCCTTTCTTTATTTTATTTATTTTTTAAATTAGAATAAAACATGGTAAACAGGAAAATTAAATTTGCATGGTCATGCTTCGTTTTATTTTGATCGGAATACGTTCAAGCTTTACCTGTTCGGATTTTTATGTTTCATATAAAGATTTGCATTTTTTTTTCCCCACATCAATAGCTTAATAAAATAACGACATTTGTACTGTGATCAACATAGAACTACACAAATATTTCTGAAGCAGTAAGCTTTATTCATACAATAAACACATGTAAATTCAATTAAAGGACAAATTAATTTACATTTTATTATTAATTAATAAAGAAAGCTATTTGGTACGAATCTTAAAGTCCAGGACCCTTTCATTTGAAAAAACGTAGCAGAGAAATAAGAATTCGAGTACATCATTAAGAATTTTAAATACAGTAGACTTCCTAAATAGATTCGATAATAACATAAAGCACACATAGACAAATGTATTAACTAATTATGACGACATACCTAAGAGATGTGGGCGTATATGTGAGTTTATTTGGATGGGGAGGAAGAGGTTAGGGGACACGATCCCTTCAACCAGTGATCCAACCAAAAAAAAAACCAAAATTAGGACCTATTCGATTTCGAGATCTGAAAGGGGGGGGGGGGAAGAGAGGAGTTGCAAATGCATATAGAATTGAAAAATTTATTGGAATTTAAAAAGTAGATTGAAAAATTTTAGCTAGAAATTGCAATTAATCCTCGAAGAAAAAGTTTCAGCTGATCTGACCCTTATCTTCATGGTCGATTACTCAAGAACAAAACTCATTAGAAACTATCCATCACAGCTACTGGAATTCCCTGAAACTCATTGGACTTAAAGAGTTATTTTTAACTTTATAAATCAGCCTAGAATCTGGAAAAGAAATTACGATTCTAGGTTATTTTTTTTTTAATAATCTGAAATCACCAAATCCTTGTGTCCACCGTGGGCAGATAAAAAGTTTTTCATGATTTCATTTCCCGGAAGTGTCTTGATTTATGATCAAATTGCGCGGTTACAGAAGGATTTGGGAATTAAAAATAGTGAATTTAGGAATAGATTAGGAGTGAAAATAGTGGTTCGCCTCTGATCAACCACTTGTTGGTTTTATTACTAACTGATCGGAATCAATCAGTGTTTATTTCATTAATCGTGTGGTAAATATGATCCCTTGAAACCGAAATCCTATCTACCAGGGTCTTAAGAAACTCAATAAATCGTCTGTTTTAAGTGAAACCAAATGGTGGGAATTAAAATCAAAGTTTTGAAACTCACTCTGTGCCGCCGTCAATAGATCTTTGACTTCTTTGATGAGTGTTTTGATGCCTTGACTCGTCCTTTCCAACTCCTTCTCGTGGCAGTGAAGATTCTCCCTAAAATACGGACTATCCGTAAGACAATCGGTGAATTCTAAAGGTAAAAGTCCCATTTCAGTAAGTCCAAGAGCTAAACTTTAATGCGGATGGGCGAATCTTAAAGTTGTATCATCGTGTTGGCCCATCACACTCAGGTGGGTTGGACGACAGTTATGGCGATCGTTAAATCGTCATTGCGCATGTACTGACTCTTAACTTCCGGTACAGTTTCCGGTTTCAACTCTCACGATTTGGGACTTAAAAAGTAAAAAATATTTATTGGTTTTTAGCATCGAAGCTTCAGTTTCATTGAATTCTTGTTACATGTAATGTTAAGGCTTTCGTAGTCAATATTTCTACCAGATATATATCTACATTATTTTTATTATTTTCAGTAATTTGATAATCAGAAATTCTAGTAATGAAAATGTGAAAGGCTTGAAGTTGAATTTAAAATGTGAAATTAATCTTTATTTTTATTTAGAATCTCTCAAAGAAAATTATAAATGAAATAAATAAAAAAGCTTTGTTATTCACATATTAATGAAGTAAGCTGCAAGAATACATATTTCATTTATATATTTCTTTTTCAAAGTGATTTTAAACTTAAAAAGTATGATCTGAAGTAGATAATTATTTATTTTTATGAAAAATCAGTTTAGTATGACAATTTGGTAAGTATGGCGAAGTTTACACACAATAAGAAAATATAAAGTTTTATTGTTTCCGTTTTTCTTATCTTTTAAATATTCACATCAGATTCCATCTGCTTCTAACGACATAGAATCATTCCAAATTGTTCAACGTATGTTTTCTTAAAAGCATTGGTTTAGGCTCAAAAAATTAATAAATGAAATAGTTTTAATGCAGGCCTATCTGATTCAAGGATTCAAATTAAATCATTATGAATGCTTACATCCAAGAGAGACTTAATTTCTGAAGGAGTTCGTTGGGAAGAAGTGGATGATTTAATCCCTTTTTTCCTTAAGTAATATCCCTCTGCATATTGCAGTATGGAGTCCAAGTAGATCTAGTATGATAGTATTGGATTGACTGGTCATGAGGGGTCTCGCAACAGTTTTCATTCAATAGAAATTAAAATGACTAGGGCTAATAATATTACTATTTTGCATTGGTCTTACTTCCATATTACTTAATCGATTTTGCTTTTTTGTTTGAACTTACTAATATTTATCCAAACGATTAATATTTTATCACAGATTTCAACGTATAATTCTTCAAAATGCCCAAGAAAAAAACAGGACAAAGGAAGAAAGCAGAGAAACAGAAAGTCAGACAGAAGGAAATTAGAAATGCTAAAGAAAACAAATCAGTTGCAGAATATCCATGCAATTCAACAATGGTAACTTTTTCTTTTGTGTTAATTTTCCTTATCTCACATAAACAAAAATGTGATTAACATAAACTTAACAAAAAGATGAGACATACAAATAATCACATTTTAAAATATTTATAAAAAATACTTAGCAAAAATGAAGCCTTTTGGGACCCTATGTGGCCAAAACCCCTTTTCAACACCTAAATTAATTTTAACAGACGTTAAATAATTTTTAAATTAACATAAACTAAAAAGATTTTTCAGTCAGTTCAAACTCAGAATTTACAATTTCAGATAAAAAAAATGTTTAATTGTCTTTTTATTTTATTTTTGAGATCTTTAATTTTATCAATGAAACAATGAAGTTAACTGTTCATTGTTTTCTGCAGTATTTCACTTCAAATAGACACAATTTGTTGCTAAAGAGTAATGTTTACATTCTTTAAAATTATCTGTTTGACAAAAAAAACACATTGGGGAAAACAAAATTTGTTAATCCTTATCAGAACCAAACTAGTCTTTCCTAAACAGTCTTATTAACAGTGTTATAACATAATTAACATCTATCAACATTGTTAACTTTTTTCCCTGGATTATTTCTTTCCTTAACCAGCTTTGTACTTTTATCTATGGATGTTTGATTGTCATTATTAAGGATAAAACGATAACTACAGATAAAGTTGGCAGTACGGAGCAAAAGACAGAACTAATTTTTGATCTATTACACTAAACCACCTGCTGCCATCTATAGCCCAACTGCATATAGGCCTATGGGCTAAGTAATTTTGAAGCAGATATATCCGGAAAACTCCCATCGTGCACCAATATAAACAAAAACAAAAAATTCCAGATTCCCTGTCAGTGACAAAATTAGAGCATGAATTTGTTTTTGTTGGATGATGGGAGTTTTCACAATTTGTAACAAATTGTCTGCACTTTAAACTACATTTATTATAATCAAAGTCATTCTCAAAATCCAGAAAATCGCAAACAAATGTTTCTGTTGGACTGAGGTTAAGAGGAGCTACACTTTACTTAACTCCAGTTACTGTTAATCCAAAATGCTTAAAAGAAAAATACAGAATTCTGAAGAAAAAGTCAAAACAGACAGAAATGGTAGTCTAGGAAACTGGTGGAGATTTTTTTTTTTTTTTAATATGGAGCTAGATTCCGTAATCTTTCCAAATTCATAAATATATTTAACTTATATTGTTTTTTTTAGTTTAAAATTTTAAAAAATTCACATAGAAATCCACTTAAATAATGATTTATTAAAGAACCGACAACAAAAAGTATTCCTGGAATCTGGGAATATTCAGAAAGGTTCCTGCTAAAAAAATACCATTCAAAATTAGCATTTTATACTTTCTACAACACCATTGTGGTATTTAAGTTCTATAGAAAAATACTTCATTTCTTTATACTTAATTTTACTAAAAGAAAAATGGGAGTACAGTTAATAACAATCATGAAGATCTTTACTTAAAATACACATATAATATGTTACCGGACAAACTAGATTGGACTAGGCCAAACCAATTTAACCTAGTCTAAACTAGTTAATCATGGAATTTTGTGTTAGCCGATAGGGTACACTAGTCTGGCCTGGATTGTTTTATATTTACTTTTATGCTTTACAGATTTGGCCTAGTAAAAATTTCTATTTAAATGATTATGATAAGAATGGACACAAAGTATAAACATATTTCATATTGCACACACCAGTGTTGTTGTATGCACTATAAACCTCAGTATAGTGCATACAGCCATACAGTGAAGTTTGTTTTGTATTCTATTCTTCATTGCGGTTTGATGTTGTGTTTGTATTTCCTATTATGAAATAACTTTTTGTGAACAGTCAAGTGACAATGAGTGAGCCTGGACTTGATGTTTCTGTTTCTTGTAAAAGTGTTGACTTGTTTCCGTAGCGAGTATTTGTGAATGTAGTTGTACAGGTGTCAGAGGGAGTGGAAGGAACAATTTATGAAGGAAATACTTAAAATTGAAGATGAAAAATTTGCACCTATTAATGTAATTACAAAGAAGTAATATTTAGAAATAATAAAAGAAGTAGAAGACGCCAAAAATGCAGAAAAAGAAACACCCACCAGGTCAATAGCATTGATTGAAGAGATTCAGTGAACTTGAAATTGAGGAATGAAGAAACTTATAGCTGTCAGTGAAATTGATGCTATCAAGTATTATCTCCCAACTGAAGAGTTTTATGATGTTATTGATGCAGCACATGTAGCATTAGGCCAAGGAGGTTTGTATATTTTTGAGATAAATAATATCAGCTAATTAAAAAAAAAACCCCAGTGGTTTACTTTGTGTCCATTCTTATTGTAATCATTGAAATATAAATCTTTTACTAGACAAAACTTGCAAAGCACAACAGTAAATATGTTTTATAAGTAGATTGGAGTAGGCCAGACTTAATATATCCTACTGGCTAAAACAAAATTCCAGATTAACTATTTTAGACTAGGATAAATTGGTTTATCCGATTGCTATTAGGGTTTGCCAGTTTGGCCTAGTCCGATCTAGTTTGCCAAAAAATTAAGTTACAAATTCATAAGATAAAGTTCCTAAAAAATAAAATCAAAATGAATTGTAATGTAACTTTTTTATAAAAATTTAGAATTTTATTCTTTCCATTTCCATGCCTGGGAAAATAGAAAATTTTGCTTTGTTTAGTTAGCAAAGTTATTGTGAATAGCTAATCTTGAATTAAATGAGTTGCTTTTTTCATTTTTTTATTAAAAGTTTTATAATGTTTGATAATGTTTATAATAATTAATAACTTGTTTTGATAGTTCAGTCAGCTTTTCAGTTTATGAGCCTGAAAAGCTGCATACTACATAATGTTTTTTATAGACATCTAAATGTAAAGGTTTTACTTTATTAAAATTCAGAGTTCAATTGTAAATTACCCAAAATAATGAATAAGATGTAGGATTATCTCCGACATCAGTGTAGTGCCTTTTCAAGCTATTTTCAGGATATTAATGATCATTCATACAAAAAGAACAGTCTTAAGCTCGATAGGAATTCTGGAAGTAGGCCTCAAAACAGCAATCTGCCTCCCAAGAGTATCTCATACATGCTCAGTTGGATTCAGGGCTGGAAAATTGGCTAGCCAATAAATCAATTGCCTGTTGAACAAGATGTTGAGCGACAAGTTGATGCCGAAATGCATCATTATCAGTGAATTAATTGGCATTATCATTCGTGAATATGAATCCTAGGCAGGGCCGTTTCTACCATTAGGCATGACTAGGCGGCTCCTAGGGTGGCAAGATTTTAGGTCGGCCGAAGGACTGAAAAAAATAATTTTATATATATATCAAACAGAGAAATTATTAATTATTAAACAAAGAATTCTGGAAAGAGGCGCATGCACTATCTCGCGATCATGTCGCGACTTGAAACATCCCTCCCTCTTGCACCCTGTGCACACGTGTGCACAAGGACATTTTTGTCTCGCAGGTCATTCTCAAGTGTCGGTTGTATTGAGTGGTGTCATTAAGGGTGGGGGAGGGGGTGGCATTTTTCAGTTCTCGCCTAGGGTGGCAGAACATCTAGAAACGGCTCTGATCCTAGGCCAATTATATATGCAAATGAAAGAACATATTGTTCAAGGATTTCATCTCTCAACCTTGTCTATTTAAATGCTTCCTTCAAAGATGTGGAAATCTGGGCTACAATTATAGTGATCCGTCTCCACATCAATAGACCTCTATTTCTAAAGTAATCAATTTTTCTAAGGAATGATGACTGATACCTTGTCTCATATTCTCTCTAGATAAAGGTCCTTCTGGAATTAGATTACAGACTAAATCTTGACTCATCTGTTGAAGAGAACTGTTCCAAGTTACATGGTGATTAAGTCATTCTAAAGGCATCCTTTTCTAAGCTAGAAGGCAAAACCAATGTCTCCGCTGTTCTAAAGCCGATTCGTAGCCTTGATATCACCACTGTTGATACATTCACCTTTCTGATTGTATCAGTTTGACTCAATCCCTTCTCTACCCCCCAATAGGAGGCCATCAATGTGTTGTGAATTGACTACTTCAGAATCACTGATAAAAATCCCAAAAGTGGAAAAAACAAACAAACACATCTCTGGCAACAGAGCAGCTTGTGATTTTTTATTTTTTATTTTGTATTTCTCCAATATTATTTTCATATTTAGCAGGCCTAAAAATTTATCTTTCTAAAACTTTCAGGTAACATTTTTAGCCGATTAAAAAAAAAAAAAAGTAGGAAAAATTATTTGTAACTAAATTTTTGCCCTCCATGTATATTGTTTCATACTCATTCATAAATAAATCTATTTAGAATAGTGTTTGGTTTGGTTTGTTTTTTAATCTTTTTTCTAAATTCTGTGGTGTTTAATTATTTATGTCAAAAAAAACCATTTTAAGGATTCAAATTTTCCACAGCTATCAGAAGTTGACATGTTTGGAGACAAATGATTAAAAATAATAAATCCATAGCTTTGGACTGGGTTTTTTTAAATGCAGGCTTTGTTATCTGTCATTATTCAGACAGTATGGAACTGTTCTGCAGTCATTCGATCTCATCATGGTTACTAGCAATCGGTATCAACTAGAGATTTGAATCTTCTTTATTTAAAATTATGAACGCAAATAAGAAATAAAATCTATGAATTGCTCACAAGAAATCCACATTCATTTTTATTCATTAAACTAATATTAATAATACTGTTCTTTGGTTTGCAGAGTGAAATCACATTAAAGATAAAACCATAATAGTTTATGCCTATAATAATTTAATATTGCCAGAAAATATATATGCACAAAGGAAACACTCCTGATTAATCTAAATGCATTGGTCGTTCGATATTAAAAACTTCTCTTCAAGACCATGCTAAATCTTGAGTTAAGTTCAGTCAGTTCACTTCTTTAAAAGCAAAATCATACCTGCTAGCCACATATCATTGAACATTATCCCCAAATCCCTTTGGAAATGATATCTAATGTAGAAAAGACCTTTTCATTTCCAGTCGATGTTCCAGATAGCAGTTCTTGGGACATGACATAGGAGATGTAGCCTAGGAGATATCACCAAATCGCTATATAATCCAGTCTTGACATTTCTCCATTACTATATTAAAACTTCACTTTTATGGTAATATTAATCTTGAAATATCACTGCAACTTATTATTCAGTTCTTGGATTAAAAACACTTAAATGGCTTCCCATCAGGGGATTTCTTTGAACCTATTATCAAATCGCATGTATCGACTCACACACTAGAATCTCTCACACCGTTTTTCTTTTAACAAAGCATTTCTAATGTTGCACTTCAATTATTGCTATCCCTATGACATTTTATATTATTTCAAATTATTATGTTCACGCACAGTTTCACAATAAAAAATATCCAGTATTTCACATGTTTAATTATTCTTAATCTTTACTTATTAGATATTTTTTTAATTTATAAAATATAAGCTTATATTTTTTTTTCTTTTTCTTTCTTTTTTAGGAATGTGATAAATGTAGAAAGTAAGTATGATCTTACCTTTAAAAATATTATAAATTTATTATTTAAATTATTTACTGTTAACTTTATCTAAGATTATTATATTTTAACATAATCGCTGATATTGAGAGAACTTTAGCAAAATAACATCTGCAGTATATGGTCAAAAATATCTGAAATACCTCTCTGCAATAGTGAACTGAAGCTTTTTTTACATCATATACTGATATAAAAAGAAAGTAGGGAGTTGTGTGTTGTTGATATGAAGTAACAGCAGAATGGGTCGATCAGCAGAGCTCAATGACTTCGAACGTGGACTGGTCATTGACTGCCACTGGTCATTGACAGGAATATTTCAACCTTTCTAAAGTTGCTGAAATCGAATGTTGGTGATGTGATTGTCCATTACAGAATATCTCATGGAATAACTACGCTGTACATTTCCCTTACAGGTTATAAGATCGTAGATTGAGACAGAAGAAAATAAAGCTCTTCTGAGATGTTAATTTAGAGAACCTTTAGACAAGAGTCAGGAAAGAGCCATTAAAGTGCTCCCAGGTCAGAAAGTTACCAATTACAGGGACTTGGAGAAAATAAGTTGTAAAAAGTTAAAATGTTAAAAATATTTAGACGCATACAGAATATTTCAAATGTTAATTGTTCAAGATTTATCATCAGTGGTTTTAATATTTTTAACAATTTTTTTTAGCAATACATTACAGTGTTAAAAGTTTAAAAAATTGAATTTCACTTAAATATTTAAAAAAAATTCTTCACATCAGCACCTTATCTTCGAAATAACTTTATCTCTGTGATATTTCGCATTCTTTTAGCAAGATTGCTTCATCGGACAGTTAGGGATTAAGTTTTAAAAACCCATTCCCTAATACACAGAATTCATGACAAAAGATGGAATTTAACTGTGATATATTACATTTTTTTGTTTTAAAACAAAGGGAAGGTAATACATCATTAATGCCACATACTACCAAATTACAATATAATGGGAACATTACATTTTTGATACAAAAACATAGTGTTAAAAGTTATTATTAAAAATTCAGTGCAAATAAACAAAGAAAAAAATTACTTATGAGAAGCTAAGACATTTTTTTAAGGAAAGAACAGAAATAGGGAAAAGAATATAAGAGATGAATTTGTTGCCATTTTGTTCTAATCAATCTCAAATCATTATCTAGAAGTTAAGGTAATGCTCAGCAAGTAGAGTTTGTGTCCTACGGATAAGACAACCACTTTCTTCCAATCATTAAAAACCTTCAAGATTGCTTTTGAGAAGCAGGTTATTTCTTTTGTTTTTTTTAATCATGGCCCCTGTTAGATGTGCACCGACAATTAAGAGCTTTTAAGAATTCTGATATATCTTGTATTTTCACCATGTTTACAAGAACAACTGCAACTGAATAGGTAGTATCCTATTAATAAGATTCATCACAATGTATCAGAAGCCCATGGGGTCATTTGCATATATTCTCATTTCCTCATGTAGATTGTTAAAAAAGGGTTTTTCTTTTTGGCCAGTGTGAGTACACAACACAAAGTATACTCTGCAGATGATGTGCTTGCTTTTATACATTTCTATGAACAATGAGGAAAACTTGTCGTACTGTTTTCTCCTGTGACCTAGTTTGCCAAATTTCAGAGAACAGTACATATTGAAATATCGTGATAATGAAGATGGCCAGTAGTAGATCATCTAGCCTTGCAACATCTTTCCTGGTAGAGTGAGTACATCTTAAAACTTCATGTTGTCCTTTGCGATAGCAGTATGAAACTAGAAATTTGCACTTTATTATGAATAAAAGGAAAAGTAGGCTTTACAAACTCATTGTCACATTAACAACCAATAGCTTTAAAATAACAAGGTGTGATCTGTTTATATGATTAATGAGCTGTGCCCCACAGTGTCACCTTAAATTCAGGTCTTCTCGGTAATGTTCGGTTCTCGTCGTGCGGCCAAGTCGTTGATGTTTATGTTTATTACTCCACTCCTATTGGTCATAGCATGATGTTAAATAGCCTATAACCTTCCTCAATAAACGGGCTATCTAACGCAAAAGGAATTTTTCAAATCGGACTGGTAGTTCCTGAGATTGCACGTTCAACCATACAAACTCTTCAGCTTTATAATATTAGTATAAGATTACAACACACCAAAAAAGAAAAAAAAAAGTTGCATAGGACTATTGTATAACTGTCACAGTGATTGATAAGTATTTCCAACAAATCTGGTGGGCAGAACATAACTCATCACAACAAAAGCTGAACCAGTATCAACATATAATATTCCTGTACTCCAGTTCTTCCTATGGCAAGGAATAATATCACTTTAAAATGCTGTCATCTGCAGCAGCAACCAAAGCTCAATGAAATCACTTGGACTGTTTCCTGCTGCTGTGCTTTATTTTGCAATGTCATTTTTATTTTATTAGCATTGATAGATTGGTCATTATTTGAGATATTCATAAAAATATTTTTATTTCGAAACCTTAAACATGAAGTCAGTTGTGTCACTGGGAAAGTGAGCTCTTCCCAAAAGATCTTCAAGGAAATTTCCCATATAATTTTTTCTTGATTTGTTTGTCTCGTGATTACTTAAATGTGTTCTGATGCTGTTTAAAATAACTGATCATGTCTTTTTAACCAATGCTTAATAATCATAAAATACAAAGAAATTTTAATGTGCCTGTTATAAATAAATCAATAAACCAAAAAGGTACCAAAGTAACAAAAGATTTTGCCTCTGAGCTATCAAGAGTGGGAGTGTGAGACAGCCGTTTCGTTCTCTTTATGGATTCATCAGCCACACAAACCCTCTGTCGAAATCTCAGATTGTGAAACCAAGTAATGAACTCCACTAATGCACCTGCCTGTGGGTTCCCAATAAAACAAAAGCAAAATAAAAAATCAAAACAACAGAAAAAGCTCCAATTCCTGGTATGCGAATCCGTCGGGCACAAAGGAAATTGAAGAAGGCAAGGCTACTGGCAAACCACATAAGTTACGAAGAAATTTTAACTTATTCGCAGGCCAGGAATTGGAGCTTTTTCTTTTGTTTTGATTTTAGGCTTCTGATATGGGGTATCCGAGGGAAGTCTTATAGCCCCGGTTTGTCTGTCTGTGGACAGGTATCAGCTTAGCAACCACGAGGACTAGAGACTTGGTCAGGGTGTTGTTGGAAAGGTCTCGCTGAAAGTAGCCCAACACCACAGAGCTTGTGTCTCTACGTGATCAGGGTCCTGAGATGGAGGGGGTGTCCTTTGATAATGAGGGTCTATTGGAGACTTTCGAGATTCGCATGTGCATACACCCATTCATCTTCGGAGTTATGGTTTAACTTTGAGATAGCATTATTATATTTTCTTATATGTAACAGGAGCCGTTGCAAAGCATTGGGGATTGGTTTACTAATCGCTATCGCTACCTTATTTTATTTTGCTTTTGTTTTATTGGAATCCCACAGGCGGGTGCGTCGGAGGATTTCATTACTTGGTTTCACAATCTGAGATTTCGACAGGGCTTGTGTGGCTGATGAGTCCATACAGAGAACGAAACGGCCGTCCCACACTCCCACTGTTGATAGCTCAGAGGCGAAACCTTTTGTTTACTTTGATGCCTTTTAGTTTTTTGGTTTATTATTTGGTTTATTTGGTTGAACCTTAATAATCATGTTTGTTTCTTTCTTTATATCCTTTCACGTATCAGACTTTAGCTTATATGTATTGTTTTCCTCAAACTACTTTTGTGACTGTTTTGTTCGTATGGGTTATTTTTATCTGCATTTTTAAATTTACTTGATTTCTGAAGTTTTATTTTGTTTCAATAATTGATTGCAGTGATGAAGATTCTTTTCTGAACTAAAGGAATAACTTTTGAGATTTAACAGAATCCCAGGAATTAATTGAAACGTCTTAAATTAAAAAATTGATTTCTTTTATATTCTAAGCATTAGTTGAATTTCATTGCTTTCTTCTTTCTTAAATTGCCTGTAAGGTAACGAATAATCCCAAATGAATCTTAAAAGTCATATAAAGCCATGAGAGAGACAATAGAAATCAGGACAGTATACTTTTCATTTATTATAGAAATCACTATTATTTCTATTTCATCACCACTTTTCTTTTTTTTAATTAAAGGAAGCAGAAAAATAGGGCATTTTGTTACTTTTGCCAGTCTGTGCAAAGATTGCCAATGTGTGCACATTGCGGTAAGATTTTTTTCTTTTTTTTTTTTAATCAGCTAAAACCATAATTAAATGGCTTAATATGAAATTTTATTATTTTTTTATTTTAGAGTATTTATCTTGAAATAAGCTGGTAAAATATTATTTTAATTTAAAATTTAATGTTAAAATACAGCGAATGAGGAATTTTCCTACTCCAGCTACTATTGTTTAGTATTTGTTTAATATTTTGTTAACAATGCAAAATGTTGAACACCATTATCTAGAGTAGGAAAATTCTGTATTCAATTCTTACATTACTTTTATATGTTCATTAATAAGGGATATACTTACTCTTCCTTCAGATCTAAAATGTATTATTATTATTATTATGTTTGCATGCCGTGCTGGCGTGGTCGTGCGGTCTCGGCGGCGGCCAGCCGTGGCGTCCAGTGCGCCAGTTCCTGGGTTCGAATCCCGGCAGGGGCATGGCTGTTTCAATTTCCTTTCCTGTGTTGTCCAGCCTCTTCTCTTCGGTCTGACGTCATTCCTTAATGGCGTCCTGGGGGTAGGCAACGGGAAACCACCCCCAGTATCTGTTCCCTAGTTTATCTACGGCTTCTCCTAGGGGTTCGCCCTTCGGGGGTCACTAGGTTCCGTAGACCGCGTAACTTCGTATATACGAAGATCGCACATCATGATTATGATATGTTTGCATGTTTCAAACCTTGGGTTTCCCCAGCAAAAACAATGTGGCGGGTCAAGGAAAAAAGCACATATTGCCAAGTGTAAAGACGTGTGCAAGAAATATTAGGGGTGTGTGGTTGTGTCCATAAATTTCCTAACTATGCGTGTTGTGTTGAGTACCACAGCCTTCTGCAGTTGTGCATAAGTGTTTTTGTGAAGTCAGAGTGCTGAGACTGTGGTGCAATGTGTGAGGCACCAGACCAGTGGCGGACAGGATGATGGGTACAACTCGTACCCGGTCCTGCCTCCACTGTTTCTGGAGCTCGTGTGCTAGATCAGTGTATTTACTGATCTTGTCTGCGTTAGTTTTCTGCATGTTCTTGCTGATAGGCACTGCAATATCAATGAGATAGGTCTGTTTGTTGACCTTATCAACAAGTGTGATGTCAGGTCTGTTGTGATGTATAGTTTTGTCTGTGTAAATGGGGCGGTCCCAGTACAGCTTATGTGAGGGTGACTAGTACGCTTTGTGGTGTGTACTTGTAGTATGGGACCGTGTTCTGAATAAGTGAGTATTTGTGTGCTAGCTGTTGATGCAGGATCGACGCTACCTGATTGTGTTGGTGAAGGTAGTCTGTTTGAGAGAGAAGGGGACAGCCTGATATTATGTGGTCGTTCGTCTCATGCGTAGTGTGGCATTTCCTGCATCTGTCATCGCATGTGTTTGCGTCATGTAGAATGTATTTCTTGTAGTTGCGTGTGGGGATGACTTGGTCCTGTATCGCGATCATGAACCCTTCGGTCTAGGGGTGTGAGGTGTGTGTCAGCCTTGAGAATGGCTGAGTGGAGTGAGGAGTGTTGTGCTCTTTGGTGGACGTGTTCCCTAAGTGTGAGTACTTGTTTTTGGTGTAGGGTGATGAGATTGATAAGTCCTCGGCCTCCCTCCTTGCAAATAATAATTTATTTGCTGCTTTTCTTGTGACTTTCTGTTAAAATGATATCATGATAAGTTAATTGTTACATTTTTATAAATACTAAAAGAGTACATAACATAATAATATAGATACATAAATTCAAAGATTTTATAAGTGATTTTTTTAATAATTTTTGTAGCATATCCAACTCCTCCTCATTGCTATGAAGTTCTGATGTCTGTCTCTTTACTTTTATTATATTTCATTGTTTGGTATAATGAAACATAGACAGATGGTATAAGCTACAAATGTTCTCAGTACTGCACTGAAATACTATGGATTGATAAAAATGCAAACTTCAGTTTCATTAATACTGGTATCATGAAAAAAAGTATCTAAACAAAACTTTTCTTTGAGTGTTATAATTCTTCTTTTCTTTTTTTTTAACATAATCTCTCTTACATTTACATGGTCTTACAAATTGAAACAAATATACATTTGGCTACTTGTAATTCCTCAGCCGATATTTACAAGTTCAATTTCTTATTTTTGTTATAGTGTAGACTAGATTTAGAGGAACTTAGTTTCTAGCAAGGCTCGTTCTTTCAATACAGATTTATCTGATAAATTTATCAGATAGCAACAGTATTATTTCATTGTACATATTTTTTACCACTGTCTCACATTCTTCCTAGCATTCCATTTAGTGTATTACAAGAGAATTTTACATTTTCTTCTTCTACAAGGTGGCGCACATAAAACCGATCCCAAAAGGTTTCAAGGTATATGTTGTATCTTTGCTATATACAATATTCAGTGCTAATGATCATGTGCATGTGATGTTGAGTGTTGTTTGGTGTTCGTTGGCCTGCGTGTGAGTAATGGAGTATTCAATTCCACAACATATGTTTATTGTGGAGGAGTATGTTCACACAAATTCATTCGTCTTGGTTCGTCAACGTTATCACTGCATACTGCTGCAAGGACAATAAGTAAAACTCTCTGGCCACCCCATTCTCCTGATTTAGCATCATGTGACTTTTATCTCTGGGGGTTGCTGAAATGGAAAGTATAGCGCAACAACCCTTGCATCTTGAATTAGTTGAAAACAAACATACGACAAAAGATCACCTGCATTACGGTCACAAAATTGAGAAGTGTATTCCTGAACATGCTGCGGAGGGTGGAGAAATACATCGAGGCTGATAGCGGCCACTTCCAACATCTACTCTGAACATGACAATAAAAATATGTCGGCAATAATGTACAGATAACATGAACAGAAGCAATAGCATTAAATAGTGTCCATTTTCAGAACCAAAATATACCTTGAAACTTTTTAGGGCCGATTTTGTGTGCACCACCCTGTATCTAATGGAATTCAGAATTTTTTTTTTTTTTCTGAATAAAATCAAAAAATGTTTCAAATAAAGTTTATAAACCAAGATTTAAACAAAAAAAGCTACTACATGCTAATAGTTTTTGTTGATTTACCTCACTAAACATTGCCTGCATCTTGAAAACAATCTAAACAAATCAGAATAATTGAATGAAACCATTTGTAGAAAGATGGCATGGGCCTCTGTTGCAGTAGGTATTTTTTCACATCCAGTGTTGGAGATTTTTAAAATGCTTCTACTAAGAAATAGAGACATATATACTATATTTGATTTTAGTGGAATAAATAAAAGATGACAGGATCTACTTAGGATAGCAACAACTCAAAATCCATAAAGATGTAGCATGTGCCCAT
The DNA here is from genome assembly GCA_023159025.1 of Thereuonema tuberculata. NCBI lineage: Eukaryota > Metazoa > Arthropoda > Chilopoda > Scutigeromorpha > Scutigeridae > Thereuonema > Thereuonema tuberculata. The sequence continues at coordinate 33,709,620 of JAFIDM010010028.1, read as the reverse complement.
TTTTCACTGGGCCCCTCAATTTTTATTAATAAAGAATATTTTAGCAAAATGCCTTTATTTATCTTTAAATTATATTTTTTTTCTTTATTGTATTATAGTTATAAAAGTCTGTTTAATTTTTTAGTACTAACAATTAAATTGTTAATTTGTACTTACATAATTGTATTAGCCCATTAACTATCAGCACAGTTTATTTGAGAATCACTGAAGGCATAGTAGATTAACATAATTTTTGTTGATAATTTATCTTTTATTTGATAAAAAATGTAAGGTATTACACTATTTTTTGTGTGTGTAATATGCTATTCAAGACTTAAGAATTGTAAGCAATTTTTTGTCTTAGGGCTCTCTATTTTCAGTTGATTTATTTGTAGAATGTAAAGAGAATATTTATGAATTTCCATTGTTTGAAATACATTTGGTTAAACTGCCTTTAATTCCCTATTGTAGGTAAAACAAAATGCATGATGAAATCTGGAGACTGTGTAATAAAGCATGCAGGAGTCTTTACCACAGGATTAGCAATGGTGGTAAGTGATAAATTTTAAAATAATAAAAAATTATGGAATAAAAAAAAACAAACAAAATAATTTTGCTTTACTTCTAGTTCATTTGAATAATACCTTATTATGGAATTTGTTAATTTCATTGTTATTTTTGTCAGTTGAAAACTGAGTTTTTTAGGACCAAAGAGACAATATAAGATCCTAAAATATATGTATACATTTATATTTCATTATAATGTTATATTTTTATAGTGAGATAAAACTTGAAAACATTTATTCTTTGAAAAAGAAAGAAAAAAAAAAGTTGCCCAACTATTCCTTAGAAAATAAGATCGAAAAAACTATTCCTTAGAATTTAATTTAATAAATAATTTAAAGTGTGTAAAATGCTTATTCCTTAGAAGTTCACTAGAATCTCTCTAATTTTTTAATTTCCAAATATTTCAGGGTGCCATCTGTGATTTTTGTGAAGCCTGGGTCTGTCATGGCAGGAAATGTCTTACTTCTCACGCCTGCACATGTCCTCTTCAGGAAGCCACATGTGTTGAATGTGAACGTGGAGTGTGGGATCATGGTAATATAAAACTTTTATCTAACTAAACTATCTGGGGAGGGGGAATAAACAAAAACTTTAAAAAAATTCATTGAGGTCGCACATTGCTGGCACATGAATTTTCTCGCTAATTTTTCATTGGTAAGTTTTTATTGTTATTCTTTCTTATGAGGCACCACTGCGCTTCCAATTATTATTCACATTAGCCTCAGTACAGAGACCTCGTTGTTTACTGGTGACTGCTCCTGGCTGATTAACACCAAAGAGCATGAAACAGCTGTTCCAGGATGTCGCTTGGTAAACAATTTGGTCTGAACCATTGTTGTTTCATTCAATTTACTTTACCTTTTTTTTTTGTTCAGACAGACTGACTTCACCCATTTCTGCAAAAATAAGAGACTTTCCAAATAAGTAAATTGTCTTTGCATTTCCTTCAGTCAACCAAACAGTAGCTAAAAAAAAAAAGTAAAAACCTAAATACATCTATATGTTCAACTTGGACACTACCTACATCAACATAAAGAAAAACGTGGCGACAATGAAATAGAGTTGTTGACTATTGGAATTCAGAATGTTTTTTTATTATTATTTTTCACCATCGTGAATAACATTACTTGATAAAATCAAAAAAATGATTTCAAATAAAATTTATTAACCAAAATTTAAACAAAAAAGTCACTAGTTGCTAATAGTTTTTGTTAATTTAAGTAAAGCTTTTGATAATTTAAATCGTATTACATAGCTTCGAGAGCTATATAATATTGGATTAAGATAAACTATATATAAATTACTTAAAAATTACTTAAAGAATTAAAACCTAAATCAAAATTCAAAATACTTTTAGAAAACTTTGTAATTTAAAAAAAGAAGGTTGTAATTTAGGTCTGATCCTATTTTTAATTTATATCAATTCTGTTTTTAAAACACAAACTTCTTGTAAAATTTTTGTATGTGCTGATTATCTGATATTAATAAACACATATAGCCACAAAACAACTTCACACAGCTTTCACAAATCGTATAAAATGAAAACATGACTATAAAATAAATAAAATGCTCTATTCCTGTGTTGTTTAGGCCTCTGAACACGATGGTGAAGTCCATTGGTCAATCTGACCTTTTGTTCGAGAGATTTTAGGGGGTACAATGACAACAATGACAAATATCTCGAACATTGGGGGGGGGCGGCATTGACCCCTGAAAATACCCCATTTCTGCAGTGCTTGGGCCTCTGAACACAATGGTAAAATCCATTTGTTGATCCGACCTTCCATTCGAGAGTTGTTAGGGGTGGGCAGACACGGACAGACAGGACAAACACAATAGCTACCGATTTTGATTGCTATCACAATAGCTCCCAAAGGGATCGCTAAAAATAAGTCAAAACTCATGATAATCAAAACAAAAATTAAAAAAATAGATTCACATATTCATATTAAGTCCCATAGCTCTTAGTGTATTCATATAATCAAGTAACTGTCACCTTGTAACTTACATGTAACTAAGTTTTCATATTAATAACAAGTATTTTTGGCATAGCCACTACATATTCTAAAAACAACTAAATAGCTTCATATATTTATTTTATCACATAAAGAAAATATTTTCCCAACTAAAATTAAAATTATATTATGTAAAACATATGCTACCATTAGATTTTAAAGTATACTTATTATATAGTGTGTTAATATAAAGATCACATTTCAAAAGACTGTTATTGGGGAGCTAAGCAGTGTTACTTCATATTTGACTTGAGAACCTCTACGGCAATGGAATTTTGTTTGGTGCAAAACTAAACATCAGTTCTGAAAGTGGTTGCCTTATATGTCACTGCAATACCTTAGTACATTGTGTATTACACACGAACGTATTCAGTATGATATCCTCTGTTATCGACAACAAGTTGAATTTGCTGAATCGCATGCTCAACCACAGAACGTAGAGCGTCACTTGAAATGTTGTGGATGTGGCATGTAATGCAGGTCTTAAGGTGCACTAAGTTGACTGTGTGTTCATGATAGACGGCGTCTTTGAGATGCCCCCCCCCCCCCCCCCCCAAGCTAGAAGAAGCAAGGATTCAGATCTGGCAAGCATGCACGAAAATGGCAGCTGATGATTTTGTCTTTGGTAAAATGAACCTGAAGTAACCACTTGACAGGATAGCTACGTGAAGTGGAGCACCATCTTGCATGAAAACTGTAATACATTCACTGACACTATTGAAATGTTGGAATCGCCAAGTTGTCTAAAATAGATGCATTTCGCTATTCATTAACAGTACAGGTAAGGAGACCCACAAGACCGAACTCTTCAAAGAAGAAGGGTCTGATGATGAACGCTGCTGTACAACTGCTTAATCCTGTGATGGTGACCTTTAGGGAATGAAGTGAAAACTGTCACATGATATGTGAGTTTGCAGTTGTGCATATTTACATAACCAAGCAGATAGAAATGAACTTCATCAGTCTTCATCAGTTAAAATGTGCCATGACCAATCATCATCCAGTTCCATGAAGCAAGAAACTGCAAGACAAATTTTAGGTGCATCTCAGTCAGGATTAAGAAATTGCTGAACATTGGAACTCTGGAAGGATACCAATGCAGAATTTGTCTTACAACTTTGTGAACTATACTTAAAGGTTTGTATAATAACTGTGTAACACTCCATGTAGTGCAGTTTCCCATGACATTTGCCATCCTTTCTTTTCGTAATGTTATGGCTACTTCCTCCACTGTCTGCTGTGCGATGGACTTCTGTCCTCCGCCAGGCTTGAAGGAACCAGTAGCTTAAAATTTCCTGGTTATTTTCTGTATACCATTTTCAGTCATGTGCCTGTTTTTAGTCCCTTTAAAGCCCTAAATTTTTTGCACTGCTGTTAAGATACAGCTGTTATTTTGGTAAAACAGCTTCACGAGAAGTGCATGATTCTTCAGCGACAGTGACATTATTCAGTAAAGACACATTCCTTATCTGCCTGCTTTTATAGCATCTTCTTTTGAATCACATAACATTACGAGCATTGGTCATTTGCATTAGCCATACATTATTGCAGTGCATTCTATCACCCTAGCAGCCACTTTTGGAACTGATTTTTATTTTTGCTCCAAACAAATTCCATCCCCGCAGATGTCCTCCTATCAAATGCGAAGTCTTTCTGTTGATTAGTTCCCCAGTTATAGCCTTTCAAATTGTGAACTTTAAATTATGAACACCCTTTCACATTTTGAAATATGTTTTGTTGATTTTATTACATTTATTACTTAAATAGCAATAATTGATGTTTGGTATTATTTTTCTTGCCAAACTTTTACTAAAGTGTATATTAGACCTATTAGTTAACAGTGCCGTTATTGTTATCCATTTGAATAAATGTCTGTTATTCCCAATAATTTATTATTTTTCTTTAATAATTAGCTGAACTATTAAATTGTCATAATCTGTTGCTTTTGATTTTAATCTTCATATTTTGTTCTACTGCATTAAAATATCAGCACATACTTGCAGGTAAAGACAAAGTTATCATGCACAGAGGGTTGATTACGCTACAAGTGAAAAAGTTCAATATTCAAAAATCTCAGATCACGTGAGGTGCACACCCATGATTCGGCAAAGGGTTATGAAGGCTGCATAGTAGCTAACATTCCATTTGTAAATAGTATGTTGGTTACAATGCCATCAAAAACAGACCAATTTTGGGAAGGCTATATTACTGCCCTTTCTGACCCCTAATTTTCATATTCTTTAATTATAATTATGTGCAAAATCCGGGAATTGCACTTTTCTAAATGAGGGTGAGCAATATATTAAATAAAAAAAGAAAAAATCGAACACTGGCAACGTTGAATGAACCAGGACCCTCGAGGCAAAAGTCCACACCTTGTCAATCTTCGGAGGTGGTTGCTAAAGTGAAGCTCACTGTCATGAGAGAGAATCTGAAAACCAAAGGTGTGTTGCAAAACAAGTAAGGTCTCTCAGTCAGCGATACACAAATCACCAGAATCTGCAACTGGTTAAATGTCACAAATCCTGCGTGCATAAGCTGCTGTCTAGGTATGTTGCAGAGCTACGTACCAATTGCAGAAAATTATATGAGCGCTATCTTTCCTGCAATAAATGGAATTTGTTGCACTTTTAACGAGGCATATAGATACCTAAGTGATGGTAGCAAGTCCAGAACAATATATTACAAGCCAAGAGGTGAAAAAAATTATCAAAAATGTATCGAGAATGTGCGGAAAGTTTTCTGAAAGTTTTCATGATCATCACATGACATTTCTAAAAGGAAAAATTCCAGATTCATAAAGTGACCAACAACATCAAAGTTAATTCCCTCTACTGTCAGAGAAACATGCTGGATCCATTATACCACACAAAAAAATCCTTCCCTTTATGGACCAGGCATAAACCAATTTTGGGTGCACCAAGACAAAACTTCCAGTTATACCTCTAAAGTCTACTGTGGATTACTTAAAAACTCTTGAACAAAAAACAAATACATGCAATTCCTTTTTCTGATATCCAGCTGCAATCCTCCGACGCATCTCCAATGGACTTTAGAGGATTTGGGTTATTAAAATTTGGGCCCTTCGAAGTAGGTGACTGCGTTTGTTGGACTGTTTGGGGAAAGCCTGTAGTCAGCAATGAGAGGCGATTGACATGAATTCTCTGAGGAGTTTTGTGGAATGGAAATTGTAATGCAGGGCAGTAGTTTGAAATAAGGGACATCAGATAAAACATGATGGAACGTGGCATAGAGGATTTTCGTAATGTTGTGAAAGTTAGAAATTGTTCACTTGTAACGTAATCAACCGTGTAGGACTGTAATTGTTAATAATAATAATAATCATAATTTAATAAAAATAAAATAATTTTAGTACCTTCTCTCGCCATTTTTATAATCTTTGTGTCAAACATAAAATCTTCATCATGTATCCGAATGATTTAAAATTAGTTGTTCTGAAATATAATTCAGTCTTGGATGCAATGCTGAATGTTTTTAGAACGATAAAATTGATGTTTCATAAAGAATGTCCAATATTGAGGTGTGTTGCTGTTGTCCATTTTGACCAATTTAAACCAAAATACCTATATAGAAAACTCAGTAATTTAGAAGATAGTCATGGTATGAAGAAAGAAAAGATGATTTTGTTAACTACTTTGTTTATTGTTTGACAGAAAAAGTTATGAAAAATATCGAAATTAAGAACAATTAAAAAAATTAGCACAGATATGAAAAGTAATTGCACTTATTAGAAGGCATGAAAAGCTGCAATTTATAAAATTTAACAAGAGCCTGCTGAGATTTATCAAAAATGATAAACCTGATTAACACAATGGAATTTACAGCATTTAGTGTCTGCAGCAGTTCTATCACAGCTGCTTGAAATGCCTTCTAAACGATACAATTGCTATAATATGGAGAAACTCCATTATACAATACAAAATGTTCATTTTGCATTGTATGTCCAAGGGAAAGCCTTCTACTATCTCTATGAAAATTATCCTCTCTTTTGACGCAAAGGTTTTGTGGTGCTCAAGTTTCAGAATTGTATTAATTGTTTATCTCTTTTGGATAAAAGTTGCTTCATCTGTGGATAAAATCTGCCCAAGTATTGCATATTTCTTTTGTTATACACTGATAAAAAGTCTAA
>JAFIDM010010028.1:33653197-33688064 GCA_023159025.1 Thereuonema tuberculata | reverse complement strand
GCGCCACGCCAAAGAGCGTCGACAGTTGGAACTAAATTGTTGTTCTGCACAGTAGCGCCCCACCGTGTCGACAATCGGAAGTAAATTGTTGTTCTGTATGTTGTTCCAAGTATGGGCATACGAGGTCATCGAGAGCCACATTCTGGATTTTCATATGTATAAAGAGCCACACCATAGTCACGTTCCATAGTATTAAATACACAAATTCAAATTTAATTACATTTCTACGCACATCGTAACTGCTATATAAAGTATAAAAAATACATATAGAAGAAAATAAAAAATGAAAAAGAAAACAAATATTAAATTTTGGACTAATTATTTTGTATTTTTGTTTTGTTTTTGAATTCTGTATTTTTATCAAGAGATATTGGGAGCCGCACTTAACCTAACGAAGAGCCGCATTTGCCCACATGTGGTATATATTATTTTAAGGAAACTCTGGTGTTAGAGAGAAACTAAAATTTGATCATCAGGGAGCAAACTGAACTTTCTCCTGTAGGCTTCATGTACATCACAAAAGCTCATAAATAGAGATTTTTAAGACCCAGTACCAACATTGGTTAGAATAATCACAGCAAAGTTCAAGCTAACTTTCACACCATAATGAATTTCTCTTTCTCTTGGTGACTTGACTTCTCCTGAACCCCTATTGTATTTACAGTACAATAGAACAGACTTACTTTTGACATAGAAGGAAAAGTTGACTGATTCATTCTTAGGTATCCAGTGACAAGACAGCCATTTGGTGCATGATGTGTGTCGTTGCCAGTTGATGGAGTTGACCTAAAGTTGGATCCAATGAAGCATTATATCTACACATTTTATCTCCTCTTGTTCTGAGTTACAACTAATCATTGGCTTTGATATATATATTTCCACTTGGATCACTTACCTCAACAGTCAGTATATGGATTGCTGCTTACTTGAGTGTCTTTAGCAAGAGCAGAATCAGTGTCCTAGGTCTAATTTTGGAGGAATTCGACCATACAACATTTAAAAAAAAATAATATGTATAATAATATGTCCGAGTCAAACATATTACTATGGTTGTTCAGAATCTTTATAGAAACTGTCACGAATGTTGTTTGTGTCCCGCGCTTTCACTTTTACCCTCTTGCCTCCTTTCCTTCTGTAATATATATCTATTTTCTCTGTGATTATTTTCTTATTCTAGAAGTAGTCCCGGTATTCATAAGGTTCCTTACTTTTGATCCCCGCCAAATTCACGCCGAAGAAACTTTTGTGCTTTATTTTAACGACTTCGGGAGTGGATCAAGAAAGTTCCTCAGACAGTGCACAAAGTCAATCAGGCCATGAAGCCTATTGTTTCCCATGTTAAAAGCTTTCTTTCAATTTTCCCCTGTTGTAAAGTGCATCAGGAATCTTCTCTTAACAGGGAAAAACAAAAGGAGAGTCCACTTCTGATGTCATAACAAAGGGAGCTAGGCCAAAAGCAGTGGGGGAAAAGAAATGCTTTGCCACCCCTCCATGAATATAATGTCAGACTCCAAGAGGAGGCAAGGTACAGGGAAGATGACCAAGGCTGATGCAGCCAGCGGTGTCGGTCGTCAGGATCCCTGCCCGCCTTCACCTTGCTGACATTAGTCCCCGAACGGATGCTGGCGACAGCTACAAAGAGAAGTCCCGTGGAGAGCAGTACCGATAGCCACTATCCTGTCCACCTTCAGAGTGTTATAAAGAATGCAGGATTTCCCCTCGACGACCAGACTATGAAAGCTCGTTGGATCTACTGGCGATCTCCACTTCTACATACAACTTTCTCCGAACCCCCCAATTCCCGGACAGTTTGAATGGACCCCTATGACCAGTTGTGTATAGTAGTTCTAAAGTCTTCCTTTAAATTTTCCTCCTGTTTTAGTCTCACTATTATTTACCTGAAAGGCACAGGCCAATGGCGAATTCCCACCGATTGGCTAGCTTTCCACAGCACCTCCTTCTTCCCCTCCTCACATCCTCCTTACCTATCTCCTCCTCAATCCAGGGATCGTGGTTTGCTTTGGGAAAGCATTCGATTGGTGTACACCTACCAACACAAAATGGACAATAAGGAAAAGGCAAAAACAGAATGGTAAATTTCTAGAAATAATGAGAGGGAGGTAGAGGTAAGTCTTTTGTTTCAGAGAGGGAATTAAGTAGCAAAAAAGAGTAAATGATTTTAAAAGGGATAAAATCCAAGCAAGATATAGGGATGAACATACAAAAAAAGCATATCAGCAAATGGAATGGAAGCAACTGAAAAGAAAAAAAAAGCAATGTAGTAAAGAATTGAAAACTTATTACCACCTAACTCAAACATTTTCTTAGGTTAAAAACTCAATAAAAATTAAAGAAAACCTAAATTTAAGGTTAGAAAAAGAAATAACAACAAGACGGTTATCTTATCAGTAATAATTTATTGCTCATACTAAATGCTCGCATTATTATGCACAGATTATACAAACCATTACAACTGAGTAATTGTGGATAATATTCTTTTTGTTTATGATTTACAGTATTAATAATCTTACAAATATATACAAATACAATCCTCATGATACTGTACAGATATGTATGCTACAACTATCTACTGGAGTATGTCAAAAGAGGGCTGATGAAAAGCAACAAGGAAAAAATTAAACTAAGGTCAAACTTAAAACTTTCTTCTCTTTTTATTTTAATTCTTTTGTAAATTTCTTCCAAGATGCTTTTTATCTGCTCTCTGTTAATATTTTATCATCATTTATTCAGATGCGTATATTAATGTAATATACACTAAACAAGATAAAAAAAAAATATATAAGCACATATAATTACATGCCTGTAGAAGTACTTGTACAAAGATTTCACAAACTTGACTAAATTCTGTGTCTTTCGGTGATAGAAGCTGACTTTCTAAAATTTATTCTTTATCTTAAAATAGATGTAACACATAACACATTCAGGAATGGATAGCAATAAAGCTCAGAATGATTAAATTTAGTTGTTTTTTTTCTTTCAAAATGGCCAAATCATTAATAAAAAAAAAAATCCTAACATCTTAACAGAACTCCCATCAGTTTAGTAGCATTTCTATGGTAAGATATCACACTTGAAAGATAAAGGAAATTTAAAAAGTTTAAGGTGAAAAAAATCATCAAAGTTAAATATCTGAGCCGTTAATCTAGTGACACAAAAGAAATTTAAGTATTACTCACTTCAAATAAGTTCTATTACAAAGGCAGTGTTTTAAAAATCATCAAAGTTTTCAGTTAACAAAATTAAATGCAATTATTAAATAAATTTTAAAAATCACTTATTTATGTTCTGATGTTGCTTCTAAATGAATTTTGCAGAGATTTAAAACAAATGAAAACAATCCATGTACTTCCTTACAGTCAAAACTGTCATTGCAATTTACATTTATCAACACGACTGTGTTATTTTATTTCCAACTCCCACTAAAGTGGTTTATTTCTTAACAATAGTTAAAGTATTTCCTTCATTTTTTCCAAACCAAGAGGAATAATCACACAAGCAGCTGTCCAAGGACATACTTTATTTTTAAAAGCAATTAAACTTATATATGGAACAGTTACTTCATACTGAGAATGAGCAGAAGCTAAATTAATACCAAGAAAAAAAAATATTTTACTTATCTAATTATTTAAAATTTGTTTAATTCTCCTGGTTCAAAGCTGTATCTATAAAAATTATTATCTTCACTTGGTCGGATATTAATTCAAGCTTTCTTTGTTTCTTGACCATACTTTACAAGCTGGTGAGAACCCAAATACACATATAAATTGGGACTGAAGAAAAATACTTTCAGCAACAGTAGGTAATCACTAACACGCTGTGGAATCTACGAGGTAGGTTGTCTTATTTTCTTTTTGATGTGACATGGGAATAGACATCCTCTTATCAATAAAATTATCGACATTAGATAAGGATAAGGACAACTGCAAAAATCAAGACTGGCCTGTGGCAATAATGAGTATCTGACAATCAATACTTGCAGATACACACAGAAAATAGGAAACTGTAAGATTAATTTAGAAAGAGAATATTAATTTTTGAATATTATTATATTTAAAAAGATTAGTAATAACATATATAAGATGAGAAATCTGATAAAACTATTTCAAGTCTTTATAATGATTAATGCGATTCAAATTACACAACCTTACAATATGTCTCCTTAAAGCAATGTACACATATGAGAAAGCATGCATACATAGAAGGCAGGGTGTTCATTCAAAAGAATAAACAAGGCAGGTGTTGTTAGCACAATTAAGTTATACAATACTAAGTGCTAGATAAACACTTGCTTTCTAATGTTTACTTAGAAGACACATTCTGTAAAATTTCCAATAACGCTGATATTAATTTGGAATTCTTTATCAGATCCTTCCCCAAAACACAAACTGAAATTTTGAATAAACACTTGTTACAACCGTAAACTGTTCAATAAATGTAAATTATAATTAATAACTATCCAAGATGTAAACCAAACATATGCACATGGAAAATTTCAATCATTTCCATCCACTTCAAAATTTTGCTTAATATAACATCTTTCATAGACAGCAATAGAAATAACTGTGTAATGACAAGTTTCTGAAATGCAATGAAGTGACATAAAAAAAATTAAAATGCTTATTATCACTTCACTACGATATTTTTTCTTCTTATTCAATGAAAAAATAGAAGTTTCACATATCTTTAATAATACAAAGTGCTTGCTTTAGAAATTAACAAATTCTGAAGTGGGAAAAATTTGCAATTCGTTTGATGATCAGTTAATTAACAACAAATCCACCGTAAAGGTTTCTTCTGCTAGTTTTAACATATAATTACTAGAAATAAATTTTTGTAGTTTATTTGACTTTCTTAGCATTATTAATAATCCAACTATAATAAAGAAACAATAAGAATCAAAATTGTTGTTATACACATAGTAACAATAGGAACAGGCAATTCAATGAGTATGCTCTTAATGAAAATAACTGCAAGATATAATCTGAAATTCTAAAATACTGAATTCTAAAATTCTGTAAAAAAATAAACAAACAAACTGAAATAAGCTTTTTTTAATTTTCCTTTTTTCTTAAAAAAAAAAAAAAATCTTTGTTAAAAGAGAGCCACTGTTGTGCAATTTCAAAGATTTAAGACTATATACAAACAAGCACAAATGAATTTAAGAATAATATATACATAAATACAGTTCATTTATGTATATACTATTTATGTAACAAATATTTAAGGAATGCTTGTAATTGTTAATTATAACTCTTTACTTAACTTATTGGTGTATTATTCTTTTTTTAATTATTCACCATAAACCAATTTTAAATTTATATGTATTTTGAAATCTAGGAAAAATAAAAATAACCTCTAAAATCTTTATTTTTAAGGCTACTCTTTGGTCTTTATAAACTAATATATAATATTTTTTATACATATTTATATTTATTTTATACATATTTACTTTCTCAGGCAGTAAAGAAAAAGGTTTTTCGGGTGTAAGAGAGCAATAGCAATAAGCCCTTTGTCAGTTTCATAATCTGACTACTTACAAATACAAATGAAAGAAGATGAATAACATGTGGGTACAGTAAAAAAAAAGTTACACATTTTTAAATGTTTTATAGAATTCAGATGCTATAAACAAAACAAACTTTCAAAATAATAATAACTGGAATGTTGCATTGCTTACGTTCGAAGTCTTAATGTTGCTCTTCAACTAAAAATATTTTCAAGTTCTGTAGCACCTGTCATTAATTATATACTGAAAACTAGACCCTTCAAAAGGACTTCTTTCTTAATTCTAAATATTTAAATAACACATTAGGAGAAGTTTGTTCTATCAACTACAAATATTGTTTCTATTACATCAGTGATGGGAAATACAAAGATAAATAAAATCATGAATATCCTTCAATAACTAATTCCAATGTTAGATTGTTTCCCCCCAATGAAAAAACAATAAGGATGGTTATTCAATTTAACAATTTCTAACAGATCACAAGAAAGGGAAGAAGTATTTAGACCATGATGGTAAGCAGTTCACCGTTCTTTAAGTTATGAATATGCACATAACAGCTGTATTTTTAAACCATATTAAATTAATTTAGCAGCATATTTTTTTCCCTGTCAATCCTTTTTTTATAGTTTTTACAAAGAAAGATTGTTTTACAACAGGGACATTCTGTGCTGATAGTGATGTAATTTAAGTAATTTCAGCATTGTTAATTTTAGGCTTCTGATACAAGTATCAGACGCCTTATATTCCCGGTTTGTCTGTCCGTCTGTGGAGAAGTATCATTAAAATCTCATTAAATTATCATTAAGCACAACAATTGCGCCTTTTGCATTTGCAAAAATCATAGTTATAACACAGCTCAGCAACTATCACAATAATCGCAACAATTGCGCCTTTTGCCTTCGAAGTAATCACATTTATAATAATAAGGAAATTAAAGCAATAATTCAACATAAATTAGTATCAGAAGCCATTGCAAAGCATTGTGATTGGTTTACTAATCGCTATCCCTATCTTATTTATACGGAGAGAAGATAAGAGGAGAGGAAATGAGAAAGATTGACAGCTTTCTTCTGAAAATCAAAGTGAGTATCAAAATAATTTCTCAACCATCTCATGAAGAATTAATTTGTCTTCAACCAAGTTTCCCTCTTAAATAGAATTTAGCAAAGCACATCCTTCAAAATTACATTATTTCCAACAATTTCACAGAAAGCCCTAACATCTTTACCAATGAGAGAAGGGAACTGTACTTGTGAAGTAAGTTATAACTTTGTGAGGATAAAAATTGCTGAACGTGAACCTTCTAAGATTAATCAAAGCATTCCCTGGGAAAGAAAACCAATTGGGATTCAACGTTTATTTTGATCAGCTAAATACTTTTTCGAATGAAATATAACTGTTTTTGATTTACCAAAAAATTATTGAATCAAACTATTTCCTGCAAACTGTACAATAATTATAACGTCCACTCTGAAATTCATTTAAAATAATCAACCAGAAAAAATGTTAAACTAAATTGAAATGGAATAGATTCCTTAAATATTTGGTGATGTTTCAGATATGTGCTTTAGGTATTTATATGATTAACTTTTCTAGGATGATAATTAACAAATAAAGTTTTAAATTTTGTTGTTTACAAAAATGAAGCTGCTTGGTTGGTTTATCTCGGAAAGACAAAGGCGTTTTCACTCTCTTGTGATTCTGTTAGCTTATATAACTCATTAATATAAATATTTTCTTATTAAATCTATGAAAACGCTATCTTTGATAAAACAAATCACTTGCCTCATAAGATCTAAACTGTAATTTTTAATTATCAAAAATATTAAATAACAAGTATAAAATTAAAAAAAGAAAGATTCATTTTCATTTCATTGTACTATTTGGGAAATTAAGAACTTAACAATAAATCACTTCTGCATAACTAATTTTAAATTATTACGGAATGTCACCCCATGAAGAAAACGATAGAAGTAACTCAATTATGAAAGAAACATTCAAAACCTATTTTCACCTTTAATAAAATCGAGCTGCAATTTTCTCTTATAAATTAATCAAATGGTTCCTATTCGTTCAAGAAGGACGTTTATTTTCTTCACCTTGTGATTAAGATAATCATCTCCCTTCTTTTGGAATAACAAAATACTACCTATTAAATTTCCCATCAGTTTAGAAACTGGTTCAAATTACTTTTATTTCAGCCAACGTGACTGGCATTTAGTTTTTAAAAACACTAATTAGTTAACAAAAGCTTCTGATGCTATTTTCATTCCTGAATGAAAACATTAAAAAAAGAAAATTATGTACATCAAGACAAGCGGTTGCCGTTCAATAGAGCAATTAAGTGACTCAAAAGCAAAGGAAAGTAATAATCAACAATGTATTTTGTTTTTGGACAAGAGTTGATTGTTTCAGTTACAAACTCTTTTGGGTCTTTTAAGAAACCAATCGGCAGTTTTTCTTCTTACTCCATCTCATCTACAAAATTTGTAGCTTTCACCAGAATACAAGTCTTTGTTGTCGCTTCGTTTCTGAAGATTAATCAGAGCTTACGAGAATTCATGGATTTACAAAAACACAAGAGAATCTAAAGTGAATTTTAGTCTTTTCCTCTTAAACAATCTGAATCAACGTGTTACTTAAAAATCAAAATTACATTAGGAAACTTCATTTAAAACAACAAAATCAAGCTCTGTATTTCATATTTAAAATGGTCCTTTTCATCCTCCCTCCCTTTTGTAATCATTTCGTCAACATAGGTTAGAACTAACGTAATTTTCCTGAAGAAACGTTCACATACTTCATTCCTTACTTTTCCAAAATCTCTGTCTTTCTCATTCAATTTCTTCTTGTAAAGAATAATCTGGGAAACTTCTTCCTTACTGTTTGTTAGGGAAGGTACTCCACATAATTTTGTGGAATAAGTCCTGTTTTACCATTTAATGTCCCTTCCAACCAGCCAGGTTCACATGATGGCCGAACTAAAGGGGAAATGAAAAGTTAACATTAGAAAGTAAAACCAAAAGCATGTTAATAATTATTAGAAACAAACAATTAATGATTTATGTCATTTTCACTAAACTTCAGTCTTGCAATAAGAAAAATAATCATTTTTCAGCTATATATCTATATCAATACAATATTGAAGCAAAACAAAACAAAACAAAATGTGAGATATGCAAGATTTACCATTTGTAAAACTTCCGTAGTTCAATTTGCTATACACAAATGCATAGGGTACTACTTTTGAAAATGTAGAAGCATATCCCTATCATTTTCTAAGTATGTGAAGTTTTCCTATCACTCCATGTTTCATGATTTACTAATGCAGATCTACACAATAGGCACTGCCAACATAGCTACAAATGTTCTAAAGCAGTGTTTCCCAACCTTTTTTGTGTTATGCCCCACCTAAAGTATCTAAAGTATGCTACGCCCCACCAAAAAAAAACAAAAAAAAAAACACACTTTTTAACTTTTACAAAAAAAAAACAAAAACAATTATCCATTTTCCAATTGCCCCCCTTAACAATCAAATTGCCCCCCTGTGGGGCGTGCGCCCCACGTTGGGAAACAGGGTTCTAAAGCATATTACTTGTATATCAAGTAATATTAAGTTTCTGTAACTTTCTACAATACAGGGTAATTCAAAACGATTGTCGAGGTATTAAAAAATCACCACGTAGTACAAATGCAATACGAAGAAGACACCTTGTTTATTGTGTAAGAAAACTCAACAAGTTACCGACACGCATTATAAATGCTTTGTGTCACTCTGCAGACATTGACATGAGAGTCCAGTTCCGACCACACACGCTCCAGTGTATTAGCGGTGATGTTTCCAATGGCAGTCTAGATACACACCTTCAGTTCCCCTCGCAGGTAGAGGGCAGTGATCCTTTATACAGCCCCAGACTAAAAAATCACATGGTGTTAAGTCTGGTAACATGGTGACCATGATAGGAGATTCTAATCATTGTAGGTCCTGCGCTGCGGTAGGTGCTGGTTTAAAGCTGTCCTAATGTCCCGATGAAAATGGGGTGGGGCACCATCCCATTGTAGTTTGAAATCATCACACAGCTGGGTTAGGAGCCATTCAGTGACCATATCGAGGTAAGTCTTCCTGTTACTGTCTCTTCTATGAAAAAAAAAAGGGGCGTATCCCTAAATTTGGAAAAAGCACAGAACACATTGATCTTGGGGATTCTAACATTGTGTCGATTGACTTTTCCACACAAATAAAACATTGCTTATCACTAAAAATAAGTCTGTCACAAAGACCATCTGCTTCCATCAATTGCTGCAGTTCCATGCACTAAAGTTCCTTGAAGTGGTGGTCATCAGGTGTTAACGCTTGCAGCAGCAATACGCGATATTGCTTCATTCATAGACGCTTCCGTAACACACGCCACACCATAGGTTGTGGGATGTTGAGTTCCCTGCTGCCTCTCACAGTTTATTTGACAGGACAACGAAGGAAGGCTGCTCTGGTCCATTCTCTTCAGACACGGAATGACACTCACTGCTTTTCCCCTTATACAGGCACCCTGTCTCCACAAATTGTGCATACCACCTGCAAATGGAATTATCGGAGGGAGGATCCTTCCTAAATTTCGTACGAAACTCCTGTTGGACAATGGTAATGGAACGACTGTGATGATAATTCGAGGCTTCTTCTACCTTTGACCACGGAACTACTGAGTGCCTGCCACTGAATGTCTGTATCTTGTTGAGTTTTCTTACACAATAAACAAGGCGTCGTCTTCCTATCTCATTTGTACTAGGTATGTTTTTTTTAAAACCCCAACAATCATTTTGAACAACCCTGTATATGGCAGAAATGTATATCCAATACACCACAGCTATTTCATACTTTCAGAAATTTTCAGCCTATTTTTATAAGAGATTTATGTTTCTGAAGTTGTTCTCACCAGGATATCTTTCTGAGATTTTTTTATTACTTCATAAATAGCTGCCAAAAAGCACACAGTAGCTAATGAAAATAAATCAGCTGCAAAGAAGTGCAATTTATACTGAATTGCTGATATATTTTTCTTATTAAAACTTCAAATACTAATAATAATAATAAACAATTTAAAAAGAAAAAATAATAATAAGAGGCCTTAAAAAAGTAGAATGAACAGGCTCTATCTACCTACCATTAGTAATAATTTGGTTTGGTTCAAATGACAATTCAGAATCATTTTCCCCAACGCAATGATATAATGTCCGGATTTTCCTAAAACAGATAAAAGTAAGTTTAATACCAGAAGTCTTTAAGATTTGGAACAAATGGTTTTAAACAAATTGACTTTTGCTGTTTTTCATTTAAATATGAATTCTGATAATAAATATCTACTCTAATCACTTGTTCTTTTATTCACAAAAACTTACATGGAATAGAATGAATATCAGTGTTTTTCACTGCATTAATGCAGTGAAAAATAAATGCATCGAACAAAATATTTCTCTTTGTAACTTGGCCCCACCAAAATAAAATCCCATATACGCCCCCCTGATTAGCTTCTTACTTCAATTCTTGAAAAATGAAAGAATTAAATACCGAATGTTTCAAAAACTACTTTATTTCAGCCTTGAATAAGTTTTCTTTTGGTTTACAGGTGGTCTCAAACTTAAAAAGAAAAGAAAATAGCAACAGATACTGGCTTGAGGTTTTATATCAAGCAGTATACCAGAATAATACTGTGATTACTGCTCATTATTAATGAGAATAAACCGGCATTTGGGTCATTCGATATGAAATAATCCATAAAAAAAAAATATTTGGTTGCAAGACCAATTTTGAAAAATGCTTCTTTTTAATATACATGTTCATGTATAAAATACCAAAGTAGTGTACTGCTTTCCGTATTTTTGTACATTATATAAAACAATTATACAAATTAAAACATTTAAATATTTAAGTGTATAAATATATACATGGGGGGTCATTCTATAAATTTTGGATGGCTCCATTATTTTTTATTTATTGCACATATTACTATACATTGCAGTAATTAGAAAACAATTAAAAAAAAAGTTCTCTAATTTGGTTTCTTGGTATGAACATTTTTCCAATATGGCCGACGCTAAATTTCACAAATTTTTATGCTCACAGAAACTTAAATATCCGAACCCCTGAGGATGAAGTAAGCTGAATGTTTCGAAACCATTGGGAATTCAATCTTAAGAGTTTCTGTTTGTTATTGAGCAACTGCATTTTGCACACTCTTTCCTTTACTAAATTTGGCAAATTTCGATGTATGGAGAAATAAAATATCTTTGGAACTAAAATAGATAGCGGCTTAGGACAAAAACCAAGTTACTGCTTTAAAATTGGAATGCATTTCATGTTTTTTTTTTCCTCCATACAATGTTAATGGGCAAGTATAGTAATCATGCAAGGGACACCCAAATACAAAAATATTTTTTCTGATATCTCTAAAAATTTTAATGTTTGGAAACTTATGTAGAAAACAGGAAAATAATCCTACTGAATATCCATGTTCTGATTCTAGAGGGACTTCACGCCATTTGCTCCCTAGAATAAATTTAGACTATTTTTTTTTTTTTTTAGTAATATCTGTGTGTCTGTGTGTGAGACTATGTTATTGAGAATTTAAGATAATATTGTTATTATCTAAATCTCATTAGATTTTGGAATATATCAGCTATATATATGGGCCACTTTATGTAAGGATAAAACACTTAAAACATAAGTGCATTTTTCTTATATCATAGGTTATCAACTTTATATTTTGAGAGCTAAATGTCGTTGACCATCCTTGTTTAAATTTGGAAGTTTGCAACCCCTTTTTATGCACACTTCATAATAAAAGCCATATACTATGACCTAAAGTAACTACAAAAGCAATGCTCTGATCACTATCAAACTTTCTATTTGAGAGTTAAATATTACTGTCCAGACATGATTAGCTTTTGGTGTTTGTAGTCACTATTTTATGGGTATTTCACAATAATGGCCAAAATTCAAAGAATAATGCACATCATATTTCCTATTCAAGTTTAATGTTACAGAGATCTTTAAATTTTGGTGATTATACACCTAATTGTTGAATTGCCATTTTTTTATCCAAACCTCAGTCTTAGAAATGAGGTGTTGGAATTTGTAGGGTCCGGTTTTTTTTTTGTAGGGTTGTGAAAATCTGTGAAAGGTTAAGCTAAATTCGGATTATGAGTACAAAAATCATACTCTCATAGTTAGGTTATTTACAAATTAGCCATTTTTCTCAATTGTTGTTACTGGAAATTAACACTGGAAATTCAAGAAAAATAGTTATCCAACTGAAAAAAACAAGTAAATTAATTCTTTACCTTAATTAATCCTTTTGTTGTTTAGGAAAATCAGCTAAAAGGAAACTTTAGTGAGATAAAAATGTTACTGATCCAATAAAATGATTTATTTTATCCTCAAGGGATACAAATATATTATTGTGTTACAAACATACAGGATGACACAAAACGAACATGTGGATATGGGAAAGGAAGATTAACACATTAATACTGCCCATCACTGAGGAAATTAAAAGCTGTGAACCGTATTATGTGGTCAGTTTCTGACAACAGGTGATAAATTAGTCTATCGTGTTGAACGAGGGGATTTGGCATCAGTTGAAATTGTAATTAAAAAAAAAAAAAAATGCCAAATCGGCCATATTGGAAATGCCAGGAAACCAAGTGAAAAAAAACTTTGCTTAAGAATTGTTTTTTAATTACTGGAATATATAGGAACATCTGCGCGAAACATAAAAATTAAGAATTGAAATGCAACCTCCACTGGTTGACTGAATAGAGAATGAACAAACGCGCATATATATATATTTGTACAGTGTGGCCAAGAAGTTCCCATACTGCTTAACTTATAGTCATATTTTAAGAAAAATATTTTCATATTAAGTGTCCAATTCATCTGTGTGTTCGCTATCATGCTGTACACACAAGTTCATAACTGCCATGTCCTACTTGACATTTTTCCGAGTATTTCCAGTGTTATGATTCGAAATGCGTCCTCAACTACATTGCGCAATTCTTCATTTGGAGTATAATGACGTTCCGACTCGTAGGCTTTGATGATTCTCCACAATGAGTTGTCAGGCGTCGTGAGGTCAGAACTTCATGGTAGCTATTTCAATTGAGAGCTGGTGATGCTGGAGTACCGTGACCAATCCAGCGTCCAGGAAAATGTTCATGAAGAAACCCGTTGCCCTGTCTTGCTGTAGCCATGTGTGTTCCATGATACCCGCATCTTCAAGCTGTGAGATGAACCGTGTTTGTAACACGTGTACATAAGTTTCACCATTAACATGACCATCAAAAAAATATGGTCCAAACAAATAATAATATTACTACATAATAGGAGGGTACGGGAACTTTCCAGCCATACTGTACAACTAAAATATTTAAAGTATTTTACTAAGACTTTTTTTTTAAAATGTTTACAATAATTATATAAATTGCATAACTGTTTTATAAAATGAATAAAATATGATGCAGTACTTGCAGAAACAAAATCACCTACAACAATGTTTCACTATTTAATCCATATTCGTATGGATTTTAAAATTCTTGGCATATAATTGATATTCAGAAGTTTAACAAGATACTTCCATTACCCTATTAGTCAACTAAGGGTTTATGATATTGACTGAAAATTTTGGGAACAAATTAGTATATTTTATAGATGAGAGAAAAAAGGGCCTGTTTCTTTGTAGGGAACCAGTGCAAAGTGATAGACTAAGTTACATTTATAAACAAAAATGCTTTGTGTAAGAAATAATGTTAGATTAGTATAATTAGTATAATAGACACATTAGGAAAGACATTCATTTAAAAGCAACTTTAAAAAATATATATTATTGTACAATATATGGGCTCGTGAATCTGAAATAATTCCATTTAACTGACATAAAGATTTAGTTTATGAAAAACCTTGTCTTTTACAAAGAGACAGAATGTATAAAAATTCTTCTATGTTATTCTTGCTGTTCAAGTGCACTGGCTAATTGCAATTAAAAGGGAGTGGTACCAAAATCCCCGTGAGCTGAGGTGTGAGTGAGGATATAGTTCAGTAAAGGCTCACCTTAGAGGTGGTAGCCCTGAGGTTAGCGAGTTGCAACTGGAACCGGAGGAATAAGATAACCTGAAAACCAGATCATTTTTCAATTAAAACGGTTAACATATGTTTTGCAATTACTTTTGTTAAAAATTTCAAAATGGTGTCGAGGGCAACTCCCACATTAAGTGCAACACTCCAGAAAGTTACTGCAATTGTGCATTTAGGTTTCTTCACAGTGACACTGCATCAACAAGAAACTCATGCTGCATGCTTACAGGAAATACAGAACAAAACATTAAAGAAATGATAGAAAAGAAATGTCTGTTCAGATACTTACGATGAAGACAGAGCTGAATCAACCGACTGTCTTTTCTTCACGCTCTGAAGTCTAAACCAAAATAAAAGAAATCTTTTTTAATAAGATACTTAATATTTATGAGTTAAAAAGTGATGTTTATGACAGAATAATAAGTCAAATATAAAGGAAAATTTATCTTGAGATTCTTTATCTTAATATCGAGTTATCCTTCAGAAAAATAAAATGTACTTTATAATAATTTAGACACATTTATTCATATATTCCTCCCTTTGCATTGAACCTTCTGTAATGATGAGGACATCAAAGTAAATAACAATTTTGAAATATATGAATAATTTAAGCTTATATTTTGACTGATGTTGCTTTCAATTTTTCATTACTAAAGATTGTAAAAATGGTCAAATGCAACATATAATCCTTGAAATAAAGATATTAAAATTAATTGAATTAAAAGTTGTGTTAGTTTTTGATCATTCCTACCCAAAAATTAATTGATGAAAAATGGACACAACATTTTCAAAATTAAATGTTTTAAACAACATCTTCAAAATCTAAACTAAATTCCAATGGCCTTCAACTGATTACAGCAAACAAAATATCCTTAAAGATTTCAATTAAAATGGTAAAATATGTTACCTAATACATGCTGTTGTGCAAACTATTTCAGAACTATTTAAAAAACATACTATCACTGCAAATATTGAACTGAATTGCTTAATATCAAAGGTTACAATAAAGATTTAAATAGCATTATTTTATAAGTAAATTAATTGTTACCCATATCTGTTTATACACTTATTTAAAGTTTATTTTTACAGGAAAACTACATTCTGTAAGAAATCAGTAAGAATAACTTTATTTATTCAAAAAATTTTTATGGATATTACCTTTGCCTAAATGGAAAACAAACTTATTTTTACAAACCTGGCATAAGGCATAAAATTAAAAAGCTAAATTAATTAAATTTATAGTTTATAAAATCGAAAATAATTAATATGTTTATTCAGAATTAACGAAAATATACACCCAACCTGTATGTTCATAAAATTTTGAACAATAACTTAAAAAAAAAAATACTAATATTTTACCGAAATTTTTAGAAGTATTTCATTAATATGTTAAGTATTATAAATATAAATTTATTTCTCTCAAAGTGTGTACCCCTCGCCCTAGTACAAGCCTCCAACCTCCAGTCTTCGATAGTGTTACACATGGTGTCATAGATATCTTCTTCCATTCTCAGCACAAAGATGTCTGCCTTGAGAGCAATCATGCTTGTTTCACTCCAACTTCGACTATAAAGAGTAGTCCAAGAGGTTTAGATCTGATGATGCAAATCCACTTGGCACTTGAAATGAAACCAGGAATATTTATTGTCTGCCAACCAACCTTGAATGGTTTTCACTTTGTGGACTGGAGCAGAGTTCTGCCGAAATGTTCATGGGTGTGCAGTGAGCAAAGAATGATTGAGAGGCTTGACAATTGATTCCAAAATTTTATTTAGATAATCTTTTGTCAAACTTGCCTTTTTCTTGAGTAATGAAATGGAGTTCAGATTTGCCTCACCAGCTGACCTCTGCCCAAACCACTGCATAACATAGATTGTAGGCTCTCCACAATCCAGAGCTATCTGCTTCCTTCATGGGATATCTTTTACAGATTTGCTACAAACACGATCATTCTGCTTGTTGAACTCCTCTTCCACAGGGAAATGTTTCGTCTGTAATGGGAATACTTTTCATGTCTCCTGAACCATATTATGGAAGGAATAAGAATGTCGACTTCGCTCAAGATCCCAATGTCCCACATCACGACCTACTCTAGCTACAAGCTCTTCTGGAAGAATGGCCTGTCATTCCATCAGCGACATTCAGGCACCTGGTGGAAAGTCTCTGGAAGAGTCATGACTTTGATAAAGGCGAACGGCGGATCCACCACATACTAATGCCCACTATTTGGAAGTGTCACAGGAAAAATCTGACTAAGTTTTGAGTAAGTTTCCTGATATTTTTGATCACAAAGTGTATTTCACAAGTTGAGCGTAACAAACAACTTTCCATAGAAACTGAAAGAGAAAATATTACAAAGAAGCTGCTAAGCCAATGGCACCCACTTTACTCCTTCATAAATTGGTCTTTTTTAGAACTACAGGAGTGAGTTTGGTAATTTTTACAAATAGTAAAAATTTCATTAATTAAAATTAACATATCTCATAAACAACTCTATTTGCAATCATCAACCTGAGCAATAGCAAATGGGACAGAGTATTGTGAATGCAAAAAAAATAACTTAATAAACAAAGGGAGTTATATAATACGGAGGTCCTCTGCAAAGGAAATTGTTGTGCTACATCTAATATGTCCAGTGATGCCAAAGAAGATAGAGGAAGCAATGCTCAACAGGTAATTGGTAATAAAGTATAAGGACAACACCCAACTGAAGAGAATCATATGAAGAGTCTTAAGAGAAACATTATAAAGCCAAGACCAACTAACTGCACAGGCTCATAAAGATTGAGGGTCAATCTTGGCTGCATGAGATAGAACTGACCAATGATGATTCTGAAAGAATGGCAGCAGTCTGACTAGAGAACATATCTCAAAAAGCTAAGAATAAAGATTCCAGTAGCGTCAAGATTTTATTTTTAAGTCGCAGACAAGAAGTAAGTCAGGAAATGATACGTATAAAGTATAAGAGCAGAGCTTGATTCACATTGAGTTCCTAATGAAAGCACTAAGGAGGACTTCAGAATGTCTGAATGTCTTGAAGGTCTGAAACAGCAAGGAGCTAGATACTGATCAAAATTGAAATGGCAAAGGCTATAGAAAGATATCAGTACGCCATAAATATTGCTAAGAAAATACAAAAGCAAATTACTAGGTAATTGACTTTAGATGATAATGGAAACACAATAGGACAGAGAAGTGCTGAAGTTGGTTGACGTGATTGGGATGCATGAACAAGTTATCATCTAAATAGTCAGTTGCAAATTATGAATGTTTAAATGGCACACAATGAGCAACTGTCTTTTTGACTTACATTTAAATATGAGACCAAAAATGTTGATTCCCATCCTAAAGGATCAGTACGGCATATGAACCGCTAACTGCAGAAAGGCATCATGTCCAAGTTTTACGATTTTTTTTTTTTTATTAAAATTGTGGCTAGGAACAAGACGCAACGTTTAATATAGAAAGGAAACACGTCCGCACAGTAGTATTGGCATGACAACGACTTCAATATTCTATTTACCGCAGAAGTGTATTAGGGTTTACTACGTTTTTTGTCTCTCCTGTGAAATTGGCAAAATTGGACTTGTTTCCTTTCTGCAGTTAGCGATTCATATGTGTAATTGATGATGAAAATTGGGAAAGTAATGCTTTAGCTGTCAACAACTAAGATTAATGATGTAATGCCTTCCTGTGATTCTCAGGCATGCATGTACAAGGGTGGGCGGTGGAAAGGAATCAAGTCGGAACTCATCTTACAGGGTGAGATTAGCGAGAGTAGAGAATCCACGTAGAAAACTCAAAATGCTAGGCCCATATTCCATTTCAGGTAGGAAGCGAGTACATAGGAAAAGGCACGAGTTAGAAAAAAAGAAAGAGAAAAAAAAAAGAAAAAGAGAAAAGGAAATAGGTCGGCCGATGTGAGCAGACGGAAGGTAAAGGAGTGGCTAAACCAACTGTTTGTAAATAAAGTGGATTAGAAGGAAGTGTCACAAATCGGTCTGGACTAAGAAGGAGAGAAGGGTTAGGGAGGATGGAATCGACTTTTGGGGGTGATGGAAGAGATGGGGAAGGCCCTATTTGACTAGCAGCAAGACTATCCCCAAGAAGAACTCTCTTGTTCATAAACAAATAATGCACTTCAGTCGCAGGAAGATATAAAATAATAGGTGATTTTAATGAAAAGCTTATTAATCTGGTATGATTGTGCCAAACCCCGAGTATCCCATCACTTAAAGTCACTTAACTAGGCTAACTCAGAAATTAAAAAAAGGGAGATAATAAGGAGATTAAAATTGAGCTGATGATGTACGATGCAAGAGTTCTAGGGATATTGAGTTTGGCTTGGGTCCAACAGGCCTGATGGATGTGGATCTTATCATAATGAAGACTGGATCAGTTCTGGATACTTGTGAAGAGTCTGGTAGCAGAACAGTTGTCTGTCAGAGGCAACAGAATGGAAGATGCCGCTCTCTTTTGTTGAGCGAAGCACAAGAAATGAGAGAAAGAACCTACGTACTTTGTGTGTTCAGGTGGTGACTCGATCCCTGAGGTTCTCTCTCTATGCATTTTACAGCCTCAGCTGCCACAAACAGTGAGCTTCCACTGCATCGGTGAAACAATTCGCCACCAAGAGAGAAAAACCTGACTAGCAGACCCTGGCTGCCACCAGATAGGGATCAGGCCTGATACACTTCTTAATAGTCCTTTTCACAGTTTGTAGAGGAGAAATATCCCACTACTTAGGCAGATGCACCATGTCTTCTTTCCATGTTTTGTTCTCCTTTTTTCTAAAAAAAACATCATCTCCCCTGAAAGTCTCCATCATCATAAAGGAGTCAGCGACACGAGGGGCCAAGTGGCGCCCTACAGTTTGTACAGAATCTGGGTGAACTCACAGGGTTATAAAGAAGGGCAATAGGCAGAGAGGGAATAAAAGAAAGGATAGGTGGGGTAGTGAAAATGGAAGCCATCTGGAGAGGTTAGACTAGGGAAGATTATGAAACAATGGACAGCATCTGTGGGAGAAGACAAAAGAGATATGTAGAGGGATGCGTAGGGCAAGTGTTTGGAAAGATGCAGAAAATTCAGAAAATATTTTCCTACAGAGTTTTTATTTTTCAAAAGATCAAAAATGAGAAGGATAGAAGTGGATACAATGAGAACTTTGGATTGCTACTATGAGAACAATGTCACCAGCTGGAAAACTGTGATAAGAGATTGAAATTGTTTCTATGTGATAATAATGGTTGAAATGTGCTTGCTGAGTGATGATGCACTCAGAAATGGAACTGGGATATTTGGTCAAAAACTGAAGTAACGACTTGTTTCTCCAAACATATCCAAATTGAGATGGTTTATTTATTTATAAATAAATTTGGCATCAGCTCCAATGTAAAGCAGGGGAAAAGAATAATGAAGGAACTGGCTTCTGAGATCGAAGCTAAGTCAAGATGGTCAGCCACTTATCTTATTGACATTGGAGTCACTTGCTAAATAAATGGTGAGAATTTGAGTAGTAGATTCTGCAATAGACAGAGTCGGAGGAACGTGTATCATGATAATACTTTCAGCTGAGATTTCAATCTTTACTCAGAACATATGGAAAAAGAATCACTTGAAATTATAACAATAAAGCACTCATTATCCTCAGCAAAGCCCTGGAATATTGATATATTTAGTAGAATTCTGTGAATTGTTTCTTTTTGAAATTTTTGTTTGGAGCAATACATATATATTAGTAGTGTAGATTTATCTAAGACTTGAGACTGTACTTACATTGGGTCTGTTGGATGGTAAGTACTGGAATGATGGACTCCAAGTTTTCCACCTATAAAAAGGAAACAATTTTGCAAGTTATTAAATAGTTAAATAACAGCATTTATTAACTATAAGTATTAAAGTGCTGGATACTAAGTGAGAATAACAAATCAAACTAACATCACTACAAACTAACCAAAACTAGAAAATTCAGAAATGCCAATTCTAAATAATTGACCAAAGTATATATTAACAATACAGTTTATTTGGTTATTTTATTTACTATAAAAAGGAAGTTCTTATTTCGTAAGCATTTAGTGTTAACATTAAAGACAAGCATTGTTGGGAGGGAGCAAGGGGTATCATACTGAACACAACTGAAACTAGAGGAATAGATTATCATAAAGAGGTAATGTCACAGTCATTCACTTTTTGCCAAATGACCTTCCATATTACACTGTACTTTAGAAATTTTTTAAAATTCAAACAAGAGACATGGAATTGGGGATATTTTTACAAAAGATAACAATAAACAAACAAAGGAATAAGGATGTTATTAGGAAAAATCAAACTAGGGTTAGACACATACATGATCGTAAGATGTGCTCTTCACAAACATTGTTGGTAGACCTAGCAGGGCGCTTACTTGTTTGTGGAGAGGAATTGGAAGAGGAATGATGATTCATTTCTTTTGAAGACCAAGAACTTATGGATTCAGTACTACTACTGCTATTAGATCCCAACTGAGTGGACTCAGGACCTAATAAAAAGAGGAATAAAACACAAATTAAAAAAGTCTGTTACAAACAAACAAACAAACAAAATAAATAAATAATTGTTATCAGATGTAGTGATCTTCAACATTTGTTCAGCTATCAAGTAGATGATATTTCCAGCAGAAAATTGTTAGATCTAATCGATATAGTAGACGATGTAATCCGAGTAAGCCTTTTCATTTAATGAATGTAGAATGACAAATACTAGTAGGTATCAGGGGTCAATAGTATCATTGTGGGAATTACTTCTTAATGTACAAGAATTTAAAGTTTCTGTAAGGTAGAGAAAAAAAATTCAGAATTTTTGCTCCCCAGTCACCAAGGAACCCAACAAGGAAATGTCATGACAGAGGAATACACTTTCAAGATTGAAATACAAAACTGAGTTCAATTACAAGATATCCAATACACAAATCCTATACCAGAACAAAGTACAGATACAAGACTAAGCTACCCTATACCCTGGCAGACTGCAAGGTTGAAACCTAACTGAAACTACCAGTAAAGTAGCAGGGAGTGACCGCCAGCCAATTGATCTCAGGGTTATCATACATTTACTAGAAGCAGATGGTAAATCAGTTGCAACTGATAGCAAGATGAAAAACAAGTTGCTGTTTACAACTGCTAGGATTCCTCCTTTCTTCAAGACATGGCTTTCCATGCATGGTAAACATGTGGGAGGTCCAATCACCACTCATACTGTGGATGATGGGAATTGTCAATAACTTCCAGTATATTAGGGAAGCTGAAGCAAAACCAACTACAAAAATCAACTAGAAAAAAAAAAGAAAGAACATAAAATGTGTAGGTGATTCAATAATGAAGGTGCAAAGATGGTGACAAAACAGAAGAACTTCAATATTAGCACCTCTGCCATATGTTCGTGAAGAGTCGCAGTCTGCACGGAATACTGAGTTAATGGACAAAGACATCAAAGATGGCAAATAATCACCTTGCTGAAAGGCAAGCTGCAATAGCTTTCAAAGAAGTATTAAGTGTAACTCCTTAAGAAGATGGAGTATGCTGTCGGATATGGAGATAAACTTTTTTTCCTTCTTCTGTAAACATGCTGTTTGCTGTATAATGAATAAATCATGAATGTTAAATGAATCACTTCCTGTCAGGAAGTTTACATTTAGATTGGATCTAAGCCATAGTAAAGAGATTGAAATCAATGATTTCCAAGTACAGCAAACACATGGGTAAATATTCAGGAGACAAACTTATAGGAAACATGGGTGGTCTACTCACCACATTCAGTCATTCATTGACATGAATAGCATGTTAGGAAGCAATACTATATCTTAAAGGGTTTATCTCAGTATCAGATAGTGGCTGACTGATCAAATTTTGAATGATCGCTGATGAATAGAAAGAACAGCATTTTGTTTAGTGATTCTATTTCTATAAGATTGTAATGAGGACATTATGTTTTTTTGTAACAATGAAGCAACTGCTATCATTTTATGTTTGTGAACTTTTCTAGTGAACAAACCAGGTTAGGAGGAAATTTAGAGTAGACTAGACTCTAATCCATCTGTGTTTATCTAAGATTTACATTGGCTTTGGTTTGAAGAACAAACTCCTTCTAAAAAGTAAATAAACATTTGTACTTTTGACTGAGCAATTTTAAATTGCAAACTGTGTTAATGAGCCCAGTGACAATGACAGAGCAAAACCTAAATTTATTCCACTACACAGAATTCTCTTTCTAAAATGAATACTCTCATATAATTACTTTTGAATTAATGATAAGTTTGATCTGAATCTTGAATAAGAAAGAAAAGTTTTTAACACATTTAAGCATGAAGAACAAAGGATGTGTATAGCTGTGTTTGAGTTATTATTATATTTCAAAAAGAATGTGCTTTAAAAACACGATCAGACTATTTATCTGATAACTAGGTCCTTCTTTTGAAGACAAAATTTTTGGAAACCATGCTGTTGATAGTAACCCCTTGCCTTTTTAAAAGATAAATAATTCATTTAAAAATCTAATCTAATAAAATTTTAAAAATGCACTTATTGAGGACAGTTTTAACCCGCTGACCACCGGGGAGCTGAAGATAACTTATTTTATTACGTGTGCTAATTTTTTTTTTTTTTAAATTGTCCATGTTTATAACCATTTCAACCTGCACACGTTAAAAGTTTAAGTCTGTTAAAAAACTTAATTATTTTGTAGTAACTAAAAATCCTAAATCTTGACTTTCATTTCATTACCTTAAGACTTTTTTTTTTAATCTTGAGATTCTTGAATTCTTACAAAACAAGATTCTCAAGAAATGAGAATTTGAAAGAAACTTCTCAAGAGCTTTTGAGAGAAATCTTGAGCACAATCTCTAACAAAGCTCTACCTTCCATGTTTATGTAATGAAGTCATCTTTCCGACTGTTTACACATGGTGAGTTTTTCCATTTCAACTGAATGACATAGTGCATCGTTCCATTACAATGACAGAATTCGTTGGAATTCATTCTAAATATCATTTTTGATGCCTTCACTATTCATCTCATCATGATAATGGCTGAATTTGTTAGCAAATGTAACAGGATCATTGCATTTTCCACTGCTGATTCTTATGTTATATGAAATGAAAGGTCCTTTTTCAATCAGTGCTTGTTGCTGACAAATCACTTTTTCTTCATGTGTACTCTCT
This sequence comes from Thereuonema tuberculata, assembly GCA_023159025.1. NCBI lineage: Eukaryota > Metazoa > Arthropoda > Chilopoda > Scutigeromorpha > Scutigeridae > Thereuonema > Thereuonema tuberculata. Next base: position 33,664,218 of record JAFIDM010010028.1, on the reverse strand, counting down.
TTTCTCTTACATTAAGCCAAGTTTCATCAAAATACACAATTGTATTTCTTCCAAATTTAGTCGTTGCTGTAAATATTTGTGATAATGGGCTATAACATTAGATCTTCCAAAGTAAAATTTCCATGTGTCAATTTCCTCTACTTCGTTTGCAGCCTCAATTTCGAACATGACACAACATTGTTTTACTCTTAATAAATTCAAGTTTCTCACTGATTTTCAAAAGAATCAAATCAATTGTAGGGTAATCATTTTCTCAGAAGCTCTAACAACAGATAAATCAACTTCATTTATATCAAAAACAGGAGACTGCTTTTTTTCCTGAGGTACCAAAACGATAACACTTCAGAATAACAATTCTTTCAAAAGCAAATGTGAAATAAGATTTTAAGTAAAACTGTATTTAAACATAAACAGATGACATGATCCTGCGTGTTTCACCAAATGTTAAACAAGTCTGAAATATTATGCTACTCAAAAAACACTAATATACCATTAATAGTTGCATGAATCTTACACTTTTAGATTTTTATTTGGATTTTGAACAAACCAGAATATCACAATAACAAAATTATTTTTGTAGAAGGAAAGGAGAAAAGCATTTTTGTTATTACATTACGGTTATAGAAGCAAATGTTAGAAAAAAATAATAATTAGGATATATCAGTTCATGGTTACCTGCTGGATTATATACAATGATAGGTTTTTGGCCTGTCCTGTGGCGAGCTGGAGCGATAGGAGCCACTGCTGTGGGTAAAAGAGAATTTGGACTTGGCAAACCAGGTGTGTTAATGGGTGAAGGTGTATCAGTGTTGTAAGATACTGTCTATAAATAAAAATTAATATTTAAGTTACTATTCTGCTTAACATCATAGGAGTATTAATCACTCTAATTTCAAATCAACATATTTTTTTTAAAAAAATTAGTTCAGGGTAGGTGAGATTTTCACATTAAATTTATGATTGTAAAATACCAAGGGGGAAACAAAAAGGAAAAACTAGAATTAATTAAAAATATAAATTTTAAAGAAGTGAAAACTAAGAATCAAATATGGAAGGGGAGGGAAACCAACTTAAAAAAACAATTATTTTATAGAGTGAAGCAATTACTTCTGGTTGACAAGTTTTTATTATAAAGCATTATTTCATTTCTTCCTTATCTGCATTCAAATTTTCTCTTATCTTCTGTTGATTTACTAATCATTCAATCTTGTGGGGAGATGTTAAACCTATTGGTGATATTTCCTCATTTTTAAATTAGAAATTACATATTTATATTTAGCAGAATTCTTGTCCTTGAATTACCAACAATAATAATTGTGGTTGGTCTATTCTCATTTCCAAGAGTTCAAATGTGATTGAGTTTGGAAATTACTGCCACACACCAATTAATAGATATACAGTGGAACCCCGCCATTTGTCCGCCTCTCTATTCGTACAACTCGTTATTCGTCCAACTTTTTCAAGTAAAATTGAACTCGCCATTCGTACGCTTGCTTGCGATTCGGACAGCATGACCTTGTTATTGGCCGCCCCACGTGGTCATTTCAGTTCAGTCTCGTGCTAGCTTCCGTACGCTATGCATCATCCAAGCAAGCTTCATGAAACTTTGTGATATTTTATTGTTATTTTTTTTTATTATTATTGAAAATAGTGCAACCACGGGTCCAAAAAAGATTACTGATTCAATCAAGCCTAAAAGGAAAGCGGTGAGAATGACAATTGAATTGAAGAAAGAACTCGTTGCGAAGTTTGAAAGTGGAACTCATGTCTCTGACCTGGCAACTCAGTATGGCATGGCGAAATCAACCATATCGTCTATACTGAAAAAGAAAGACATAATAAGAGAGGCCTATATAGTTATTGTTTTCATAGTTTTTATGTATTTTACGCTTAAAATATTATTACAAAGGTTTAAATAAGCAATCATCTCTGGGTTCTGGAACGGATTAATCCAATTTACATTATATCTTATTTGAACAAATGATTCGCCATTTGAACTGCCTTCTGGAACGGATTGTGTACGAATAGCGGGGTTCCACTGTATTATTATTATTATTATTATTATATCGAAAAAACGTTTCAAACCTTGGGTTTCCCCAGCTAAGACAATATGGCGGGTCAAGACCAAAACACATATTGCCAAGTATAAAAAAAAAAAAAAAAAAGGGTTTGGAAGAATAGTTAGGGATGTGTGCTTGTGTCCATAAATTTCCGAACTATGCGTGTTGTGTTGAGTACCACAGCCTTCTGGAGTTGTGTTATTATTATATTATTATTATTATTATTATTATTATTATTATTATATTTTTAACATTCAAAATACTGAAAATATTTGTTATAGTGCATTTCAAGATAAATTTTTATAATAAAGTTTTAAAATATTATATGAAATATGATAAATTCTTAAATCTAAAATTTGATTTAAGAGTTCTAAATTCTTAATAAATCAGTGCATTATTCTTTACATTACTTAAGAGCAACCTACTTTGCCCCATATTGGAAAGTGGCTCTTAGGTACATCAACATCTAATAAGATGCATGCAATAATTCTAAATTTTCAAATGCAAACTTTCACATAAATTAGAGTATTATTCTTTGAGTTACTTAAGGATATCTTTTGCCATTCAGCCACAGCCCTTTGGTCAAGATAGTGGCTGCCACGAGGCTAATGTATCTGAAACTGGGTTCGAATCTAGGGACCGGTATGGATGTTTACTTTCTTTCCTGTGTTTGTCTGCTTCTTCTTTTCTTTTTGTTTAGGTTTGAAGTCATTCCATAATGGTTTCTTGAGGAAGGTGTGAAAAAAAACCCTCAGTGTCTATTCAAGATGATAAGGGAAAACTACCAACCCTATGCTTGGTTCTTGGGGTCCTTGAGTAGTATTTGTCCTGGAGTATTTCTGTAAATTCTTCCTTGGGAGCGTACCTCCATTTCGGAAAATGCACTTCAACACAGAAAATTATCTTTTGGCCCTTATTACAGAATCCCTTACAAAAAGACACTGCTGACCATTTTAATCAGTACTAGAAAGCACAACTAAAATCCTGAATATGAAATTTGGAAGTTGATCAGTAAAATAATTCATTGAATTGATTAGGGTATATTATTGTTGTCTGTATTCTGTACTGACTCTTAATACAGGTCAACAAATACCAAAATCAGATGAGAAGTACGGAATAAAAGTAGACTTTTAAATATGAAATTCGGAGTAGATCAATGTATTTTGAATTTTTTAAAGGCAAAGTATTTTTGCTCATAACCGACAGTAACTGATAAATTGTGTTTATGAATATTAAATCTAAACACGTATATAATTATAATAAAGCCTTAAATCGAAAGCTTGGTAAAAAAAATAATGAATTATCCATTGGTGAAGTGTGCTATGAACAGGGGCTACAAAAACAAAATATAATCGGAGCTGGACAGGCTACCTCTCTAGTATAAAGTTTATGTTGATCAGTACATTTTACTTCTAAGTTGTCTTTCAGTATTGGTTCTTATATAAATAGGGCCACAAAAAGGACTTACAGAACCAAAATTTAATCACATCTACATAATAATACTAACTTTTAATTCGTTTGCTAGATTATTATTTTTTTTACAAGATTCTCAAAACAGACACCCACACACATACACACACACAAAATACTCAAATACGCCAATCTACTTTTATTTTAAAGAGTGAAGAATGTGAAATTCTACTGAAATTGGGACTTGGATATTTAATATGATTAATATCCTATTTTATAAAGCAGTTTTATAAAATTAAAATAGGGAGTGTAAAGAAGCATTGTATAAAAATAAAGTATAGGGATTCTAAGAAGCTGTTTCATGACCAAGCAAGAATAAAGGATCAAGTGGTTCAGGGAGAAGGGGAAACATAAGGAGTGTGTTTTCTGAGAAAAGAATTGTACACAAAGCCTGTGTCTAGTATAAGAATAATCAAGAAGTAGAAGGAATGTAGTGCAATGAAGACTTAATAATGGAAAGATTAATAGCAGAGGATGGAGAATACAATAGAAGTACATGATATATGTTGCAGTAGTGCTTCTAAAAGGAAGTAGTGAGTGTTTTCACATCACAAGCAAAAACCCAGCAATGGAGGAGCAAATGTAAGTAAGTATATCAAAGAGTGGAAAGTAACAAACATCAAATGATTCATCAAAATTGAGAGACTAGGTGGACAGTGGTTCAAAGAATTTCAAGAGAAGCACTGAAATTTGAAAAATGAACAACAATACAAGAAAAAAAAAAAAGAAACAAACAAAAAAACAAGCGGATTAATCATGGAATTCATTATGAATCATGAGTTGAACTCAATAACTATTTCAGTTATTTTTCTTCTATTGTTTCAAATTTGAGCGTTTTTCTTGAAAGTCTTTGAAACCTGTGGAATGCAGACTATAGCAAATAATGTAGAAGCCTATTCAGAAATTAAAATACTCCCATTAAATACAAGCGAACTATTCTCCTGTTTAATTCTATGCTGCATTATACTACCCTCGATTCTAGATCATTGCTCATTTGCAAAGCCTTCGCTGATATCAGGATAGGTAATAATTCAGAAATAGCTCTCTTGAAGGTTCCAATGATGAGAGAATGACCTAGAATTACAGGTTTCAAAAGAAACCCATAAAAAAATTAAAAAAATAAAAATCCATATTTATGTTATTCTTTTATGAAAAAGAAATTATATGAATACTTCATTTTAATACCTTATTACTACAGATACTGTAGTTTTTCGGGTTGTGTAAACTACTAGACAAACATGGGACAAGTTTACATAGATAAGAGACTCCACTTATTCAACTAATTTGGTCTTGATCTTATATCATCCAACCCAATGATAACATAGTTGACTGTGAAACTTCTAAAAACCCAAAGCCAAAGGCAAACATCTATATTGCCTACGTCTTAAAACCTCCTCTGATACATTGTTTCATCATTTCTTAACACGATTCAAAAAATTATCAATTTAAATTGCAAGTTAGTTATCAATGACTGCTTTTAGAAATAAATCTTATAACCTAGTTTATAAACTGAGTGAGGACTAAATGATATAAATGGAGGCACTGTAACAGAATTATTACAAATAACAAAAAAAAAAATAATTTAAAAATTAAGGAATAATCAATTTTGAGATATCCTGTAAGGCACTGTACCCATAGTGTTATTGTATCATATCAAATTTGCCCTCCATTAGTAGAATTCTACTAGTAAACTAATCCATACTGAAAAAAATGTATTTTCTTGAGATGGGAGAATGGATAGATTCTTCTGTGAACAATATGGAAAAAAAAAAAGGTGATATTTTGATTGCAATTTTATGAATTCCTATTCTTAGTTAACAATAGAGGAAGGATAGAAAGTATAAAGGTTACTGAACAACAACTAGTGAAAAACAGAGAAAGCTATGAACTGACAAAGGCCAGGAATAAACATCATATGGAAGTATAATGAGAGTGGTGAAATTTTATAGGAAGGTCCAGATAAGAAGCAATCAATGGACCAAATCAAATGGATTATGCTTCTAATGGCAACAAATGGAAAAGACTGACAAAATTTCAGGCATTGGTAACTGTTAAATAGAGGTTAATTGAAGATGACTGTGTAAAAGTAATAGTAATAATAATGTTGATCAGACAGAATGAAAGAAAACATCATCCGATGACTGTAAAGTCCAGAGACTCAATGAGTGCAGAATAACGCAATCTGTGATGATAGAGGTCAGCATAAAACTGTTATGGTTGAAAGCAGAAAATGTGCACAAATAAAATGACTAGCAGTAGAGATGCACTGGATAAATTTGGGAAATTGAATTAAATTAAAATATACAGAAATCATTAGAAGAAATTAGAAAAATAACTTGATTTTGCAGTGCAGGCAAATATATTGTACAAATGCTTAAGATACAAGCAAGAGCATAATACTATATCTAGCTTTTCTAGAATAGTGCTGTAAACACACATTATATTGCCTAACACAGAACTCAAGAATGACTAGTTTGCCAAAATAGATTTTTTACATCATTTCAGATAATATAATTAGAAATAAATTTTTAAATTTACACATTAACTGTTCAATAATATACATACATTAGTAATAGGTTGTGACCCAGTATGTGTATTACTCGAAACCTGTGAATAACTTCGAGAAGGCTTTGTGTGAATGGCTAAAGGTGGTTTTGGTGGACTCATCATAATGGGCTTAGGTGCATCAACAACATCATCAGGAGAATTTTTGAAAATCTACCAAGAAAGAAAAAAACAAAAAAAACATTTAAAACATTTACAACATAAATAAATGTTTATTTTTTCATACAGCTTGAATGTGAAATAATTTATAAAGAGAATGTTTTCTCTTTCTCATCATAAAAAAGTACTTACTTTCTCATAATTTTCTATTAATATTTCCACAACAACATTACAAAATTTAATATCCATTATAGCAGCAACAGTTTCTTCTTCTGGACGTAATAGAGTTGGTCCAAAACAAACTCCCAGGTTTGATACTGTCATGAGATTCTTTTCAGCTTTGGCAGCAACACTTAATTTGAAAATAAATAAAAAGTATTTAGTGATGGTGGGAAAAAAAAAGAAGAAAAAAAAGCCTTAAAAAAAGTATCACTTTTAAAATACCAAACATTTGCAACTGAATGTTTTTAAGGTTCTCATATCTAACTATTTTCAGGAAATGTAATTTGACTGTTACCATGGCAACTAACATAGCTTAATGACATGCAAACTCTTTATATAGTGATAATATGCAAAGTCTGACTTTTAAAGTTTTTATAAGCATTATGTTTTTATTGTTTTATCTAACAATACAATGTTAGATAAACATGTTCTATTTACAATACAAATATACAAAAACAATATACTCACTTGCATAGATGTTTGACAAGCGTATCAAGCATCTCTAACTGAGGCTTTGGAAGTTGAGAAATTAAAACATGTACATTATTAACCCGCAATGTATGGTTTTCTTGTTCTGTAAGTAAATCAAAAAAGGAAACCATTATTGTAAAATTCGAAAACAGTTTAGACAAAATAAACAAAAGACAGTAAGTACATATTTTTTTTTTATTGAAGCACATTTCCATTCATAAGAAAAATTACTCAAATGCTTTTAGGTACATTAGATGTTCTTGTGCAAAGTTCTAAGATTATTCAAAGTTTACCCAGCCAAAAATGAAAGTAGTTTATTCTACAATTTATACCATAACTGATAACATCTGTTATGGTAATCTCTGTTTTTAACTTATTTGAAAAGCAAACCAACAACAGCTGAGTGGATTGGAGGAATGAAACTAGGGTAATGATCTTTGTAACTTGATTAAACACTTAAAACATTTATATTTCAAAATTAATCAGATTTGTTTATATTTTTAACAATAAGCCTTCATAAGTGGAGAATTTCCCGTCACTCTTTTAACCCTTCCATTTTGATGCTTGAAATTAATATATATTAACCATATATAGATATTATAAATGTGGGCCCGGTAGCCGAGTGGATAAGGGCGCTTGGCTGCGGGTTGGAGGTGGCGGGTTCAATTCACAACCTCGACAGAGGGCGGGAATTTTTCCACGCTTCATTCTCCTCCAAACGGGTCTTAGGGCCTACCCAGCCCTCTGTAGAATGGGTACCGGGTTTCTTTCCCGGGAGTTCAAGGTGGGCGGGCGTCGGGCTGACCACCCGACATCATTTTAGTCCTGCTGGTCATGAAATGTCGGGAGCCTTACTTCCCGCAAACCCGTGGGTCTGTATGGGGACAGCTTTATATATTATAAATATACATTAAACTGTATATTGTTGCATCTGATTAAGAAAGTTATATGGAAATAAATATTTCATCTTATTTTTTTTTTCATGATAAATAATGATTTTTTTATTTTTTTTATTATTCAATAATAAAAATTGTTCTGGTCTCAATAATTAGTTTCTTTACAAGATTTATGTTTCAAAAGTTGCATCAATATAATTAAAAGCTCACCAAAGAAGTGAAGTAAAATCCTTGAGATGTTATTTGATGTAATTTGTTATTTCTAAGTTTTCTAAACTTACTGACTTGAAGTTTCAAAGCAATTACAATTTTTGTTTAGGATTCCTGAAGGACAGTGAGAAAAGTTGGAAACAACACAGTGGTTATAAGCGTTGATCAAATAAAAATGAAACAATTTGGCACAATTAAAAAATGTACAAATTCTCCTATTTTATATTTCTATGGAGTTCTGAATCATGACAAAGAAAGAATTCCAAATCGTACAACAAATTTTATATACAGTGGTAATAAGATCACTTCTGAATATATTAAAATGCAGCCAATTTTAAGTTCGTTTAGTCAAACTCTTAATGAATCTTATATAGAAAACAGTTATGCATCAAATAATAGTGTAAAAACAAATTCAATCTGCTTTTAAAATTATAAAGTCTTGTTATTTCAGAAGAAACGGAGGTAAAATTCTAAATTAGATAAAATAAAGGAAGGAGACAAGAGGCTAGGACTACATTACAAGGGAATGAAGTAGCTGTAATATGTTTTAATATTCGTTTTATTACTAAACATATCAATTAATTCAAGAAACTTTGCCATATGTAGCACTATCATCAAATTTTATATATAAAAAGTATAAACTATATAGACTTACTGGCAGAAAATATGAAGGCATTGTGTAACTTAAATGACATTAAAGGCTCGGGTAGATTCCTGAAGTATGTCTTTAATGCACTAGTAATAGTTTTATTTTCCCATTCAAGGGCATCATCTAAACTCAGTTTGTCTAGTTTTCTTCGATCTGAAAAGAAAACATCCAAAATAAGCATTTAAATAATTATTCTTATCTTAGTATTTATAAAAACACATTTGAGAACTTAGATAGAAGGTGACCTTAATGCCTATTCAGTTTCCTGAAATGATATACTATGTATCAAATTAAAAAGCATTAAAAGACTAGACTAAATATGAAATTTAGGAATCTTAGGCCATCAATTAAAAAGTTAAAAATTTTCAAAATCCTGACTGACAACAAAGTTGGCTACTACAATATTCCAGATGGATGACTGGTGTTAGCTGTCAACTTAATGCTAACAAATTTCACTGACATACATATCAAAATTAAAATCTATCTATTAAAGATATATCAAAGACAAATCTAAACACAAAATTTGGAGTTTTCAAAAGCGTGAAAATAAAATTAAAGGAATTCAATGGAAAGAATAACATATGTAGAGGATAGCTTAATTGGGTTTCTAAAACAAACCCATTTTTATTGTAAAAAAATAAATAAAATAATAAAAACCCAACACTTTGGACATATTATAATCTCTTCAGTGTAAAATGAAAAAGTTTATGCTTGTTGCACAGAACATAACAGAAAAATGTAATGTAAATTAAAGTAAAAGGCTTAATGAGAGTGGAGGACAGAAATTGTAAGAGATTATCTTTCTCATCATTTGATAGTTGTGAGGAAAATCTTGGCGTTGTAAGGATTAAGATGTATTAGTTGACTAGTACTTTTAGAATGGTTATGGGCTTTTTTTTTAACAGGGAATGCGACTGCTCCTAACAGTTATACAACATTGTCTAACAACACTGATACAGGCTATGAATGAGATTATTAATAAGCCTTGTTGGTAGCAAAGACCAATTTTTGAGAAGAACCCATCAAAACTCATGTAAGCTCTGGAAGGGATATGTTCTTCTATCCATCTTCCTAAAGCATCCCAAACAAGCTCTCTCTCTCTCAAGCCAGCGGAGATGTGGCTGGCCATTCTATCTGAGCAATGCTCTCAGTTTCAAGGAATTTGCCGATCAGGTTTGCTCTTTGTAGATAGGCAATATAAGTCCATAAAAACAAATTCCAGACCAACAGCACCCCTGAAAAGGCTAACACAGGGCTTCAGAATCTCGTCTTTATATCACTGAGCTATCAGAGCCAGTCTCAAAACATAAAGCTCATTTACACTATGCTTCCTCACACCATCAAACCACACCACCACCATAATGATCCTTTACTCTAATGTTCCAAGTTCTCTTGAAAGATAAGTAAACATCTGGAATCAAAAAAGAGAACTCTAAACCCAAGTTTATATTTAAATTCAAAATTAGTATTATAAAGTGAAATTTATTGACATTAAGGCAGCGTTTCTCAACCTGTGGGGTGCGCCCCCCTAGGGGGACGTGATAAAACTAAAGGGGGCGCGAGTATATCGAGAAAAAAATCTTATTAAAAAACTAGGTTTGGTTTTTTTTTTTTTCGTTGAATAGATAGGTTTGGAGGTTTTTTTTTTGGTTGAACAGATTTAAAAAAATTATTGGGGGGGGGATGAGAATTGTGATTGAAAATTAGGTCGCAAGTACTAAAAGGTTGAGAAACACTGCATTAAGGTCATCCAAGCTGCTATCTATAATAAAGAGTTCTCATTGTAATATTGCAATAAGTTATCTGTATAATTTAACTATGACATACAAAAATTTCATAACTATTTAATTTATTGACTAATATTTCCAAATTTCATGCTTAGATTTTTTTTTAATGCTCTAAATTATATATATATATATATATATATCGAAAGGCCAAACTCGAATGATGCATAATTTCTGATTTATTTGAAATCTTTGCATCGCTAAACTATGTATGTATTGAAATTTATTTCTATTTATATATTAAGTTTTTTTCTATGTATGTAAAAAACAAAAAAAGTACATAAAAATTAAAAAAACTTAAAAAGAATATATACAATAAAAAGAGCAATTTTCTTTGAATAATGCGCTTTAATACTTCCAAATTTTAGTTTAGTTTCAAAATTTAACACCAGATGCCGCTGATGAAGTGAATAAATTAGAAAACATATTCACAGAAACAGCTTTCTGAAATTTGTATTGGGATTTTTTAAAATTTCAGATAGCTGTCCGGCTTAGCTATATATATATATATATATATAAAACAGGCAAAACTCAAAGCAATGCCTTCGAGTTTCTCAAAGCAAAGATTTCAATCAATCATTTGCAATTTTGAAAT